>VWZE01020796.1:0-13833 GCA_013396675.1 Eubucco bourcierii | reverse complement strand
GGTTGAGGGTGGGGAGACACTGGCACAGGTTGAGGGTGGGGAGACACTGGCACAGGTTGAGGGTGGGGAGACACTGGCACAGGTTGCCCAGGGAGGTTGTGGAGCACAGAATCACCCAACGTGATCTTTGATCACGTTGGATGATTCTGTGCTCCGCAACCTCCCTGGAGGTGTTCAGGACCAGGTTGGATGAGACCTGTCCTTCTGGGGGGGTGGGGAAGGGATGGGTGCCTCCCAAACCTGCCCACCTTTAGCCTGCTTACCAGGCTGCGTGGCACTGCCAGGCAGGTGAAGTCGCAGACGCAGCGATCGTCCTCCGCGTCCTCGTCCCACCAGCCCCCGAACTGCCGGCACCGATCCTGCTCGCACTCGCTGCCATCACCTGAGCCTGAGCCCCCTGAGCCACACTCTGCAGGAGAGCAGAGCAGAACTGTGGTGAGGGAGGGCTCAGACCCAGCAGGGAAGAGCAGAACTATAGTGGGGAAGGGCTCACACTCAGCAGGGAAGAGCAGAACTATAGTGGGGAAGGGCTCACACTCAGCAGGGAAGAGCAGAACTGTGGTGAGGGAGGGCTCACACCCAGCAGGGAAGAGCAGAACTATGGTGGGGAAGGGCTCACACCCAGCAGGGAAGAGCAGAACTATGGTGGGGAAGGGCTCACACTCAGCAGGGAAGAGCAGAACTATAGTGGGGAAGGGCTCACACTCAGCAGGGAAGAGCAGAACTATAGTGGGGAAGGGCTCACACCCAGCAGGGAAGAGCAGAACCATGGTGAGGAAAGGTTCACACCCAGCAGGAAAGAGCAGAACCCTGGTGGGGAAGGGCTCACACCCAGCATGAAAGCAGAGTAGAACCATGGTGGGGAAGGGCTCACACCCAGTAGGCAAGCAGAGGTAGTGGAAAGCAGAAGGGATGGGGGCAAAGCCCTCATTGACCCGAAGCTGTGTCCTGGATGAGAGGTCCATCCAAGGTCCATGTAAGTCACAGTTAACCCCAGATCCCTGGGCCTCAGAGAAGCTTCCTGCCCTCTGGAGAAAGCTCAGCAGGCTGTGCTGAGCCTATGCAGTGAAAGCTGCACAGGGATGCTTTAGCAGGTACCCTGAGCTCTTCCTCTCTGTGGCATCACCCTGCAGCTGCCAGAGCTCTGCAGAGCTACCTGGAGATCAGGCAGCTAATGGCCATGCAGAGGAGGAAGAGAGTTGCCCCTTAGTGACAGCTGAACTCCACACTTTGAGCCACCTCCTTCCTTGCCCTTCTCCTGCCCTCCCAAACACGAGCTGGGATTGCTGCTGCTGCTGCTTGAAACGTGGCAGGGAGAGGACTGAGCTTTGGGTTCAGCCTGCAGCTCAGTTTGCCAGCTCCTCCTCACCATACACAAACCTCTGCCCCCCAGCCTGGCTGCACCTCCCAAAGATGCTCACAGCTCCAGCAGCCAAGAGAGAGACGTTGCTGGTTTCAAAGGCTTCTTAAAGGGGAAGCAGGGGGAAGGGCAACCTGCCCCTTTTTATTGAGTGATCAAAGGCTGGCATCTGGCATTACACAGAGAATTATTTAAGATCTTTCCCCAGAGGGACATCAACCTGCAGCTCCCTGAGGAGGGCTGTGATCAAACACCATGTTATGTCTTCCTCTCTCCCTAAGCCCTTCCAGAGCACTGGAATCCTTCCCAGCTAAGGCTACATGTGCAATGAGCCAGAAAGCCTCAGCTGGCCAGATCAGCCCATCAGAGCTGTGAGGTTCACACACCTCCTGCTCCTGCATTCAGCTGCTGTTAACCCACAGCTTTCTCCCTGCAGCAGCAAAACTCAGCTGGTTCTTAGCTCTTAGACTGGTCAAGCAAGAGAGAGCCAACCCCACAGCATTCCGTGGTGCTTGGTACTGAGTCAAGAGTGGCCACAGGCCAGGACCTCGAGCAGCCCTTGGAGTAGAGGGAATCAAAGCAGCAGCCAGGCTGCCTGCCCCAGAAACAGCTCTGTTTCTCCTGGCCAAGGCCCACTGAAGTGTGAAATTAAAGCAGTGATAAACTCCTGTTAGGTGGCATCAATTCTTGTTACTGCTGGCACCCCACAGACAAAGGGGAAAGGAAGGTGGCAGGCAGCATGCTGGGTGACAGCAGCCAGAGAGCCAGGAAAAGCATCACTGGCACTGAGGATGCTGCAGGTGGCACAGGGCACGCACAGGGGCTCACACTGGGCACAGCAGAAAGCATCAAGGG
The DNA here is from genome assembly GCA_013396675.1 of Eubucco bourcierii. Classification (NCBI taxonomy): domain Eukaryota; kingdom Metazoa; phylum Chordata; class Aves; order Piciformes; family Ramphastidae; genus Eubucco; species Eubucco bourcierii. The sequence continues at coordinate 11,618 of VWZE01020796.1, read as the reverse complement.
CAAGAATCCACCGGGTGCAACCTCATCCCTTCTTCACCCTCTCACAGCATCACCAAATCCCAGCATGGTGTGGGTTGGAAGGGACCTCTGGGGGTCACCCAGTCCAGCCCCTGTGCTAAAGCAGGGCACCCACAGCAGCTTGCCCAGGATCACAATACCCAGGTGGGGTTGGAATCTCTCCAGAGAAGACAACTCCCCAGCCTCTCTGGGTAGCCTGCTCCAGCTCTCTGCCACCCTCAAAGTGAAGATATTTTTCCTTATGGAAAGAATTTTTTTTTCCCCCACATTGAGGAAGAACCTCCTGTGTGCCAGTTTGTACCAGCTGCCCCTCAACCCACCACAGCACACCACTGCCAAGCCCACCCTCACTTCCCCTTTCACACCCACACAACCACGAGGAGGGTGGCAACTTACCGTCCTCGCACGGCCCCATCCTGGCCACCTCGATGCTCTTCTTCTGCTGGCAGGAGGCCACCTGCAGGTGGCACTGGCTGTGGTAGGTGAGGCCGTCGGTGCCACAGACGGGTGCCAGGGGCTGGCTGTCACAGCGGGGGCACACACACTGCCCACCCACACACCTGCTGCCAAAGGAGCACACGGTGCTGCCGCAGGACTCTGTGGGGAGAGAGGGAGCAACCACCCTCAGCTCTGGCAGGGAGCTTCAGAGCCACCTTGCCAGGGGCACCGAGACAGCAGCTGCTGCCACCATGCCCCAGGGCAAGCAGAGAGCTCCTCCTTCCCCACGCTGGGCTGGTCTTGCTTATCTGGGCTGTGCACAGGCTCTGCAGTGGGCAAGTGGCACTCGTGGGCATCTCTGGTTCCCATCACGCCCACGAGCGGTGTGTGCAGGACACCAACCAGAAGTTGCCTTTTACTCTCCTGGTGTACTCCCAACAGATTCCCAGGTTGCAGTAGGTCAGGAGGGACCCTCAAAGGGCAGCTTGGTCAACCCCCTGCAGGGACACCTCCAACTGGATCCACACCCACCCACAAGGCCACATCAAGTCTGAATGTCCCCAGGGACATGTCCAGTCTGACCTTGAATGCCTCCAGGGCCTCAACCACATCCCTGGGCAGCCTGTTCCAGTGTTTCCCCACCCTCAGTGTGTAGAACTTCCTCCTGATGCCCAACCTAACTCTGCCCTGCTTCAGTTCCAAACCATTGCCCCTCAGCCTATCTCTCCAAGCCCTTCTGAACAGCCCCTCCCCAGCCTTCCTGTAGGTCCCCTTCAGGCATTGTAATGTAGTTATAACTCAACCTCATCCTCCTGCTTGCACTGTGTCACCTGTCACACTCATTCTTCTCTCCCAGACTTAGAGAGGACCTCCCTGCACTCTTCACCTCTGACCACCAGACCCAGCTGGAGAGGTTTGCTGAAGCTCAAACTGTCACTGAAGGAGCCTTTGTCCTAGGGAAGAAACTAAGTAGGGCTTTTAATTCATTAAGAAATTAGCACAGACAGTTCCCTGGGCTGGGGAGTGGGGAGGAAGCAGAGGAATAAAGAGGAATTAACCCCAGGGGATGGAGGGAAGGGAAAGCTGCTGAGATGAGCTATGTGAGCAAGCGGATCCTAGATGCTTTCTGTTCTGGTGGTAGCTATTAAGATGCCTTTAGCCCAGTTTCTTGGTTTGGCTCCATGGACATTAGCCAAATTTCCTTGCTTGGCTCAGACAAGTAACCAAGAGAATAGATCCCACCTATGATGCATAGCTGAGCCTAAAATGAAGCTGTTTGAGGTGCTCAAGGTGCCCAATTCTTGCAAAGCCAAAAGGCAAGACCACAGCAGGCAAGGTGAAAACCCTCAGGTGCAGTCTCCCAGAAACCAAGCAAGGGGACTGCAGCCCAGGGCCAGGCTGTTTGCTGTCCCTGGGCAATCCCCATCAATCTAGAGCTGATATTCTCCTGCCAAGCCCTGCAAAACAACCCACAGAGGCACCAGGAAGAGGGCTGGGGAGGTCCTCCCCACATCCCAACCCCAGGGTTTCTCTGGTGTCCCCTCTGTGGCAATCCCACAGTGCCACAAGCGACTGGCGAGCCTTGGGTAGCCACAGCCAGCTCAGCAGGGCCAGCAGGGCCCAGCAGCCTCTCTCTGAAATGCCAGCAGCAGGAACAAGAGGAGGGAAGAAGGGGACCTTGCCAGACTCACTGCAGTCTCCTTGGGCAGCCACCAGAATGTTGGTCTGCTGGGTGCAGGCGCGGACGTGGAGCTCGCACTCGCTGCCGTAGGTGTTGCCGTCTGTGCCACACACGGGCTGGGAGGAGGGCACACACTCCGTGGGGCACACACACCTGCCAGTCTCTGCCTCGCAGATGGCCCCAAACTGGCACTTGCCACAGGGGTCTGTGTGAAAGAAACAGCAGGTTAGGACAGCAGGGTAGGTTGGCACCACTGTCCGGGTGGCGTCAGTCCCTCCAGAGACTCCACAGCCTCTCTGGGCTGCTCCAGGCCTCCAGCAGCAGCACAGCTGAGAAGTGCTGCTCCAGGGCTGCAGCAGCAGCACAGCTGAGAAGTGCTGCTCCAGGCCTCCAGCAGCAGCACAGCTGAGAAGTGCTGCTCCAGGGCTGCAGCAGCAGCACAGCTGAGAAGTGCTGCTCCAGGCCTCCAGCAGCAGCACAGCTGAGAAGTGCTGCTCCAGGGCTGCAGCAGCAGCACAGCTGAGAAGTGCTGCTCCAGGGCTGCAGCAGCAGCACAGCTGAGAAGTGCTGCTCCAGGGCTGCAGCAGCAGCAGCACAGCTGAGAAGTGCTGCTCCAGAAGTATTCCCTCAGGATGAGGCAGAGCTTCCAGTTGGTGCCCACTGCCCCGCATGCTGTCACTGGGCACCAGTGAGCAGAGTCTGGCCTCATCCTCTTGTCTCCCACCCTTTGGAGAGGATCTCTTCTCAGCCTTCACTTCTCCAGGCTAAGCAGCCTCAGATCTCAGCTTCCTGGGTGTTCAGTGAGTCAGCTTCAGACAAACTCCCTCTCCCCTTCCTGTCATTCAGTTCATGAAGAATTTGGCTCAAAGATGTTGTGGGGTTGTTTTTTTTTTATCTCCTTCCCCTCTTTTTATTTCACACAGCAGCTGCTACCTTTGCATGGGGGAGAGCAGATACAACAACCTCCTGCTTGGGCTGTGCAGGCTGTTGGCCAGGAGGGTTCTATCTACAGCACAGAGCCAAGTCTGTGCTCTGCAGGTTAGGAGAGGACAGCAGACAACAAGGGCAGCAATTTCCTCTTCTTTACAGCAAGGGGAGACACTGGAAAAGGTTGCCCAGGGAGGTCATGGATGCCCCCTCCATGGAGGTGTCCAAAGCCAGGTTGGATGGGGCCTTGAGCAACCTAGGCTGGTGGAAGGGGTCCCTGCAGAGGGGTTGGAACTGGGTGCTCTTTAAGGTGCCTTCCAACCCAAACTATTCTGTGAATTCATGCTCCCAGCAGGTGAAGTGTCTGCATCCTTCTCTGTTCCTCCTGGAACTGCATGGAGCTGGGACCAGCACTTCCATCTGATGGTTGGACTTGAAGGTTCACAGATTGTAGTAGGTTAGAAGGGACCCTCTCAAAGGTCATCTTGTCCAACCCCCAGAGGCAGCAGAGACATCTCCAACTGGAGCTGGCTGCCCAGGGCCACATCATGCCTGATCTTGTAAGTCTCCAGGGCTGGGACCTCAACCACATCTCTGGGCAACCTTTTCCAGTGTCTCACCACCCTCATTGCAAAGACCTTCAAGGTCTTTTCCAGCCCAAATGACTCTATGGGAGCTGCCCAAGTTCAAACACAACCCAAAGGGTCTCTTTCCTCATAACCAGGGCCAGAATCACAGAATGCCAGGGGCTGGAAGGGATCTCCAAAGCTCCTCCAGTCCAACCCCCCTGCCATAGCAGGAGCTCCTAGAGCAGATCACACAGGAACACATCCAGGTGGGGGTTGAATATCTCCAGAGAAGGAGACTCCACAGCCCCCCTGGGCAGCCTGTTCCAGGCTTCTGTCACCCTCACAGGGAACAAATTTCCTCCTGATGTTTAAATGAAGCTTCCTGTGCCTCAGCTTGCAGCCAGTGCCCCTTGTGCTGTCCTTGGGCATCCCCCAGCAGAGCTGGCTCCAGCCTCCTGCCACTCACCCTGCACATATTGATAACCACGAATGAGGTCAGGCTCAGTACACCCAAGAGCAGGTGGAGGAAGCCCTGGAGATGGACTCTTACCACAGGGCCCTTTGTGCTTCACTTTGATCTCCCTCTTGAGGACACAGGCCATGGAGTCGAGCTCGCAGGGGTTGCCGTAGGTGCGGTTGTCGGTGCCGCAGACAGGGTCGTAGCGGCCCTGGCACACCTGCTGGCACTCACACACAGCCTCCTGGTTCTTCACCACACACGTGGCCCCAAAGGTGCACTCCACACTCAGACAGGGGCTGGGCACACCCAGGTCTGCAGAGGGGACAGGAGGAAAAAAAAACCAAAACCAGCAGTGGTTGGAGTCTGCTGCTTGCCCTGCTGCCCAAAGCGGCGTGCAGAGCAGGGCATGCCAGCCTGCCCAGCCTCCCCCAACAAGCCAATGCACAGAGCTGCTGCCCCTGGCACCAGCCTCTGCCCCCTCCATGCCACCCCAACATGCCCAGCTCAGCGTCTTCCCCATGCTTGGCAGAGGTTAGGGATGGGAAGCAGGCACAAGGTCTTCTCCCTGCACGCCATGAACAGGACTCCTGCCTCATCTCCTCCGGTCCAGCTCCGTTCCACCCCAAAGGGCTGACCAGAGGTGGGATCAGCCCTGTGGGTTTCTGTATCAAACCCTGGTGTTTGGATCTCCCCAGCAGCAAGAACCAGCATCATGTACCATGGGAGGCCAATGCAGGCTCCCTGTTGCCAGGACAGCAGCTGGAACTTCTTTTCCTGGGCAGCACTGGTGCCTGGGATGTGGGCAGCAGTTGAATCTGAGTGACCAGCTCCATGGTTGAGACCAGGAGGCATCAGAAAGCCTTCCTCAGTGTTGGGCTTGGTGCTTTCAGGGCACTCAGAAGCACACTGTCTCCTGAGCAGCTCATCCTAACACCCTGTGCCAATACCCAGGAGGATCTGGCTGGAGAGGACATCTGCAGTTGGCTTCACCACGCTGCCTGCCTCCATCTCAGCAACCTTACAGGCTGCTGTTGGAAAGGTCATGGAACTGCCCTGCAGAAGGGTGAAGAGACACAGTGCCCTTGCTCAGGCATCTGGCTCCAGAAGCAGAGCTCTGTGGCCCTCTGGGGATGGGCAATGCCCACAGCCTGGAGCTACCTAATCAAAGTCAGCCATGAAGGTGGCACCTTGCCTGCCAGATACCCAGCAGTGATGCTGTGAGCAGCCAACCCTGATGGTGACAGCAAAGTCTGCATCCAGTTCCTTGGTGCAGCTCTGGAACTGCTCCCAGGGGCAGCCCTGTGGTTCTACCTGGCTCCCAGCCTGCTTGGGGAAGGCCAACCCCAAAGAGAATTCACCATCCAGATCAGTTCCACTATCCAGGAGCCAAAGGCAGGCAGTTAAAAAGCAGGACTGGCTGTGCTGCTGGGGAGAGTTCCAGCACTGCCCAGCAACCCCTTCTTGTGACTCAAGACAGAGGCCTGAGGACCTGGGGCAAGGAAAGGACACCAGATTTTCTCTGTGCTGGACACTGACATGGACACACAACAAAGAGGACGTGGATGGACAGACAGACAGACAGCCAAGACGAGATGGATGCAAGAGGCACCACACAGCACAGCCTCACCGACACCCAGGAGCGAGGCAAGCACAGAGCTGGAGTGGAGCAGGAAAGACAAAGCCCTCCAGAACCTGCTGATGGGGCAGCAGGTCCATTGTCACCCCCCTCCTGGGACCAAGGTAGCATCTCTGCAGAGCAAGAACAAGGCTTGGACCCTCGGGAACCTGGCTGCATGCTGGCAACCAGCAAGGGAATGGCCAAGAGCATGGGCAAAGGCAAGCCTAGATTTGGGATTTGGCCTCTCTGGGGAGCACCTACCCAGCCAAAACTTAGAGCCAAGGGTCTGCAAAGGAACAGGGAAGACAGGGGCACAGTTCAAGCACATGGCCTCTGCCTCCACCCAGCCTTTTCAGCTCTCCCTCCCCCAGCTTCCCTGCAGCTGAGAGGTTGGTGAGAAATTCCCAAGGACCAGGAACTGCTCCCTGCCCTCTGATGCTGCTCACACCTCCTGCTTGTGTTTTGTTCCCTGCTACTGCTCCTTGCCCTCTGATGCTGCTCTCACCTCCTGCTTGTGTTTTGCTCCCTGCTCCTCCTCCCTGCCCTCTGATGCTGCTCTCACCTCCTGCTCGTGTTTTGCTCCCTGCTCCTCCTCCCTGCCCTCTGATGCTGCTCACACCTCCTGCTTGTGTTTTGCTCCCTGCTCCTCCTCCCTGCCCTCTGATGCTGCTCACACCTCCTGCTTGTGTTTTGTTCCCTGCTACTGCTCCTTGCCCTCTGATGCTGCTCTCACCTCCTGCTTGTGTTTTGCTCCCTGCTCCTCCTCCCTGCCCTCTGATGCTGCTCACGCCTCCTGCTCGTGTTTTGCTCCCTGCTACTGCTCCTTGCCCTCTGATGCTGCTCACACCTCCTGCTCGTGTTTTGCTCCCTGCCCTTGCTCACACCTCCTGCTCGTGTCCTGCTCCCTGCCCCTGCTCACACCTCCTGCTTGTGTTTTGTTCCCTGCTCCTGCTCCTTGCCCTCTGATGCTGCTCACACCTCCTGCTCATGTTTTGCTCCCTGCTCCTGCTCCCTGCCCTTGCTCACACCTCCTGCTCATGTTTTGCTCCCTGCTCCTGCTCCCTGCCCTCTGATGCTGCTTTCATCTCCTGCTTGTGCTTCACTCTTTCAAACCACCTATGCCATGGTCATGTCCCCTGTCAACCCTGAATGGAGAAAGCAACTTTTCTGGTGCCAGTTAGGCAGGAAGGATGTAATGAGCCATCCCTGAAGCAAATAAATCTGCTCCTTTAGACCCAAATTCACACTCTTGTCTTGGTAAGCAAGGGAGTGAGGGTGCAGGGAGGTGCCAGGCCCGATGGAGAACATTACCCTGATATGCCCTTCTCCAGCAGCCAGACCTGCAGAGATGCTGCACAAGAAGCTCCTTCACAGCCTGAACTCAGCCTGTGAGATTTCACACACAGATTTGGGCACCTGCAAACACCAAGGAGGTGGGGAGGGGGACTGGCACCAGTTTTGATGTGGGTGGATAGAATGAGGACCTACCAAGCGAGGAGCTTAGGCTGTGCTATAATCAAGACCTGCTTTGGTTCCTGGCCCCTCTCCATCTCGTAGGCAGGGAAACCAAGGCACAGAGCAGGCAAAATGCTCCTTCTGCACCCTGACTGATCCCTCCTCACCTGCTGCTGAGCTTTGCAAAAAACTAACCATGCTCTGGGACCTGGGCACACTGAGCTCTCCTGCAAGCCCTGCCTGTGGAGAAGAAGCTCTGAAGCTGCTTTGTAACCTCATCAGACCCCATCAATCTGTGCCCATCACACCCAACAGGCTCCAGCACCAGCTCTGCAAGGACACAGGGGAGTAGCCAGAGGGAAGAACCACATCTGAGCACAGATTCAGCATTTCCAACAGTGTGATTAGCTGCACACTGGCATGGGGGTGTGGGGCAGCTGTGATCTCTGCAGAGCCCCTGCCCACTGGACTTGCACAGACAAGAGTGACACACACTATGGAGAGCAAAGGGATGAGCATCACAGTTCCAGGCAGGCAGAAGTCTCTGGGAAGGAAGGTGGTGGGGAAGAAAGCGGGGGGGAGGTTAGTTGGGTGCAAAAGGAGAGGTAAAAATCAACCAGGAACAGTTCAGCCTGATGCAGAGCGGCTCACATTCAGGAGTGGGGGGGGGGGGTTTCACAGTACCCACCTCTGCTCCCCCCACTTTCATTTGCCTCAAAGGGCCAAGCCACAGCAAGCATTGGACAAGACCCCACTGCACTGCCAGGCATTCCCATTCCAGCAGGAAGTGTTTGAGGGGAGGGGTGGGAGCAAACCCAGGACATCCTCCCCATTTTGGGGGCTCTCAAGCGAAACTGGAGAGGTTGGGGAGCAGTGAGAAGAAGCCAGGAGTGGTACTGGCTATGGAGAAGGGGAGAAAGCAGACCTCCTAGCAGAGATGTCCGGGTAGGGAGCAGAAGGGTGCTGCCAGGACACAATTCCTTCCTCCAAACAGGTAACACTGTAAAACACAAGACACAGACCAAAAAGGAAAGAGAGAGAAAGAGCAGAGGGAGAAAAAGCAGGAGAGAGAGAGAGCAAAGAGAGGCAGGGAGGAAAAAACAGATACAGCCCCTCCACCTCCTGTCCACACCTATCTCATCCCATCTCTTCTTCCCCACCTGCACCATCACAGTGCTGAATGAGAGAAGGATTAAAATCAAAAGTCTGGAGTGTTTTGTTTGGCTTTGCCTCCTTTGCCTTGCTGCTGGTAAAAGGCAGCAGCAGAGCTTATTGTTCATTAGAGATGTGAGAGGTCAAGCCCCTGTGACCAACCCAAAGGCTCTGGTTTCCCTTCCTCCCCTTCCCCAGCTCCCTGCATCTCCTGCAGCCTCACAGCACAGAGGATGAATCATGAAGGTATGAGGTTGGAAGGGATCTTTAAAGCTCATCCAATCCAACCCCTCCCTGCAGTCAGCAGGGACATCACCAACTAGAGCAGGTCACTCAGAGCCTCATCAAGCCTGACCTGGAATGTCTCCAGGAGCAGAGCCTCCACCACCTTCTCACTGGACAAACTGGTCCAAACTGAGACTGAAAGACATGACCAAGTCCAGACTCAGGGCTTCCACCAGTTTAAAATCCAAGAGCTCCTCTGAAGCCCCTGGGCAGGCCTGCCTGGATCTGGTTTGGTTGGAAAAAGACCTCTAAGATCACCAAGTCCAACCAGTGACCCAACACCACCATGGCCATTAAACCAAAGTGCCATGCCTACATGGTTCTTTTAACACCTCCAGGGATGAGGCCTCCATCACCTCTCTGGGCAACCTGTTGCAGTCTTCCACCACTCTGAGTAAAGAACTTCTTCCACGATGAGTAAAGAACTCCCCACACCTCGGGTGCTGCATGCAGGCAGAGCCCACAGCTCCCTCACCCACTGCCAAGTGTCCCACCAGTCCCCTCCCAGCCTTGTGCTGGTGAACTGCACCCTGCAGCCCAAGGAAGCCTCAGCCAGGAGGGATTTTGGCACCACCAGCTGGGCTCATACTGAGACCTGTCTCGCCATACAGGCTGGCAAGCAGCAGCACTGCTCCATGCCCACTTCTAAACCTGCTTCCCATCTCACCCTGAGCCTGCACTGGTGGCAGACTGGAGGAAATGTTTCTTTTCCACAGGGCAGTGCTCAGCTCAGGCAGAAGATGCTTTCCTAAGCTGCTGGGGAGGCTGAAGGCTTGCCCACACCTCGTGGTCGTTTGCTATGGGCCTGCCTGAAGCTGTCAATGTGGGCTTTGAAATCCTGGGCTTTAGCAGACAGAGCCTCAGCTTTGATTTACTTCCCCTGGATTAGGAGCTTTGCTTGCTCCTACCCTACGTGGATGCAGCTCCTGAAAGCAGATGTGCACATCTGCTGTCCTCACCTGAAGCCTTAGCAAGGGCTGAGAAGCCCAGGGAAGGGTTTGTAGAGAGCCCAAGGCCACCTAGCTACAAACCTCCTGGCTCCACTGCCCCAGGAGCCCAACCACAGACACCTCAACTCCATCCCCACCACCCCCTGTGCCAGAAGCAGCCTTCAGCACTCCTGTTCAGCCCAGAGGGTGCTCACATCTCCAGCAAAGCTCCATGATGGCACAACAGGTCAGGAAAAAGATGAGTGCCAGACCTGCTGGTTTTCTGGCAAGGTTTCTGGTTACCATCCAGCACCAGTTCCCCACAGCTCCAGGAGAGAGAGGAGTGAGAGATGCCTCTCCCTGCAGGGAGAACTTGGGGAACTGGTTCCTAATCACTCAAGCACCAGCAACCTGATGAAAGGAGGTGATTAAAAACACCAGTGGTGATCACACTGAGTCTGATTTTGGGAGCCTGGCAAACAGTTTCCCAGCAGCTGAGCAACGCCTGGCAGCCTTCAAAGCCCGCTGCAGGAGCCAACAAAGCCAACAAAACAGCTCCACAACATGGGGCCTGATTTCCAGGAAGGTTTTGATGGAGCTGCCACCTCCTAAAACATCAGCTCCAAGTGATAGTCCTAGAGCTGGTAAGAGCCAGTTTGAGCTGAAATGAATGGCCCTGCCAACTCATGCAAATCAACCCATGCTTGACCTCATCAATTTTCACTGTGAAATTGGACATTCCCAACACCACAGGGACCCAAGGCCCCATCCTATGACACAGTCCTGAATAAAGATCCATTGGAAAGGTCAAAAAGTTTCTCCCAGAGACGAGACAAAAGCATGGTGAGGCCTCCAGAGAACAGGCAACGCTGGGAAGGGTTCCTTATGGAGAGTACCTGGAGCTGAGAGAAGCAGGCAGGGCATGGAGGGGGAAGCATGGAAGGAGCTTAGGGACTGGCACTACCCTGGGAGGAGAAATGAAAGGTGTTGTGGTGGTGAATGTGCACTTGGCTGTGGTGGTGAATGACAGGAAGCAGGAGGACATCACAGACATTTGGGTACTGGTTGAACACAAAGGATTCTTCCCAGGGTTACTGGGCACGTGGAACAGAGACAAGACCAAGGAGGAACCCATGCACACACACACACACAGACACAGACACCAGGGCTGCTGACTGCTGCAAGGAAAAGAAAACCAGAGAGGAATGGATCCCAGCATCACAGAACGTCAGGGGTTGGAAGGGACTTCCAGAGAGCATCTGGAGCAGGATCACCCAGGGTGGGTCACACAGGAACACATCCAGGTGGGTTTTGAATGCCTCCTGAGAAGGCACAACCTCTTTGGGCAGCCTGGGTAGTTTATCCAGGGCTTGTCACCCTCAGGAGAGCTCAGGCGGTGGGCACCCACACTCCACTTACCTTCACTTCTCAAACACCACCATGAGCACCACTGCCTGCGTGACAGAGCTGGGCCCAGAATGTTAGGGGCTGGACGGGACCTCAAAAAATTCATCCATTCCAATCCCCCTGCCAGAGCAGGATCACACCAAATCACACAGGAACACATCCAAGCAGGTCTTGAATACCTCCAAAGGAGACGACTGCACAACTCCCCTGGGCAGCCTCTTCCAGTGGCTGCTGGGGAGGAGGTTGAGAAGCCAGAGGCTGGCAGCAGAGGGGTTCCACTGGAGCGGAGCTACCAAACACCTCCCTGCGGGCAACCAGCGCTTACCACAGGGTCCGTTGTGCTTCACGGGGATGGCAGCCTGCTGGTGGCACTCGGCCTTGCGGCGCTGGCAGTCGTTGCTGTAGGTGCGGCCGTCGCGGGCGCAGAGGGGCCTGTAGGCGCCGTCGCAGGAGATGCGCTCGCAGGAGCAGCGGGCGGTGCCGCGCCGGTTCAGGCAGGCGGCGTTGAACTTGCACTCCTCCTTACACTGGTCTGGGCAAAAGACAGACAAGAGGAGGCTGCCGCTGCCCGCCGTGGGCACGCCTTCATCTGCCAGGAGCAGCAGCGGGGGATGGCGAGCACCCGCTCGGTGCCTGGGGAAGCGCAGTGGAGGGGGGACGTGCGTGTGTGTTTGTGTGT
>VWZE01020795.1:180882-193186 GCA_013396675.1 Eubucco bourcierii | reverse complement strand
GCCTGCGCCCCGCGCCGCCTGCCGCACCGCCTCCTCGTCCTCACCCTCATGTGCTTCCTGGGCTTCGGTGGGTGTCGGGGGCGCCCGGGGCGCGCGGAGCTCTGGCGGGCGCCGGAGGCAGAGCTCTAAGGCTTCCCTTTCTCCTTGCAGGCAGCTACTTCTGCTACGACAACCCCGCGGCGCTCCAAACGCAGGTGCAGCGGGTGAGTAAGCTACTCTCTGGGGTGGGAATGGACGCAGTGGCTTGGAAGGGAGCCTCGAAGGGACCTCCAGCTGGAGCAGCCTGTCCAGGGGCACAGCAGGTCTGATCTTGAATGTCTCCAGGGGTGTGGCCTCAACCACATCCCTGGGCAGCCTGTCCCAGTGTTTCACCACTCTTCCTGATGTCCAGCCTAAATCTGCCCTGCTCCAGTTTCAAACCGCTGCCTCTCACAGAATGTTAGGGGTTGGGAGGGACCCAAAGAGATCATCGAGTCCTGCCCTATTCCTGCAGGCCCTTCTCAACAGTCCCTCCCCAGCCTTCTTGTAGAGCCCCCTTCAGATACTGGAATGTAGGTTATGAGGTCTCCCTGCAGCCTTCTTCTCCAGGCTGACCAGCCCAAGTTCTTTCAGCCTGCCTTCATGGCAGAGGTTTTGCAGCCCCCTGATCATCTTCGTAGCCTCCTCTGGACCTGCTCCAGCAGCTCCATGGCCTTCTGTTGGGGGGAGGCGGGGCAGAGCTGGCCACAGCAGTGCAGGTGAGGTCTCGCCAGCACAGAGATTAGGGAGGTGTGGGCAGTTTTCAGGTCACAAAGAATCCTTGCATTTAAGAGGTCGCTGTAATTGCCTGAGAACTAATTACTCTTCTTAATTCCTCCCTTTCGTTGCATAGGATATGAAGATGAACACAGCCCAGTTCATGACACTTTATGCCTGGTATTCCTGGCCCAACGTGGTTCTTTGCTTCTTTGGAGGTTTCCTGATAGATAGGGTGTTTGGGATACGGTAGGTGTTGTGTTGGTGTCAGTCCTCTCCAACCCGAGGTGGACTTAATGTTCTGTTAGTGTCCCCCAAGACAGACTTTAAGTGCATCTGAAGTAGAGGCTCTGTAATAGAAAGTTTCTTCCAATTAGAAGAACTTTTTTCATTACTCTTTCGTAACGTGCTCTAAGAATTTCCAGTTGAATAAATGAGCTTCCTTCCCTGAGAAGCTTTGGTAAAATGATTTCAGAGTTGTCAGCTTTTACTGCATTTTAGTAAAGAAGTTTGCAAGCTGTAGCATTTATTACAGAGCGCTTTTATTGTTAGCCTCCCCTTGCTTCCTTGCTGTGCCTCTGAAACAGCCTCTTATAAAAACGAAAATATTCTGTCTCTGCAATAAGTGATTTGTCTTGCAGGTTGGGCACAATAATATTTAGCATCTTTGTTTGTGTTGGCCAGGTAAGTGCAAGTGGGATGGTGAAGGATGATGTGTCTGAGGCTTCTCTGCTTGAGGTGGGGAGAGAAGCTCAAATGGCTTCTTGTATTGCAGTGATTGTTTCAGGTGGCAGTGGGGAGGGGAAGGGAACTGAAATGGGAGTTGGATTGGGGTAGTTTGGAACAGATGAGGCAACTGGAAATAGAGGAGCTTCTCCCTGCTCTGTCCTAGGGAGGCCACCTCTGCAGTACTGGGTCCAGTTCTGGGTTTCCCAATTCAGGAGGGACAAGGAACTGCTGGAGAGAGTCCAGGGGAGGGGTACAAAGCTGCTGAGGGGCCTGGAGCAGCTCTATGAGGAGCAAAGGCTGAGAACCTGCAGAATAGCAGCCCCAGAGGGTATCTGAGCGATGCTCAGCAAAAGCTAAAGGAGCTGTGGGGGGCAAGAGCCTGGGGCCAGGCAAGGGGCACAAACTGGAACCTAGGCGGCTCCATCTGAGCAGGAGGAGAAAGTTGTTTGGTGTGAGGATGCTGGAGGCCTGGAGCAGGCTGCCCAGAGAAGTTGTGGAGTCTCCTTGTCTGGAGAGCTTCCAAACCCCCCATGGCATTGTGCTGCTGGGCAAGCTGCTGTGGGTGCCCTGCTTTAGCAGGGGGAGTTGGACTGGATGATCTGCAGAGGCCCCTTCTAACTGTCACCATGCTGGGAATTCTGTCATGGGCAAAACAGAGATTCAGAGGAACCAGAATCTTTTATCTGTTTGATGTACATGCATTTGGGTAGGGACTGATGATAAAGGAGAAGCATGACTTGAGCCTCTAGAGGTGTTTGCTGAGTGCAGCTTCAGGGTGAGCTGAGTTGGGTGTTGTGTGGCTCAAAGGATGATGGGCAGAAAGCTGTGAGTAGGAAGCAGGTGTGAAGTATTTCCGCAGGTCTGGAATGGGAGAAGTATTTTTGATCCGGTTTGGAGATGGTTGTGGTTCCTTCTATATTTTCAATATCATATATTTGCCTCATGTTTCTCTGGCAGGTGATTTTTGCTTTAGGAGCACTGCTTAATGCTTTCTGGTTGATGGATGCAGGTAGATTCATATTTGGGTAAGTCAAGAAGGGCTTTCTGTGTCCTAGAAACCTGCTGCTGTGTTTACACTCAGAGATAAAATTGTTGGAGTTTGAGCTCTCTTAAGCTGAGGCAGTCACATTCTCAGTCCACTTTAGTTAGCAAACAAAAAAAAAACCCAAACCAAAAAAACCCAGCCCTTTGCAGCTCTTGCTGAACTCAAGAAATGATGAAACTGTCCAGATAAATATGTAATGAAACTGTGCTGCTTCCTCATTTTCTCCTAATTCTCTCTTCCCGAGTCAAAAGCACTCTTAGCACCAACAAATAGAAAAGGGTGGCAAAAAATGAGAGCAGAAGTCAGCTGAAATATCAAATTCTGAGTGTGCTACAGCATAAAAATGTTAGAAAATCTGCCTGACTGCAAAGGCATTCGTGGAATGCTTTGGGTTGGAAGGAACCTTAAAAGCTCATCCAGTTCCAAACCCCTGCCATGGGCGGGGACACCTCCCACTAAGCCAGATTGCTCAAGGCCTCATCAAGCCTGGCCTAGAACACCTCCAGGGAGAGGAGATCCACAGCCTCCCTGAGCAACCTGTTCCACTGTCTCCCCACCTTCACTGGAAAGAATTTCTTGCTTGTATCTAGCTGATGTTCCTAATCTAGCTGATTCCAGGTGAGATACCTGCTTCTGTTTTCTGTTTGGGTCTGACTCTCAGCTTTTTAGAATGGAAATGAGAGGCTGCTGCCCATGATTTAATGTCTGTAAATGACCCAAGGCAATCACAGAATTATCAGGGCTGGAAGGGACCCCAAGCATCATCCTGTTCCAACCCCCCTGCCATGGGCAGGGACACCTCACACTACAGCAGGTTGCTCAGAGCCACATCCAGCCTGGCCTTAAACACCTCCAGGAATGAGGCTTCCACCACCTCCCTGGGCAACCTCTTCCAGGCTCTCACCACCTTCATGCTGAAGAACTTCTTCCTAACATCCAATCTGAATCTACCCACTGAGAGTTTTGCTCCATTCTCCCCAGTCCTATCACTACCTGACACCCTGCAAAGTCCCTCCCCAGCCTTCTTGTAGCCCCCTTCAGACACTGGCAGGCCCCACTAAGGTCACCTGGGAGCCTTCTCTTCTGCAGACTGAACAGCCCCAACTCCCTCAGCCTGTCCTCAGAGCAGCTCCAGCCCTCTGAGCATTCCTCATGACCCTTCTCTGGACGCATTAGAATCATTCCTAGACTACTTAGGATACTTTGTACTCCAAATTATTGTTAGGTCACTGCAGTTCTCTCCTGAATTGACTTTAAGACATACATTCCCTGTTATGTATGTGCTAGGTCCACCCACAGGCAGATTAATTTCTCTGAAATGCTCTCCTCTTGGTATTGCCATCAACTCCTAGGCTGCTTCCTGGCGTAATTCACGCCATTCCTGTCTTCTCGTGGTGTAATTAACCTGTTTTATGATTCTTTGTGCCTTGTTTTTCTTTGCAGAATAGGTGGAGAGTCCTTGGCAGTGGCACAAAACACCTATGCAGTCAGCTGGTTTAAAGGCAAGGAGCTAAATCTGGTGTTTGGATTACAGCTGAGCATGGCCAGGATTGTAAGTAAAACTCGTTGGAAAGTGTTCATAAAGCTCTTGTGGCTTTAACGCATCCGTGTGAAGGTGTGTGGCTTGTCTTGGCAGCGAGACAGGTGGGAAACAGCATTTCTCATGCTCCTCAGGGGACTCCTGGTTAAAAATGGATGTGAAATGTCATAGAGCAGCTTAGGTTGAAGGCATCTCGGGGATCATCTCTGTTCTTCCCAGCAAGAGTGATTGGCATTGGAATGGGCTGCCCAGGGAGGTGGTGGAGTCAGCATCCCTGGAGGTGTTTAAGAGGAGGCTGCATGAGGCACTTAGTGCCATGGTTGAGTTAATTAGAAGGCGTTGGGTGATAGGTTGGACTTGATCATGGAGGTCTTTTCCAACCTGGTTCATTCTGTGATTCCAACCTCCCTGCCACAGGCAGGGATACCTCTCAGCTAGATTTGGCTGGTGAGCAGTTGGAGCAGCTCTGCTGTGGGCACAGGCTGAGGGAGCTGGGGATGTGCAGCCTGGAGAAGAGAAGGCTTCAGGGGGAGCTCAGAGCTGCTGCCAATAGCTGAAGGGATCCTACAGGAAAGCTGCAGAGAGACTTTTGTGCTGAGGGTGTCTACAGACAGTCCAAAGGGCATGGTTTGAAGCTGAGGCAGAGCAGGGTTAGAGTGGAGCTGAGGAAGAAGTTCTTCAGTACCAGGGTGGGGAGATTGGCACAGGCTGCCCAGGGAGGCTGTGGCTGCCTCCTTGCTGGGGCTGTTGCAGGCCAGGCTGGATGAGGCCTTGAGCAGCTGAGTGTGGCTGAGAGGTGTCCCTGGGCATGGAGGGGAGGTTGGAGCAGATGAGCTCCGAGGTCCCTTCTAACCTGAGCCATTGTGTGGAAGATTTCAGTTGGTGGTGGTGCTTGCTTGTTGCAGTGGTTTGTTTCTTCCACAGGCTGACCAAAGCAGCAGGGAACAGTTCTGTCAGTGCTGCTGGTGGTTTGTGTTCCCTGAGTAGCATCTTCCCTGCCTCCTTTAAACACTGTTCAACAAGCAGTCTGCCTCTCTGCTTTTCAGTTCATCTGGCTGTGAAATGATTCCTCACATTCTTCTGTTCTGCCTAGGGGAGCACAGTCAACATGAACATCATGGCCTGGATATACTCTAGAGTTCAAGACCTTGTAGGCTATACTGGTCCCACTACTCTTGGGTTGACTCTCATGATAGGTCAGTAAATCTTCGGACTGATGCCACTTGCTTCTGTAGGCTTCTGAATCTGAGGAGTCTGCTGAAGTGTTAATTATTTCTTACTGATTTGAAGGTAGGATGAGAATATATGAGGAGGAGAAGAAATTCATACACTGCCTCTGTCACTGGCTGATGTTCTTGTGCAGGGTGTGTGATTACTGCAGCTGATGAGGGGAGACCTTACTGCAGCATTCCAGTGGGCTGCAGGAGACCTGGAGAGGGGTTTTTGACCAAGGCATGGAGTGACATGACAAGGAGTGATGGCTCCAAAGTGGAAGAAGGTGGATTGAGATTGGACATTAGGAAGAAATTCTGCCTTGGATGGGTGATGAGACACTGGCACAGGTTGCCCAGGGAGTTGTGAATACCTCCTCCCTGGCAGTGTTGAAAGGCAGGTTGGATGGGGCCTTGAGCATCCTGGGCTAGTTGAAGATGACCCTGCTGATGGTAGGGAGGTTGGAATAAGATGGTCTTTAAAGTCCCTTCCAGCCCAAGGTCCCTTGACAACCCAAACCACTCTGTTTTTTGTGGTTGCCAAGGTCAAGTTTGTGCTTCATGGAAATGAAACTGCAGCAGTACAGGTTGGGAGGTGATCTGTGGGGAGGGACCTGGGAGTGTAGCTGGACAGCAAGTTCTGCGTGGCACAGCAGTGCACCCTGGTGGACAAGGAGGCCAGTGGGGTCCCGGGGGGAGGGCATTTAGAAGTGTGGGCGGCAGATGGAGAGAGCTTCTCCTCCCCCTCTGCCCTGGTGAGACCTCACCTGGAATATTACATCCAGTTCTGGGCTCCCCAGTTCAGGAGGGACAGGGATCTGCTGGGGAGAGTCCAAGGGAGGGCTGCAAGAATGCTGCAGGGACTGCAGCACTGCCTGATGAGGAGAGGCTGAGAGCCCTGGGGCTGTGCAGTCTGGAGGGGAGAAGGCTGAGAGGGGATCTGAGCAATGTCTGTCAATAGCTGAGGGCTGGGGGTCAGGAAGGAAGGGACAGGGACAGGCTCTGCTCACCTGTGCCCTGAAGGAAGGGACAGGGACAGGCTCTGCTCACCTGTGCCCTGCCATAGGACAAGGGCAAGGGATGGAAACTGCAGCACAGGAAGTTCCACCTCAACATGAGCAAGAACTTCTGGAGTGTGAGGGTGCCAGAGGCCTGGCACAGGCTGCCCAGAGAGGCTGTGGAGTCTGCGGCTCTGGAGCCTTTCCAGCCCTGTCTGGAAGTGTTGCTGTGTGACCTGTGCTGGATTCTCTGGCCCTGCTCTGGCAGGGAGGTGGACTTGGAAGGTCTCCAGAGGTCCTTTACAACTCCTAACATCCTATGATCCTGTGAAACCTTTACCATTCTTTGAATAAAGGACAGACTTGACAGATTCCCTGAGAGGTTTCATGTCTAAGCTTGTATGTGGCTGTCTGGTATTTCAAAGTGACATTTGAACCAGCTTTGGGTCCTTCAGAGCTGTGGGTATTGAGGCCCTGGTGTTGCTAACAAGGCCCAGGCTTTGTAGCTGTTCTTGGGAGCTACTGCTAAGGAGGTGAGTGGGAGCAGTGATAAGATTTTATGTAAAATAAATGTTTGTGCTCTAGTTCTGGTCTCTAGTAGCAGGCTTCAGCATTCGCACCTTGGGGCTGCACACCTGTGGAGTCTCAGGCATAAGATAAGGTGGTGTAAAACTTAGTTTGTGGTAGATGTGTCGAGTTAGGCTGTGCCAGCTGCGCTGTAAAGCCCAGCTGCTGCCATAGTCACCAGCTCAAGATGTCTCCCAGGAGACCTTCTTGTGGCCTTTCACTGTCTGAAGGGGGCTACAAGGAAGCTGGGGAGGGACTTTTTAGGGTGTCAGGTCATGACAGGACTGGGTGGGGGTGGATCCAAGCTGGAGGAAGGGACATTGAGGTTAGACATTAGGAAGAAGTTGTTCAGCATGAGGGTGGTGAGAGACTGGCACAGGTTGCCCAGGGAGGTGGTGGAAGCCTCATCCCTGGAGGTGTTTAAGGCCAGGCTGGATGTGGCTCTGGGCAGCCTGCTCTAGTGTGAGGTGTTCCTGCCCATGGCAGGGAGGTTGGGACTAGATGATGCTTGGGGTCCCTTCCAGCCCTGACAGTTCTGTGATTCTGTGTCACCTTGGCTTCTTGCAGGGGGTGTCACATGTCTCTTCTCACTCTGCTGTGCATTAATCCTGGCTTACCTGGACAGGAGAGCAGAGAAGCTGCTTTGTAAAGAGCAAGGGAAAACAGGTGAGTGTTGTGGGGGTGTTTGGTGCCCCAGGCTTTGTTCTGGAACAGACCCAATTCCATTGGGCAGGTTTTGCACTTGAGGGAATTGAGTGGCTGCTGCTTAACATCTTTTCCACAGTCAGAGCTTTAATCATCTTTTCTTAGTCCAGTTTTATATCAGTAGGAAGCTTTGAGACTTTTAAACACCACTTTACAGGCAGGTCACCATCTGCTTGCTTCATGAAGCATCTGGAGAGCCTCCCAGTTTGTGGCAGTTTGATCTGTTCCACTGCCACTGGTACTTTTTTGGTTGGAATTGGTATTTTCTCTCCTTTAAAATGTGTGTAAAACCAAACAGCTTTTCTCTCTCAGCTTGTGGTGCTTCCAGTTTGGGTTTTTGTTTGGTTTTTTTGGGGGGGTGGGGGGAATGTTTAGACCAGTTAAATACAAATAAAATGAAAATGGAAGGTCCAAGAGCTTACAAGAGGGAGGTTTCAGACATGATTTTTGCTGGCTGGTTAAACATTTCCTGGCACAATGTGGGTTGTATGTAATTCTGCTGTACATCACTTAAAGAGGCTTTTAAGAGAACTTGGGCATCCAGCTTCAGGTGGAGGTGAGACAATTCAATGTTGGCTTTGGCAGTGTTGGCTTGGGTGTTCTTAAGCAACTCTCCCTGTGTAAAGTGCAAAGAAGATAGTGGCAGGAAGTGGTGCTTTGGCAGGGACTTGGGATCCCCTTGGGATCATCAGTGTGGATGAATTTCAGCTGTGCTTCTGTTGTCTCAAACCAGTTTTGTCTCTTACTCCACTCCAGGTGAAGTGATTAAGCTCACAGATGTGAAGGACTTCTCTCTGTCCTTGTGGCTTATATTTGTCATCTGTGTCTGTTACTATGCAGCAATCTTTCCTTTCATTGGACTTGGAAAGTAAGTGCCTGTCACTTCTGTAGCTCTTCCCCTTGAGCTTGGCTGGGGTTGTCATAAAATTGCTATGGTTGAAAGAGACTTTCCAAGATCATCCAGTCCAACCTTCAACCCACCACCACCATGGCCACTAAGCTATGTCCCACGGTGCCATGGCCACAGGTTTCTTGACCATCTCTGGGGATGGAGACTCCACCACCAACCTGGAGAGCCTGTTCCAATCCCTGACCACCTTTTCCACAAAGAAATTGTTCCTAATCTCCAACCCAAACCTCCTCTGGCACAATTTGAGGCCGTTTTCTTGTCCTGTCAGTTGTTACTAGGAAGAAGAGACCAACCCTGACCTGGCTCCAGCCTCCTTTCAGGGAGTTGTAAAGAGCAGTGCTGGCAGGGCTCTGCTGGGAGGCCAGGCTGAGAGAGTTGGGCTTGGGCAGCCTGGAGAGGAGAAGGCTCCAGGGAGACCTTCTGGTGGCCTTGCAGTGCTTAAAGGAGCTGAGCAGAAAGCTGGGGACAGACTTTTGAGCAGGGCCTGTTGGGACAGGACAAGGGGGGATGGTTTGAACTGAAAGAGGTAGACTCAAACTGGAGAGGAGGGAGAAATGTTTGACACTGAGGGTGGTGAGAGCCTGTCCCAGGTTGCCCAGAGAGTTGGCAGAAGCCCCACCCCTGGCACCATTCTGGGTGAGGTTGTTTGGGGCTGTGAGCAGCCTGCTCTAGTTGCAGAGGTCCCTGCTGTGGCTGAACATACTTGGAATTAGAAACAGATCTCCTGAGTTCAGGGCAGGTTCTGTGCTGAGTGAGGTCGAACACACTGAGAACTTCCAGTCAGTGATGCAGTTTTGCTTCTAAAAGATGTCCCTTTGGTCTCTTACAGTGTGCTCAGTGCTAATGCCTCCTGGTTGGGTTACAGGTTGGTTACATGCTTTGGATGTTTATCCCAAAGTGTGATTTTTAAGTAATCCTTAGAGTGTAGAATCTGCTAAGAAGCTCCTAAAGTCCTTAATGAAGATCTATGGTGGGATGTTTATGTCCAAGCTACATTTAAAAGCTTCCTGTGAAATCCTTATGCTCACAAACTCCTCCTGTCTTTGTCTAGCTCAGTTTTCCTTTTGCCTCTATTCTGCAGTGCTCCAAATCTTTCTTTTTTTTTTTTTTTTTTTTTCCTTTAGGGTTTTCTTTATTGAGAAATTCAAATTCTCACCTCAAGAAGCAAGTGCAATTAACAGGTATGTTGTGCTTGACTCCACTCCTAGTGGGGGATTCTTCTTTGGACTCTGACCATGTGGGAGGAGGTTTTGGGATCTGCTGTGGCAAGTGGTGACTTGAACTCCAGAAGCCAGATTTCACATGGCCCAAGGACTAATTGGGAGGTGTGAGTGCCTGTTATAGGTGTTCCCACTGAGGAATCAGAAACAAAAGGCTCTCTTGGCACGGTATTGGTTTGATATTTGATTGTTTTCTGAGTGATAGAAGCAGTTAAATGAACAAAATTCTCCTGCTTTCCAGAGGAATTTGTGATGTGGCATAAAGCCAGGCCAAAAAAATGGCTCGAAGATTGAATGGGTTGAAGTTTGAGAAAGGGCAGATGGAAGACTGGAGATTAGGAAGAAATTCTTTCCGGTGAGGGTCGTGAGATGCTGGCACAGGTTACCTAGGGAGGCTGTGGATGTCCCCTCCCTGGAAGTGTCCAAGGCCAGGTTGGATGAGGCCTTGAGCAGCTGATTCTAGTTGAGAGGTGTCCTAAGGCCCTGTGGACGTCCACAGCCTCCCTGGGCAACCCATGCCAGTGTCTCTCTACCCTCACTATCAACAATTTCTCCTTAACCTCCAGTCTCAATCTGCCCTCTTCCAGCTCAAAGCCATTGCCCCTTGTCCAGTCACTCCAAGCCCTTGTTTTCATGTCCTCAGACCATTTGGGAATTTCAGTTTCTGGAATCTGGGGAGTGTTTTGTATTCTTTTTTTATGGCCTCACAGGTAAGAAGGGTGACCCTTGTCTTGTATAGCAGCTGGAGCTGCCCCCGGCTGGCTGCCGTTCAGATCTCTCTTTGGGTTCTTTTGCAGCATTGTCTACATCATCTCAGCACCCATGTCTCCCGTCTTTGGATTGCTGGTGGATAAACTTGGCAAGAACATCATCTGGGTTTTGTGTGCTGTGGTCACCACACTTGCTTCTCATATTATGTTGGCTTTCACCTTCTGGAACCCCTGGATAGCAATGGTACTGAGTTCACTGAGACTTACAGCTTGAGGCTGATAAAATCACAGGATGTTAGGAGTTGGAAAGGACCTCTGGAGACCTTCCAATCCAAACCCCCTGCCAGAGCAGGACCAGAGAATCCAGCACAGGTCACAGAGCAACACATCCAGACAGGGCTGGAAAGGCTCCAGAGAAGGAGACTCCACAACCTCTCTGGGCAGCCTGTGCCAGGGCTCTGGCACCCTCACACTCCAGAAGTTCTTGCTCATGTTGAGGTGGAACTTCCTGTGCTGCAGTTTCCATCCCTTGCCCTATGGCAGGGCACAGGTGAGCAGAGCCTGTCCCTGTCCCTTCCTTCCTGACCCCCAGCCCTCAGCTATTGACAGGCATTGCTCAGATCCCCTCTCAGCCTTCTCCTCTGCAGACTGCACAGCCCCAGGGCTCCCATCCTCTCCTCATCAGGCAGTGCTGCAGACCCTTCATCACCTTTGCAGCCCTCCCTTGGACTCTCCCCAGCAGATCCCTGTCCCTCCTGAACTGGGGAGCCCAGAACTGGATGCAATATTCCAGGTGAGGTCTCACCAGGGCAGAGCAGAGTGGGAGCAGAACCTCCTTCCATTTGCTGCCCACACTCTTTTTAATGCCCCCCAGGCTCACACTGGCCTCCTTGCCCACCAGGGCACATTGCTGTGCCATGAAGAACTTGCTGTCCAGCAGCACTCCCAGGTCCCTCCCCACAGGTCTACTCTCCAGCAGATCACCTCCCAACCTGTACTGGTGCAGTTTATTCTTCTTTCCCAGGTGCAGGACTCTGCACTTATCCTTGCTGAACCTCATTAGGTTCCTCTTTCATTCAGTGTCAACTCCATTTCTTACTCTGCAGAAGTTACCCCACTGGGTTTTCTGACTGGTTAAGTAGTTCTCAAAACCTGGTTTGCTCTCCAGGTCTTTAAGAATGATCTGCTGGGTTGGAAACTAAAGGTGGTGAAAGCAAACGGTGCATAAAGCAAGCAGAACTGATGTGATCTCCTGTGGCCTGAAAAGAACATTTCAGGGCTTGGTGTTCCATGCAGGGAGGCAGGAATGGTTCATGAGTGTTTTCATGGGATCACCTTGAAAGGTCACCTAGTCCAACCCCCCTGCAGTGAGGAGGGACATCCTCAACTACAGCAGGTTGATCAGTTTTGAAGGTGGAAAAAAATTGTTTGCTGCCTCCTCTAGCAGTAATTAGGGCCTGGAGCGGCTCTGAGGAGCAAAGGCTGAGAGCCTGCAGAAGAGCAGCCCCAGTGGGCATCTGAGCAATGCTTAGCAAGAGTTAAAGGAGCTGTGGGGGACAAGAGGCTGGGGCCAGGCTCCTGTCAGTAACAGGACAAGAGTCATAAACTGGAAGCCAGGAGGTTGCATCTGAGTAGGAGGAAAGGCTTGTTTGGTGTGAGGGTGCTGGAGGCCTGGAGCAGGCTGCCCAGAGAGGTTGTGGAGTCTGCTTGTGTGGAAGCTTTCAAACTCTTCTGGCTGTTGTGCTGCTGGACAAGCTGCTGTGGGTGCATTGCTTTAGCAGGGGGAGGTTGGATTGGATGATCTCCAGAGGTCCCTTGTGCTGCTGGTCTGGGCTCTTTACTCAGTGCTGATCAGGTAGGGTTCAGTTTGTCACTCCTGGAGAAGTTCTGTCTCCTAAATGTGAGAATTTACCCAGAGTGATAATAGTGGAACT
>VWZE01020795.1:155001-180837 GCA_013396675.1 Eubucco bourcierii | reverse complement strand
CTTTTTTTTTTTTTCTCTTGGATAAAGGGAGACTCAGCATGTCCATAATCTTGGCTGTAAATCCTTAATGAACCTCACCTAACATCTCTTTCCTTGTTCTTATTTCTAGTGTTTGCTAGGAGTGGCCTACTCATTGCTTGCCTGTGCCCTGTGGCCCATGGTGGCCTTTGTTGTTCCAGAACACCAGCTGGGGACTGCTTATGGCTTGTGAGTACTGAGATCTGTCTGTGCTGCTCTGCAGTGCCCATGTGTGGTACAGTTGAGCTGCTGAAGCAGTTCCAGCTTAGATTGATGGGGCAAGGTGCAGCAAGGCCAAGGGCTGGGTCCTGCACTTGAGTCACAACAGCCTTATGAAAGCTTCAGGCTTGGGGCAGAGTGGTTGGGAAGGCCTTGGGAGGGTTGGTCAACAGCAAGTGGAGATGAGGCAGGGTGTGCCCAGGAGGCCAAGAAGGCCACCAGCAGCCTGGCCTGGTTCAGCAGGAGTGAAGCAGGGATGGTTCCCATGTGCTGAGCACTGGAGAGGCCACACCTCAAATCCTGGGTTCAGTTTTGGGCCCTTTACTCCAAGAAGGAGAACACTGAGGGGCTGGAGCAGGTCCAGAGAAGGGCAACAAAGCTGGGGAAGGGTCTGGAGAACAGGCCTGGGGAGGAGCAGCTGAGGGAGCTGGGGGTGTTCAGCATGGAGAAAAGAAGGCTGAGTGGAGACCTTCTGGCTCTACAGCTCCCTGAAAGGAGGTTGGAGCCAGGTGAGGGTTGGTGTCTTCTCCCAAGGAACAAGTGACAGGATGAGAGGTCTCAAGTTGCTCCAGGGGAGGTTTAGCTTGGACATGAGGAACAATTTCTTCCTCAAAAGGGTTGTTAAGGCCTGGCTCAGGCTGCCCAGGGCAGTGATGGAGTCCCCATCCCTGAAAGGGTTTCAAAGCTGTGTAGCTGTGGTGCTGAGGGTCATGGTTCAGTGGTAAGCTGGCACTGCTGGGCTAAGGGATGGACTCTTATGACCTTAAAAGGTCTCATCCAGCCTCACTGACTGCGTTACCATGCCAGGTAAATGGTTGCTGACTGTCTGGACCTGGTGTAATTCCAGGATGAGTGTGTGTGGTCAAACACCTGCTTGTGGCAGATGCACAGAAACCTGTGCAGTATGATGGAGTCAACACTCAGTGGTAGGTCAGGAGAACCAGGGATAAGCCCACCTCAGTGGTTGCTGAGTGCCACTGCTGCTGCTGTTTGCTTTGCAAGCCCTTTGCTCCCCTGCTCACCCCTCGTCTCTGTCAGCATGCAGTCCATCCAGAACCTCGGCCTGGCCATCATTGCCATAGCAGCTGGGATGATCCTGGACACCAGGGGATACTTGTTCCTTGAAGTCTTCTTCAGTGCTTGTGTTTGCTGTAAGTATTCAAACCATGAAAGATGGCTTCTGGCCACTCAGGAAGCTTTCTTAGGCTTTTATTTTCCTGACTGTTTCCTCTCAAACAGTAATAATTTCTCTGTTACAGTTAGAGGTTTGAACTGGGGCAGTGTTGAAAGTCACCCAGGCCTGGTAAACTTAATATCTAGAGGGTGGATGCTTTGCTGGCAGAAGAACTTCCTGGATGGCTGGGCCCAAAGAGTGGTGGTGGATGGAGTTAACTGCAGTTGGTGGCTGCTCGCCAGTGGTGTTCCCCAGGGCTCTGCACTGGAGCCAGTTCTGTTCAGTAACTTCATCAGTGAGGGGATTGAAGCACCCTCAGCGAGTCTGCAGATGACACCAAGCTGGGTGGCAGTATTGAGCTACTTGAGGGTAGGGAAGATCTCCAGAGGGGTCTGCACAGACTGGATTGATGGGTGAGGTTTAACAAGGCCAAGGGCTGGGTCCTGCACTTGAGTCACAACAGCCTCATGAAGGCTTCAGGCTTGGGACAGAGCGGTTGGAAGCTGCCTGGTGGGAAAGGCTTTGGGAGGGTTGGCCAACAGCAAGTGGAGATGAGCCAGAGCATGGCCAGGTGGCCAAGAAGGTTACCAGCAGCCAGGCTTGGTTCAGCAGCAGTGTGTCCAGCAGGAGTGGGGCAGGGATGCTTCCAATGTGCTGGGCACTGGAGAGGCCACACCTTGAATCAGTTTTGGGCCCTTCACTCCAAGAAGAACATTGAGGGGCTGGAGTGGGCAACAAAGCTGGGGAAGGGCCTGAAGAACAGGGGTGGTGAGGAGCAGCTGAGAGCTGGAGGTGTTCAGCCTGGAGGAGATTGAGGGGAGACCTTTTGGCTCTCTGCAGCTCCCTGAAAGGAGACTGGAGCCAGGTGGGGGTTGGTCTTTTCTCTTTGATTACAAGGGTCAAGTGACAGGCTGAGAGGGCACAGCCTCAAGTTGCTCCAGGGGAGGTTTAGCTTGGACACAAGGAACAATTTCTGCCCCAAAAGGGTTGTCAAGGCCTGGGACAGATTGCTCAGGGCAGTGGTGGAGTCCCCATCCCTGGAAGGATGACAACTAAAATAGCCTTTTGCAGTTCACAGTGGGACTTCCAGAGCAATGAAGAGATGCTTCAGGCCCAAACCTCCTCTCAGGCACAAACTCTGTGAAGAAGCTTAGCTGTTGGCTATGTTCAAGCTGTTCTCCTGTTGCTGTAAATTTATTGCCAGCTAAAATTGTTGCTTTTGTTTTTTTTTCCCCTTTTCCCAGTGTCGCTGATAGCTGTGGTCCTGCTGTATTTTGTGAATCACCTCACAGGTAAGGGTTTTCAGCTCCCCTTCACAGCTTTTGAAACTGAATGGATTGGTTACTAAATGGATTCATAACTCAGTGGTTATGAAGGCAGCTCATGCTACCAAGAGCAGCTCTTGACCAGGAAACTGCATCAGGCTTGAGAGCTTAGTTTGGGTCATGATTTTGCTTGCTCAGGTGCTCATAATCACCTTTGCTCTTCCTTTTTCCTTCACTTTCTACTTCAGTAAAGATTCAAGGCCAGGTGGGATGAAGCCTTGAGCAACCTGGGCTCTAGTGGGAGGTGTCCCTGCCCATGGCAGGGGGTTGGGACTTGATGATCTTGAAGGTTTCTTCCAACCCATTCTATGCACACATTCAGCAGAATGAGCTGTGTGTAGCTCTGGCCCTTCTACGATATCTTTTTTCCCTCTCGTCCCGCTTCACACAGTCCAGCCCCAGAGAGAGGGTGGAGGTAGTGTAAGGTAAATGTCATTAAGCTTCTCACCCTCTTCAGCAAACTGAATTGTGTTAAGTCCCAGCCTTAAAGTCCAGAGATTCATACAATAGTTTGGGTTTGTAGGGACCTTCAAGATCGTTCAGTTCCAACCCCCTGCCATGGGCAAGGACATCTCCCACTAGTCCAGGTTGCTCAAGGCCTGATCCAGCCTGACCCTGAACATCTCCAGGGAGGGGACATCCACAGCCTCCCTGGGCAAACATGTTCCAGTGCCTCCCCACCCTCACTGGAAAGAATTTCTTCCTAATCTCCAGTCTTCATCTGTCCTTTCTCAAGCTTCAACCCATTCAACCTTCATCTGTCAGCTGCTCCGAGAACATCTGCAGTGAGCTATGCCAAAGAAATGAAACCAAAAAAGAGCCATCATTGAGGTTTCAGAGTGTCTGTTCCTTCTGTTGCAGGTGGTGAGCTCAACTGGTCTGCAAAGAAAAGAGAAAAAATGCAAGTAGCTGCAACTGAGTAAGTATAAAGCAAACCAGAGAGTGGTATCCTTGTGAAGCGGAAGGAATCAAGTAGATGCCTGCCTGCAGTCAGTCTCTTGTAGGGCTGCACTTTGGGTTGGCTTTTATTTTCCTTCTTCCCAGTCAGTGGTAGGATTTCCTTTTGCTGCCTCCCGTGAATGAATAATGAGTTGAAGCAGCAGTTAACCAGGTGTCTTCTCCTGGCACTCTTCCATCCTGTTTTTCCTTATTTGTCTTGGCTTCCAAGTGAGTGGAACTGAAATGTGCTTTAAAGGTTGTATTTTGTGCACTTCTCTGGAAAGTACCAGGGTGGGGCAGCAGCAAACATTTGCTGGTCTTTGATGTTCAGGTGCTGCATGGACTGAATTCTGTGTCCTTGAAAGCTGCATCTCCTTTCAGCAGAAGGTCCAGTCCTACCCCCTTCACCTTCACCTTGCTCCTCTTAGAATCGCAGAACAAAACATTTTGAGTCCCACCATGAACCCAACACAGCCAGGTCACCACTGAACCACAGCCCTCAGCACCACACCTCCACAGTTTCTGTGCCTCCAGGGATGGGGACTCCACCACTGCCCTGGGCAGCCTGATCCAGGGCTTGGCAACCCTTTTGGGGCAGAACTTGTTCCTCATGTCCAACCTAAACTCCCCCTGGGGCAACCTGAGGCCATTTCCTCTTGTCCTATCCTTTGTTTCTTGGGAGAAGAGACCAACCTGAAGTCTCAATTCGTCTCTGCAAACTGTGGCTTCATTCTGAATTGTAGCACCGATTAAAACTTGGTTTGTGGTCAGATCTGTGTCAAAAATCATACAATGCTTTGGGTTGGAAGGAACCTCAAAGCTCAGCCAGTTCCAGCTCCCTGCCATGGGCAGGGACACCTCCCACTAGCACAGGTTGCTCAAGGCCTCATCCAGCTTGGCCTTGAACACCTCCAGGGAGGAAGCATCCACAGCCTCCTTGGGAAACCTGTTCCAGTGTCTCACCACCCTCACTGTCAAGAATTTCTTCCTAATTTCCACTCTGTCTCCCCAAATGTTGATTACAGTGAGAAGTTTCCATTTTTAGGAGGAAAATGGGGCCAGGGATATTTCAGTAAGGTGGAATTAACTTTCTTTTAAAGGAAATGGAGCATTTGAGGTGGGTGTAAGGCAGGAATTGTTCTATTAAGCAACTTACTAAGCTAACTTCATCCTGTCAGAGACTTGAGTGTCCTCCTTTCTTCTCTTTGGAAAATAAGGACAGTGATGCTCTTCACAACAATTTAAATTGCTGCCTTTGGTCTTGACAAAACATTGGAGATGTGTCAGCATGGTACGGATTGGAAGGGACCTCTGGAGATCATCCACTCCAACCCCTGCAGGGTTCTGCACTTGGGCAGGAGCAATCCTCACTGTCAGTACGGGCTGGGGAAGGAGGGGTTAGAAAGCAGCCCTGAGGAAAAGGACTTTGGGGTGCTGTTGGAGGAGAAGCTGCACAGGAGCAGGCAGTGTGAGCTTGCATCACAGAAGGCAAATCACAGCCAAAGCAGCGTGGCCAGAGGTGGAGAGAGGGGAATCCTGCCTCTTTGTTCTGCTCTGGTGAGATCTCACCTGGAGTGCTGCATCCAGCTCTGGAGCTCTCACCACAAGAAGGACATGGACCTGATGGAGCAGGTCCAGAGGAGACCATGAAAATGCTGAGGGGGTTGGAGCAGCTCTGCTGTGAGGACAGGCTGAGGGAGCTGGGGGGGTGGGTGTGTGCAGCCTGGAGAGGAGAAGGCTCCAGGCAGACCTCATAGCAGCCTGCCAGTGCCTGAAGGGGCTACAAAAAGGCTGCAGAGAGAGTTTGCAATGGCCTGCAGGGACAGGAGGAGGAGATGCAGAGTGGATGTGAGGAACAAGTTGTGCACGATGAGGGTGCTTGGTATACTGGAGCAGGTTGCCCAGAGAGGTGGTTATGGCCTCATCCCTGGAGATGTTCAAGGTGAGGCTGGACAGGGCTGTGGGTGACCTGGTCTAGTAGAGGATTCCTGCTGGCTGCAGAGGGGCTTACAGGTCCCTTACAGCTCAGATCATTCTATGATTCTAAAGCAGGGCACCCACAGCAGCTTGCCCAGCAGCACAATGCCCAGGGAGAGCTGGGATCCCTCCCNTCTGCTGTGAGGACAGGCTGAGGGAGCTGGGGGGGTGGGTGTGTGCAGCCTGGAGAGGAGAAGGCTCCAGGCAGACCTCATAGCAGCCTGCCAGTGCCTGAAGGGGCTACAAAAAGGCTGCAGAGAGAGTTTGCAATGGCCTGCAGGGACAGGAGGAGGAGATGCAGAGTGGATGTGAGGAACAAGTTGTGCACGATGAGGGTGCTTGGTATACTGGAGCAGGTTGCCCAGAGAGGTGGTTATGGCCTCATCCCTGGAGATGTTCAAGGTGAGGCTGGACAGGGCTGTGGGTGACCTGGTCTAGTAGAGGATTCCTGCTGGCTGCAGAGGGGCTTACAGGTCCCTTACAGCTCAGATCATTCTATGATTCTAAAGCAGGGCACCCACAGCAGCTTGCCCAGCAGCACAATGCCCAGGGAGAGCTGGGATCCCTCCCAACAAGGAGACTCCACAGCCTCTCTGGGCAGCCTGCTCCAGGCCTCCAGCAACCTCTCAACAAACAACTTTCTCCTCCTGCTCAGATGGAACCTCCTGGCTGCCAGTTTGTGCCTATTGCTCCTTGCCCTGTTGCTGTGTGCTGTGGGGGGTTACAGAATGCTGTCTTCAGTGATTTTATTTATCTTTTTTTCATTACAATGTGTTTTTCAGAAAAGAAATTTGAATAGGAATGTCATCCAGAAGTGGGGGAGCATTTGATCAGCAGCATGAGCAACTTGAAGAATGAGAGTGTGTGGTGGGAGTTTGGTCATTCTGCACTGTAGCCCTTAGGAGAAGAAACTTAACACCCTGGAGGGCCTGACAAGTTCAATCTGATACTTTGTAACCTGATTTGAACTAATGCTAAATCATCTTCTCTTTTGTTCACGGTGGGGTTTAGAATCGTGGAACAGTTTGGGTTGGAAGGGACCTTCAAGATCATTCAGTTCCAACCCTCTGCCGTGGACAGGGACACCTCCTACTAGTTCAGGTTGCTCAACGACTTGTCCAAGCTGGCATCCAGGCTTGGAGCCTCCCAAACTGCTCTGGAAACTGGGGCAGTGCTATCCCTAGAGCTTTGGGCGGACTGATGCACACCAACATGTGAAGAAAAAGGCCCTGCCATGAATAAATGAGTTACATATGAGCCATTGCCACAGCTCAGGGCTGGGGAAGGCTCCCTGGCCCCACTGCCCCCTCTCCCTGCTTTCCCTTTCCTCTCAGGCCTGCAGCCAGCCCTTTGAGAGGCTCTCCGTGGTGTTGAAGCTCTGTCACTGCAGAGGGCACTCCAACCACAGACAAAAATGTTCCAGGAAGATGCTCAGAGGGCTGGAGCTGCTCTGCTATGAGGACAGGCTGAGGGAGTTGGGGTTGTTCAGTCTGGAGAAGAGGAGGATCCCAGGAGACCTTACTGTGGCCTTCCAATATCTGAAAGGGGCTACAAGAAAGCTGGGGAGGGACTTTCTAGGGTAGTGACAGGACTGGGGGGAATGGAGCAAAACTCTCAGTGGGTAGATTCAGATTGGATGTTAGGAAGAAGTTCTTCAGCATGAGGGTGGTGAAAGCCTGGAAGAGGTTGCCCAGGGAGGTGGTGGAAGCCTCATCCCTGGAGATGTTTAAGGCCAGGCTGGATGTGGCTCTGAGCAACCTGCTCTAGTGTGAGGTGTCCTTGCCTATGGCAGGGGGGTTGGAACTGGATGATCCTTGAGGTCCCTTCCAGCCCTGACAATTCTGTGATTCTGTGAAAACTGGCTGAGATGTGCTTAAAAGACCTCTTGTTGGGGCTGGAAATATCTACCTGACGGCTTTTTCTGGCCTGTAGCAGGGCTCTGAACGTGGAAGTGGGTCCCTGCCACTGCTTGGCTCACTGTCTGGACACAAACCACTGTCTTAAACTGAGTGTATTTAGAACTTTCCTTGTGTCTGTTTGTCTTCAGAGGAAGAGCCACAGATGTTCTGATCAAGTATTGACTCTCTTAAAGAGACTTAACCCTTAGGCTGCTGAGCAGTCTTTTTTTCCTTTTTATTTGTTTTTGTTTGCTTGGTTTTTGGGTTTTTTTTTTTTTTGGTATTGTAATCCTTTTGAAGGAGTGAAAATAAAGGAATGGCAAAAAGCCAAACCAAACCTGTTACAAGAGCTGACTAAGCACATTGTAATCTGTGAAAATCAGGTTTCTCTTTCTACCCCACCTAAATAAAAGGAAACTGCAGAACACAGCCTCTTTTTTTTTTTTTTTTTTTTTTTTTTTTTTTTTTCCTTTCATACACACCTCTCTTGATGCCCAAAGGCTTACCTCTCTTAATGCCCACAGGCTCACTTCTCAACCTCAGCAGCATTTTCTTCGTTATTGAAAAGAAAATCCCAAAGCCACCAGGTAAAGTTGCTTGAGTTTGCACACCTTGGGGCAAATATGTCTTAAACCCATTTTCTTTTCCAGAGCAGAAGAGCAAAAGAGGCTCAGACGTCAAAATGAAGATGACTTGGCTAAATTACAGCCAAAAGCTGATGATTTTAGTTTCAGAAATAGATACCTCTCCAAACTAGGAGCTCAGGTATTAGTAACCAAGTTAGGGGTGGGTGGGTGTTTGTGTGGGGGGGTTTAGTAACTTAATAGAGCCATGAGATGTTTGTTTTACTTGGCTCCTTGCTTCAAACAGCATCACAACCTCTGAATGTCTGCTTGGGCTCAGAAGTGGTTTTCAGCAGTGGGAATTCCAAAACCTAATGAGGAAGATGAAGCTGCCTTGATGGCTGCTGAGCCAAATCAGCTAAGGAGCAAGCTGCTTATGATGCATGGTTGTTTAATTTGATGGGGTGTTTTTTTTTGCAGCTACCAGAGAGTTGCTCATCTTCTTTATCAACAGTAGCACACAGCAGCATGTTGGAGTGAATCCCAGAATCCCAGCATGGTGGGGGTCTTTGGAAGTGACCTCTGGAAGATCATCCACTCTGTGATGATCTGCTAAAGCAGGGCACCCACAGTGGCTTGTCCAGGGCCACAGTGCCAGGACAGATTTGGAAGCTCTTCAGACAAGGAGACTCCACAACCTGTCTGGGCAGACTGCTCCAGGCTTCCAGCTCCCTCTCACCAAAGCAGCTTCTCCTCCTATTGAGGTGGAACTTCCTGGGTTCCAGTTTGTGCCCATTACCCTTTGTCCTGTCCCTGGGCACCAATGCCAAGAGCCTGCCTCCATTGAAGTCTGTTGCTGTGTCCCTCGCAGCTGGAACTGGGCTCCCTTGCTTTTTGGGTGTGGTTTGATGAAACAAGGAGGCATCAGCCACCTGCTGGGAGCCCCCCAACTTCTAGGCACTGACTGTCCCCTCTGCACAGCAGAAAGTGGATTTGCATTTTTTTTTTTTGTTTGCTGTCCAAGAATGCAAAATGAGTTGAGGAGCAAATCCCTGTTATGATGACTGTTCAATCTTCTGCTTTGTTTGCAGCTACCAGATAATTACTCATCCTGTTTATCAACAATGGCACACAGAAGTGTGTTGAAGTAGCATGGTGGAAGCTCCTGGGCCACAAAAGACTTTGTTTCCACTATTGCTGATGCCACCAGAACCATGCATTGCACTTTTTTTACAGCACTTGGCTTCAATTCCCCCTCCACACCATGGGTAAATAACAGAGATCCTAATGAAGGACCATCTGGCTCTTTGTTTGGACCCAAGAGCTATCCCTGCATCTTCCTGTGGTCAGAAAGACTCAGTGAGTAGCTTTAGAGCTGAAAATGATCATCTCTGACTGCACAGATAGGCCTGAAAGCTTCATTTCAGGATTCAAATCACTGTGAAATGAGCCCAGATGGAGCTTTGGGTTATGCAGCCTCTCAAATTGGACAACTCTGTTGCCATGTTGGAAGCTGAAGTTGAATTTTTTTTTTTTTTTTTCTTATAGAAAAATGTGAAGTAAAAAGTCTCTTTTCTTTTGGTCCAAGCAAATATTTCAGAGGCAACTCAAGTTCTGTAGTTTCAGTGTTACCAGTTCAAAAAGTGCTAGCCTTGGAATTTTACTACCAGGACTTAGCAATAAACCTCCTGGAAGTCCTGATTCAGGTAAAAAAGGGAGTTGTTTTGAAGAGGTGGTGAATAAAATGATGACAAGAGTTGGGCAGGCAAGTGTTGATTGAACATTATAAAGAGTGCAGGCAAAAAGGGAATTGAGGAAAGGGGGGAGCTGAGGGCAGGCAGAAATTGAGGACAAGCACTGAGGTTTTGTCTTTCAAAGCAGAGAAAGGTTATTGGACAAATGGGTCCAGAATTAACCTGAATTCAAAAGGCAAGAGGCTTTTTTGGAGCTGTAGGTGGAGCAGAAGGTGAGTGAGCTTTGCTTGGTTGAATTAAGGAGTCCTTGTGTCCCATAAAGGACTTGGAGAAGTGACTTCACTGTGGGAAAAGGTGTTAATTGCAATAAAGCTGTTCCATTAGAGCTGTGATGTTATCAATTATTCTTTGACCTATGGGGATTTAAGCAGCCCTGGTACTTGTGGCCTTCAGGGGTCTCCTTAAAGGTACTTCTCAGTGGAAGTTTGTTTTCTCTTCTGGAAGAGTAAGGTCATAGAATTGTTTTGGTTGGAAAAGACCTCTAAGATCATCTCGTCCAACCATCAGCCCAACACCACTGTAGCCACTAAAGCATGTCCCTGTGTGCCATGTCTTGCATATTGTTTGAAGATCTCCAGGGATGGGGACTCCACCACCTCCTTAGACAGCCTCTTCCACTGCCTGACCACTCTTTTTGGTTGGAAGAGACCTTTGAGATCATTCAAGTCCAACCATTAGCCCAGCACTGCCCAATTGGAAGAGACCTTGAAGATGATCAAGCCCAGCACTGCCCGGTTGCAAGAGACCTTGAAGATGATCAGAGTCCAACCATCTAGTCCACCACTAAACCATGTCCTCCAGGAGGACCTGACACCTGAGAGGACCAGGAGAGCAATACACTGACCTGTGATGTTTTTTTTTTACTGCTGCTTTCACTGCTTCGAGATCCAAATTCCTCCTGAGACTGGTGGCTGGAAGCTGGTCTAGATTTCTTTCTAGATTTGGGAATTCTAGAGTAAAAGTTTGAAATAATGGCTTCTGGCAGCTGTATTTCTCTTGCCTGACTGCTCAGTGAGGTAGTGTTGCTCTTGATGGTTGACATTCAGATGTGCATCAGGTTTTGAAGCAAGCAGGGCTTCTTCTGAGAAACATGGAGAGTTCTTTGGGGAAGTCTGTTTGTGAGAAGACCTCCTTGGGGAAATCCATGTTGGAGGAGGTCTGTGTGGGACAAGAAGGCTTCCTAGGGCAGGTCTGTATTGGAGTGCTCAGGGATTGGCACAGGCTGCCCAAGGAGGTGGTGTAGTGCCCATGTCTGGAGGTGTTCCAGAAAGAAAAGCCATGGCACTTGGGCCCATGTTTTAGTGGCTGTGGTGGGGTTGGGTAGCTGGACTGGATGTTCTCAGATGCCTTTTCCAAGCCAGAGGATTGTCTGAATCTGTTTCCTGGGCTCTCTGTCACTATAGGTCAGCACTGTGACATTGATACACCAGAAATGCCTGCTGGGTTGGGACAAAAAGTCTTCTTTCAGGGCTGTGCCTGCCGTCAGTCACTGCTGTCACTTGTTTCCCTGCCTTTGGAGCTGAAGAGAAATGTCCATGCCAACAGCCTTCAGCAGGAGGAGCTTGCTCTTGCTCCTTCTCATGTCGACAGCACACAGGAAGTTGATAAACTGACCAAATTTGGGTCTTTTTAAAGCTGATTGGCAGAATGGTTGAGGTTGGAAGAGGCCTGTGGAGATCACAGAATCTTAGAGCTGTGGCAGTTGGAAAAGACCTCCAAGATCATCGAGCCCAGCTGCTGAGGTAACACCACCATGGTCATTAAGCCATGGCCACAGGTTTCTTGAACCCCTTCAGGGATGGGTACTCCACCACCTCCCTGGGCAGCCAGTTCCAAGCCCTAACCACTCTTGCAGCAAAGACATTTTTCCTCATCTCCATCCTAAACCTCACCTGGTGCAAGTTGAGGCGTTTTTCTTCTGGTCTATTACCTGATGCTAGGGAGAAGGATGCCATTACCCTCAGCTCCCTCAGCTGCTCATCTCCTGTTCCTGATTCAGGGACTCTGCCCCATCACTGTGCCCTGTTGGAGGCTGCCCTGGTTTGCTTCCACAGCTGCCTTTGGTCTTGTGAGGAGCAGCTGAAGGACCTAGGATTGTTCAGCCTGGAGAAGAGGAGAACTGAGAGGAGACCTCACTGCTCTCTGCAACTTCCTGAAAGGAGGTTGGAGCCAGTTGGGGTTTGGTCCCTTCCCCCATGCAGCCAGTGACAGGATGAGATGCACTGGCCTCAGGCTGCCCCAGTGGAGGTTTAGGTTGGACATGAAGAACAACTTCTTCCCCAAAAGGGTTGTCAAGACCTGGGACAGGCTGCCCAGGGCAGTGGTGAAGTCCCCATCTCTGGAGGGACTGAAAAGCTGTGGAGATGTGGTGCTGAGGGATGTGGTTTAGGAGCAGACTTGGTAGTGTTAACAGTTGCACTTGATGTTAAAAGTCTCTTCCAGCCTGAACATTTCTATGACCACGTGGCTTTGGGATGTGTGTTGGGGAGTTGCATTGTCTGATCTCTCTGGAGAGGTTTCACCTGGATCCTGACCTTTGGAGGAAAACCTGTCTCAGGTTATCCATGGAGAGCAGCCCTGTGGAGAAGGAGCTGGGAGTGCTGCTGGACAGCAAGTTCTGCATGTCACAGCAACGTGCCCCCTGGTGGGCAAGGAGGCCAACGGGAGCCTGGGGGACATTAAGAAGAGTGTGGGCAGCAGATGGAGGGAGGTTTTGCTCCCACTCTGCTCTGCCCTGGTGAGACCTCACCTGGAATATTGCATCCAGTTCTGGGCTTCCCAGTTCAGGAGGGACAGGGATCTGCTGGAGAGAGTCCAAGGGAGGGCTGCAAAGGTGATGAAGGGGCCGGAGCACTGCCTGATGGGAGCCCTGGGGAGTGTTTGGTTTGGAGAGGAGAAGGCTGAGAGGGGATCTGAGCAATGCCTGTTAATAGCTGAGGGCTGGGGGTCAGGAAGGAAGGGACAGGGACAGGCTCTGCTCACCTGTGCCCTGCCATAGGACAAGGGCAAGGGATGGAAACTGCAGCACAGGAAGTTCCACCTCAACATGAGCAAGAATCTCTTGAGTGTGAGGGTGCCAGAGGCCTGGCACAGGCTGCCCAGAGAGGTTGTGGAGTCTCCTTCTCTGGAGCCTTTCCAGCCCTGTCTGGATGTGTTCCTGTGAGACCTGTGCTGGATTCTCTGGTCCTGCTCTGGCAGGGGGGTTGGATTGGAAGGTCTCCGGAGGTCCTTTCCAACTCCTAACATCCTGTGGTCCTGTGAAACAAGCACAATTCACTCTTTGGGGTGATTCTGTCCATGGATTTCTAAACCTCAGGCTATTCCTCCAATAATTAAAATCCATGCTCCTCTCATACCTTAGTGAACCGACTTGTTGAGCTGCTGCCGAGCTCTGCCTGCAGCCGCACAGCAGCTGCTCACCTCAGCAATTCTAGAACGGTGGAGCTGGCAGCCTGCACGGCTCCTGTCAGCTCAAATGATGATGGAACACAACTGGCCACTTGGAATGAAGGCAAGTGAGGGAGGAGCTGTGGAGCAGCTGGGGTGAAATGGTTCACTGATGGCTCTGCAAATGGATGGAAACATCTCAGGTGCCTCCGAAATGCTTGTGGGGATTTGGGCAAGCTGCTTCAGACCGACAATCTGAGGAACTCTTCTTTGTAATTCAGCTTCATTCACAGAGCCACAGAATGCCTGCAGCTGATCTTGATGTATTTAATGTGTTGCTCTCACAGTTGTGTACTGGGAGGATTTAGGTTATGGACTCTTCAGGTATTTTCCAAGCAGGTGATTCTGTGATTCTACAAATAATATTCTGTGTCTTTAGATACATCCATTTTGAGGGGGTTATTCTTAAAGATAGCATTAGCTGAGATGTGATGGTCAAAATCAGGGCTTAGAACACCTTCATAATGTTCACAGAACCCTAGCGTGGTGGGAATTGGAAGTGACCTCTGGAGATCATCCAGTCAAACCCACTGCTAAAGCAGGGCACCCACAGCAGTTTGCCCAGCAGCACAGTACCCAGGGGCAGCTGGGATCTCTCCAGACAAGGAGACTCCACAACCTCTCTGGGCAGCCTGCTCCAGGCCTCCAGCACCATCATACCAAACAAGTTTCTCCTCAGATGGAACCTCCTGGCTTCCAGTTTGTGTCCTTTGCCCCTTGCTCCTTGCGATGCCCTGGGCACCACTGGCAAGAGCCTGGCCCCAGCCTCTTGCCCCCCACAGCTCCTCTAGCTCTTGCTGAGCATTGCTCAGATGCCCTCTGGGGCTGCTCTTCTGCAGGCTCTCAGCCTTTGCTCCTCACAGAGCTGCTCCAGGGCCCTCAGCAGCTTTGCAGCATCCACTGGACTCTCACCAGTAGTTTCTCTTCTCTTGAACTGGGGAGCCCAGAACTGGACCCAGAACTCCAGCTGTGGCTTCACCAAGGCAGAGTAGAACAACCCCAAATCTCCCAGTCTGTCCTCACAGCTGAGGTTCTCCAGACCTCTGATCATCTTCACGGCCTCCTCTGGACCCTCTCCATCAGGTCTATGTCTCTTTTGTGTTGGAGGCCCCAGAGCTGGCCACAGTACTGCAGGTGAGGTCTCCCCAGAGCAGAGCAGAGCAGAGGGGCAGGATCCTCTTTCCCTCTCTGGACACACTGCTTTGCATGCAGCCCAGGCTGCCATTGGCCTTCTCAGCTGCCAGTGCCCATTGCTGACTCCTGTCCATCTTCTCACCCACCAGCACCCTCCAAGTTCTTTTCTGCTGGGCTGCTCTCAATGCTTCATTGTGGTGTCTTCCATGGCCTAGTGACTTCCTCATCTTCAGAAGACACCACTGTCATCTTGAAGCCAAAGACAGAACTTCCTGCAGCCTCCACAAGTGTGAAAGATGAGAGGTGGACCAGAGTGAGAAGCGTATTAACCAGCCCTGATATTTCAGCAGAGGATAAAAATACAGAGCAGGCTGCTTTTCCCTGAGATGTTACTATGGTGACTGAGGACAAACCAGCAGGATGTTTAGTAGAGCCACCCTTTGCAACCAAAACTGAGGAGCAAGACACTAATCTGCCCATTAAACAATAGCAGGGTTGGTAGAAGAATAATCAAAAGGCAATTAGCTCACCCTGCTAAGCGTGAAGGTCAAGCACATTACACTAACCAGTGGGCTGCTGGCTGCAAACCTGCAGCTGGTGGCTCCAAAATGATTACTTTGAACTGTGCTCCTAACGAAAAGGGTTGCCAAGGCTGCTCCACTTCTTCAGACCAACAGGAGAGAGGCCCGGCTGGTACCAGCGGGGCACCAAACCAGTTGCAAACTGCCTGCGTGCAGGAGATGGAAGCAGCTGAAGCCAGGGGGCTGTGGGAAAGGTAGAGATGAGCTTTAAGGAGGCTTTCCACACCTGGTGAAGATCTGTTGGGGTTTGATAACCGCTGAGAGCTCCACATGACCAAGAATTTATGGCCCAAACGTCCACATTTTCATAGGATCAGGGAATTGTTTTGATTGGAGAAGACATCAGCTGCCACCAGCCCCTGTGTGGTGTCATCAGCAGACTTGCTTAGGGTCCACTCAGCCCTCTCAGCCAGGTCACTGATGAAGGTATTGGACAAAACCGGACCCAGTGCTGATCCCTGGGGAACACCATTGGCTACAGGCCTTTAACTGGGCTCTCCACTGCTCCCCACAACCCTCTGAACTTTGTTGTTGAACCGATGTCACTATGAAGATCGTCAGGTGAGCAGCATGGAGGGGGCTGCATTTGGTCCCAACGTAGGATGGGATGAGGAGGAAAGAGGAAGATGCTGACTGATTCTAATTTGACCGCCATCTTATTTACATCTGATCAACTGAGGAGCATCACCTCAAGCTGGAGAGCAACTCAACAGGGGAAAATCAGAGGAGGTGTGCCAACAGAACTCAGAGAAAGAGCAACCTTGAGACATGTTGTTGAAATCACAGCCTACAACAGAAGCAGGAACCTGCTATTTTCTTGTCTCATAGAAGTAAATGCTCTGATACTTGAGAGCATTTCTCTCCCCACACCTCAGCCCTCCCCCAGACTCCTCTCTCCTAAGAGATGTTGGCTTGTGCTGCCCAGGCTCAAAGCAAGGAGCTTCCCCAGCCCAGGGAGGCAAGAGAGAGCTGCCAGATAAATTCCTTCCCAGCAAAAAAGCAGAAGTGGTTTCATTAGGTGAGTGAGAAAAACCTACTCCCTGTTTACACCAGGGCTGCTATTAAAGCAATTACTGGGGATCAATGCAGTCCAGCAGCAGAGCTTCAATCTTGCCAAGCAGCCAGGCAAAGGAACAGCTTCTCCAGACAGGTCAAACCCATAACACTTTGTTCCAGTAGCAGCAAAGACCAAAGCACAATCTCTCTGAAGTCCTTGGTAATGGATCTCTATAAAGAAAAGCTTTTAAAGCCTCCCAGCCAGACCCTATTGCTGCTACTTAAAGTTTTCTTGGTACCACAACACAGGTTCCACACAGCTTTTAGGAGGATGACCCATAAATACCAGGTTCATCTGCTGCAGAATGTGCTCCTCAGCCTTCCCATTACCATGCAGTTGCTGGAAGCAACAGCCATGAGTGCTTTCTGTCCCCACAGCATCAAGCTGTGTTCTTGCACACAGCAGGCAGCACAGCAAGGTGGGGGACAAAGGGTAGAGCTTCCCTGCAGCAGATGGTGCAGAAGTTCCCTCTCATCCATCTTCTCTGTGTTCCCACTCGAACACAAGCAGGCCTTCAGATCTGCCCTGGTTGAAATCTGAGGATCCCTGCATGGTGAGGATTGGAAGGAACCTCTGGAGATCATCTAGTGTAGTGCTCTGCTAAAGCAGGTAACCACTGAGTTCACACAGGTACCAGAGCATCACAACACTTCTTGGCACAGCATCCCACCCTATATACCATGTCCCAGTGAGCCATTTAGACATGTGAGAAGGTTTTTCTCCAGCACTTATTCCTGCAGAAGGTAAGAAGCAAGGCTCCTGATGCTCAGCTCTATAGATTTCCATGAAAGAGGAATGGAAGATGTGCTGTGTGTCACAGGGAGGCAAACAACCAGCTACCACTGCAAGAGGAGTGTGGGCAGCAGGGCAAGAGAGGAGATTCTGCCTTTTGACTCTGCTCTGCTCAGACCTCACCTCCGATCCTGCCTCCAGTTCTGGTGTCCCCAGCACAAGAAGGACACAGAGCTGCTGGAGAGAGGCCTGAGGAGGCCACAAGGATGATCCAAGGGCTGGAGCAGCTCTGCTGTGAGCACAGGCTGAGGGTGTTCAGCCTGGAGAGAAGACTCCGGAAGGACCTCAGAGCTGCCTGCCAGTAGCTGCAGGGATCCTCCAGGAAGGCTGCAGACGGACTTGTGCTGAGGGTGTCTAGAGACAGGCCAGCCAAGGAGGAATGGTTTGAAGCTGAGGCAGAGCAGGGTTAGAGTGGAGCTGAGGAAGAGTTTCTTCAGTGTGAGGGTGGCGACACTCCGGCTCAAGCTGTCCAGGGAGGCTGTAGATGTCTCCTGCCTGGGGCTGTTGAAGGCCAGGTTGGATGAGGCCTTGAGCAGCTGAGTCTGGCTGAAAGGTGTCCCTGGGCATGGTGGGGAGGTTGGAGCTGACAATCTCTGAGGTCCCTTCCAACCTGAGCCATTCTGTGCTTGCTTCCTCACCAAGAAGAAGCCACCGGAGCACCAAGCCTGACTTCAAGCCTGCTTCTGGCCAGCAGGCAGCCAGTGCCAGAGGCAAGCAGCAGCATAACGTGACTTTAATTGACGATGAGGACATTCATCTGGGTCCTGTCCAAGCTGGCTGGCTTAATACCTTGTGCTTTCTCCACACGGATCGATTCTGGTGCGTTGGGCTTTATGAGGGGAAATTAATATTCATTGAGACTCCAGCAGCAGCAGCAGGAGCGGCGGCAGCAGCTCCCCCACTGCATGGAGCTGTTTATTATTTATTCATATTTCAGGCTCGTTAGATTAATCTCTTCTAAATTACCACGTGCTGCCAGGCACAATTAGAGGAATTTATTAGGATCATTTGGGTGCTTTATTTCCCTCTGATTCAGAAGGGTCCCAGACAGCAGCTTTTACTGCTGCTAATGGAGCTACAGCCCAGGAACAAGCACCTTCCTCTCTGAAGGGTCCAACCTTAGCTGTAGACCATGCTCATCGAGATCATCTTTAAGGTCCTTTCCAACCTTGAGCAACTGGTCTAGCAGGAGGTATCCCTGCCACTTGGGCATGGAACTAGGTGAGCCTCAAAACCCCTTCCAACCTTGAGCAGGCTGGTCTGCTAGGAGGTGTCACTGCCACTTAGCCTTGGACCTAAATGATCTTTAAGGTCCTTTCCAAGCTGCTCTACTAGGAGGTGCCCCTGCCACTTGGGCTTGGAACTAGATGATCCCCTTCCAAGCTAAACTGTTCTGTGATTCTATCTTCATTACAATAAGGATGGGGAGACACTGGAACGGGTTGCCCAGGGAGGTTGTGGATGACCCCTTCCTGGAGGTGTTCAAAGCCAGGCTGGATGAGGCTGTGAGCAACCTGTTT
Source organism: Eubucco bourcierii (assembly GCA_013396675.1). Lineage (NCBI taxonomy): Eukaryota > Metazoa > Chordata > Aves > Piciformes > Ramphastidae > Eubucco > Eubucco bourcierii. The sequence continues at coordinate 162,439 of VWZE01020795.1, read as the reverse complement.
TAGTCCATGGCAGGGGGGTTGGAACTGGGTGATCCTGAAGGTCCCTTCCAACCCAAACCATTGTATGATTTTGTGGTTTGTTTTGCAAGCACATACCCCAAGGTAAGGAAATCCTCACCATGAAACACTGCAAGCAGGCTGTCCAGCAAAGTGGTGGATTCCCCATCCCTGCAGGCATTTAAAAGGATGTGGTACTGAGTGACATGGTTTAGTGGTAGTGGCTTAGCAGTAGCGGTGTGATTGTGAGCTCTGGGTGAACAGCTAGACTTGGTGATGTCAAAGGTCTCTTCAACTTCAACAGCTGATTTTATGATTCTGGAGGTGTCTCCATTTGCAGCAAGACGCTAGGGGAAATAAACAAATCCCAGAATCCCAGCATGGTGAAATTGGAAGAGACCTCTGGAAATCATCCAGTCCACCCCCCGTGCTAAAGCAGGGCACCCACAGCAGCTTGCCCAGCAGCACAATGCCATGGGGAGTTGGAATCTCTCCAGACAAGGAGACTCCACAGCCTCTCTGGGCAGCCTGCTCCAAGCCTCCAGCACCCTCACACCAAACAGGTTTCTCCTCCTCTTCAGATGGGACCTCCTGGCTGCCAGTTTGTGCCCTTTGCCCCTTGTGCTGTCCCTGGGCACCACTGACAAGAGCCTGGCCCCAGCCTCTTGCCCCCTGCAGTTCCTTTAGCTCTTGCTGAGCATTGCTCAGATGCCCTCTGGGGCTGCTCTTCTGCAGGCTCTCAGCCCCAGGGCTCTCAGTCTGTGCTCCTCAGCAGCTTTGGAGCCTCCCCTGGACTCTCGCCTGTAGTTCCCTGTCTCTCTTGAACTTGGCATCCTAGAAATGGACCCAGAACTCCAGCTGTGGCCTCACCAGGGCAGAACAGAGCAGGAGGAAAATCCCTGGGCACTCATCCCTAAAAATAAATACAAAAAAAAAGGCAATGGCTGGCTGAGGAAGGTCAAGATTAACATCCTGACTAAACAACACAAAATGATGCTACCTCAAGAATCTACCTTTAGCTACCAAAAAAAAAAACCAAAAACCCAACACCTCTCTGAGTATCTTCCTGCTCCTGTTTCCTGGGCATAAACAGATTTTACAGTGCTGATACTTAACAGCCAGTGGGTAGAAAAGTGGCAATGAAGGCTTCAGCTCCACACTGTGCAAAAGGCTTCCCCTCACCTCTCAAAACCCCAACATACTTGCTTAAAAGGCACAGTTGCCATTGTTACAGGTAATTGATACCCTCAGGGGCTCAGAATCAGGCAGCCTTTTATCAAAGTTAATTATTTTCCACCAAAGCTTGCATAGTAAAGGTGCAATTACAGCAGCAAGGGCTGCTCCTTCAACCGAGGGAGGCTCAGCTCCCCTGACAGCACCGCACCAGCACAGAGCTTTGCTGCACCTCAAGGTTTGTCTCTGCTGAAGAAGAATCACAGAATCGATAGAATAAGGGGGAAAGGACCTGGGGGGGTCCTGGTGGGTGTGAGGGTGCCCATGAGCCAGCAATGTGCTCTGGTGGCCAAGAAGGCCAAGGGCATCCTGGTCTGGATTAGAAGGGCTATGGTGAGTAGGTGGAGAAAGGTTCTCCAGGCCTTCTGCTCTGCCCTGCTGAGGCCACAGCTGGAAGATTGTGTCCAGTTCTGGGCCCCTCAGTTCAAGGACCTCATGGAACTGCTTGGAAGAGTCCAGCACAGAGCCACAGAGATGCTGAAGGCAGTGGAAGACCTTCCTTAGGAGGAGAGCCTGAGGCAGCTGGGGCTGTGCTGCTGGGAGAGGAGGAGCCTGAGGGCTGCCCTCAGTCATGGTGATCAATGTGTGCAGGGTGAGTGCCAGGAGGCTGGAGCCAGCTCTGCTGGGTGATGCCCAATGCCAGCACAAGGGCAATGGTGGAAACTGAGGCATAGGAAGTTCCATGGAAACATGAGGAGGAATTTTTAACCTGTGAGGGTGACAGAGCCCTGGAACAGGCTGCCCAGGGGGGTTGCGGAGTCCCCCTCTCTGGAGATATTCAAGCCCTGCCTGGATGTGTTCCTGTGTGATCTGCTCCGAGTGACCCTGCTCTGACAGAGGGGTTGGACTGGCTGAGCTTCAGAGGTCCCTTCCAACCCCTAATATTCTGTGATTCTGTGAATCAGAGTTGTTTCTGTTGCAAAAGACTTTTAAGATCATCAGATCCAAACATTAACTCAGCACTGCCAGGGTATCACTAAATCATGTCCCTGAGCACCACATCTCCATGGCTTTGAAACCCCTAAGGGGTGGGGACTCCACCACTGCCCTGGGCAGCCTGGGGCAGCGCTTGACAACCCTTCTGGGGAAGAAATTGTTCCTCATGTCCAACCCAAACCTCTCCTGGTGCAACTTGAGGCCATTTCCTTTTGTCACAGAATCTCAGAATGCACTGAGTTGGAAAGGACACTCAAATGTCATCTTGTCCAAGCACCCTGCAGTGAGAAGGGACACCTTCAACTTGATCAGATTGCTCAGTGCCCCATCAGGTTTGACTTTCAGTGACACCACGGTGGTGCTGAGGGACATGGATTAGCACTAGTCTTTGCAGAGTTAGAGAATGGTTGGATTGGATCAAAGAATCACAGAATGGTTGAAAGGGACCTTAAAGATCATCTGGTCCCAACCCTCCCACAGTGGACAGGGACACTTCCTACCAGCCCAGCTTCCTCGAGGTCTGCTCCAAACTGGCCTTGAACACTTGCAAGCTCGGAGCCCCTGCAGGTTCTCTGGGCAACCTGTTCCAGTGCTTCACCACCCTCATGGGGAAGAATTTCTTACTAATGTCCCATCTAAATCTAGCTTCTTCCAATGTGAAGTCATCCTCCCTTGTCTTGTGAGTCCATGCCTTTTTCCAAGTCCCTCCCCAGCTCCCTTGTAGCCCCATGCAGGTACCAGAAGGCTGCTCTAAGGTATTCCTGGAGCCTTCTGCTCTGTGGGCTGAACAGCCTCAACTCCCTCAGCCTGTCTTCACAGGAGAGGTTCTGCAGCCCTATAAGCACTCTTGTGACCCTCATGTGGATGCTCTCCATCAGGTCCACGTCCTTCTTGTGTTGAAGGAGCCAGAGCTGGACATACTACTCCAGGTGGAGTCTTACGAGAGCAAGCTTTGTACAAAGGCAAGGAGCGACAGGACGAGACGTAATGGCTTTGGACTGGGAGAACCTGGATTAAGATGAGACAAGAGCAGGAAATTCTTCCCCATGAGGGTGGTGAGGCAGTGGAACAGGTCACCCAGAGAAGCTGTGGAGACTCCAGGCCTGGAAATGTTCAAAGGCAGGTTGGACGAGGCCTTGAGCAACCTGGGCTAGTAGGAGGTGTCCCTGCCCAGGGCAGGGGGTTTGGAACTGGATGATCTTTAAGGAGTTTTCCAGCTGTTCTATGATCCTATGTTTGACCAAGCAAAGACAAACCACATCCCACATTCCGCCCCCCCCAAAGCTGTTATTTTAAACACAGATCCAGTAAACTGCAGAAGCTGCTGCTGCTAAGAGGTCTGAAAGTGAACAAGCTCATTAAACACTGATGGCACTTGGCAAGAGCTCAAGTGGCCAATCCCAGAATGGGGAGAGCTGTAATTTATAACTTTGATCCCCACAGCTAAACCATTTAATCTGATCATAAACATCAATCACCCCACTTTCATTGTGCAATTTTGCCACCTGGGCAGGAAGAAAAACCAAACAAAACGGAACAACCCCAAACCCTTTCCTTGTGCCAATAAATGAGTTAGGTTTAGAAAAGAGGAGGGTGAGGGTAGACCTCCTCACTGTCTACAGCTATCTGAAGGGAGGTTGGTGCTGCTCTCTGCTCGCAGGTAATTAGTGATAGAACAAGAGGGAATGGCCTCAAGCTGCCACTGGGTAGGCTTAGACTGGGTATTAGGAAAAAATGCTTGCCAGCAAGAATGATCAGGCACTGGAATGTGCTGCCCAGGGAAGCGGTGGAGTCACCAACCCTGGCTGTATTTAAAGGTCGTTTGGTTGTGGTGCTTGGGGCTGTGGTTTAGGGTGCACCTTGTAGAGTAGGTTGGACTTGGTGATCCTGAGGGGCTTTTCCAACCGGAATGTTTCTGTGATTCTGTGAAATGAGGCACCTCAAAGAGACCCTTGCAGATAAATACAGCCTTAAACATTCAGCAATATCAGTCTACAGGATCCAATTTTTGTTTGGTTGTTTTTTTTGTTTTATTTGAGCACTGCTAGAGGTAGGATGAAATTTGCAATTAGAAAAACACCTCCAAAGACAACTCAGCCCATCTCTGGGTGAGCAGCAGCTCATCTCTACCAGCTCAGCACACCAGCAGGTACCTGGATGTCCCTCCTGCTTGCCATCAGCAAGTTATTAAGTGTGGCCAGATATTTGTGTGCTGCCATCTATAACTCACCATTACAAAATGATGCTCGATGCCATTCTGCTCCCACACGGCTTCTCTTGTTGGCTAATCCACCACCCACCACTCGATAGCAGGGGAGGTGGAAGGGCCAAGTGCAATACATTGTGCAGGTGGAGAAGTGCCAGGCAGAATAAATCAGATGGAGCCCATTAATACCTAATGATGCCAACCTGCCATTAATTCAGCTTCTCTCACTGAGCCAGGGAGCTGTTTAAGAAGGAACTGAAATAATGATTTGCCTTTGGACACATCAAACATCATCATGGCTCAGTGCTGGGTTTTTCTGCACTCGGTGGAACGTGGCAGATCGTCAGAGTGAAATGTTCTCCTGGAGAGGAATATTTTCCAATCAAGATAGATTCTAATAAAGTTAAATTATGTATAGAAGCTCCAGGCCAGGTAAATACGGAAGATTAATAACATAAAACAACTCCAGTCTTCTTCACAGAAGTTCTGTGGGGGTTGAACTCGATGATGTTCAGAGTACTCTTCCAACTCCTACTCTCTGATTCTGTGAATGCCACCATGGTGAGGGTTGGAAGGACCTCTGGAGACCATCCAGTCCAACCTCCCCTGCTAAAGCAGGGCACCCACAGCAGCTTGCCCAGCAGTACAATGCCATGGGGGAGTTTGGGATCTCTCCAGACAATGAGACTCTACGACCTCTCTGGGCAGCCTGCTCCAGGCCTCCAGCACCCTCACACCAAACAATCTCCTCTTCATGCTCAGATGGAACCTCCTGGCTTCCAGTTTATGTTCACTGCCCCTTGTCCTGTCCCTGGGCACCAATGACAAGAGTCTGCTCACATCCTCTTGCCCCCCACAGGTCCTTTATCTCTTGCTGAGGATGCCCTCTGGGGCTGCTCTTCTCCAGGCTCAACAGCCCCAGGGCTCTCAGCCTTTGCTCCTCACAGAGCTGCTCCAGGCCCCTCAGCAGCTTTTGAGTTTCCCCTGAGTTTCTCTAGTACTTTCTTTTCTCTCTTGAACTGGAGAGCCCAGAACTGCACCTATTCCTCCAGCTTCACTAATTTCTACAGATACCTGCAAGAACCAAGCAGGCAGCAGCAAGAACATTGAAATCTGCAGGTTATATACCCTTTGGGACAGAATCAGCTGCATTTCTGCTTCAGAGAAGACAAGCAACATCTAAGTTGTGTTGTCCAAGAATTCATTGGATAGAATGACAATTATTAGGGGCAAAAACCAAGGTCATTTTGGTCTTCACTTACCTCTTCTCTTTCTGCCCCAAAAGGAGAGACAGATGAAAGAACCAAACAAGGAATGTTTGTCGTGAGACAAGCACCAGGAAGGGCTGAGATGGCTTTTTATGTTGGGTTCCTGAATCAGCATTCCCGCAAAAGCCAAAGAAATCTGACTAAGTGTGAAGTCTGACATCTCCAACACCAACAACTTAGGAGATGTCTCCAGCTAGGCTAGCCCAGGAACTCAAACAGCAGTCATGCCCTCTGCAGCTTGCCCATCACATTAAGTGGACAGAGAGGTTGCTGCAGTTGCTGGAGGAGGCTGAGGGGAAACCTCTTTGTTCTCCACAACTTCCTGAAAGGAGGTTGGAGAGAGGATGGGGTTGGTCTCTTCTCCATCAGGTGATATGAGAGGAAATGGCCTGAAATTGCTCCAGGAGGGGTTTAGTTTGGGGATAAGGAAAAAATTCTTTAGGGAAAGGGTGGTCAGGGATTGATTGGCACAGGTTGCCCAGCGAGGTGGTGAAGTCACCATCCCTTGGAGGTGTTCAAGAAATGTGTGGCCGTGGCACTTTGGGGCATGGTTTAATGGCCATGGTGATCTTAGGTTTACAGCTGGATTTGATCTTAGAAGTTATTTCCAACCAAAACAATTTTATGGATGCTGTGAAAACTCAATCAATTGGCTTATATTTATTGGTTTTAATTACCTCCCTAGAGGAAACTCAACTCCAAGGAGCTTGGCTTCCATGAAAAATGTATCACTTTTGTTCCAAGCAGAGGGAGAAACTAAACATATGGAGGTAGTTCCATTCCTGCATTTTACTCTTGCAGCTCCAGGAACCCATTTTCCTCACTGATTTCAAGTGGTGTAGCTACTCAAAGCGAACTTTCCAGTTGTCTCTGGGTATAGTCTCCAGTGTGTAGATAAAATAGCTGGAGCAGAGCCTCAGATCAGCAGTTTTCTAAGTGTTGCATTAAATCCAGATGATGTTTTTCATCTCAAGACAGGAGGAGGGAAAAAAACCCCAAAAACGCATGGTAATCCAGGGGCAAAGAAATGCATGGAGAATATTAAACACTTTTGTCAGCAGTGGTGAAAACAGAAGATGTTCCTTGCTAGACGAGACCCTGCATCATTTTGGATCATTTGGAGGCCATTTGCTAACTTTATTAGGCAAGATTCAGATGATGGATATCAAAAGGATATTCACTGTAGAAGCAGGCTTTGTTTTTGAAGACAGTAATTAGGTTAACCTCATGAATAAACCCTTTGGAGAGACAGCCTGGGCAAAGTGAGAGTGGAAAAAAATGCAGGAGAGAAAAGAGAAAGACAAAAATCTTCCTATGAAAACAGGCGGGAAAAGAAATCTATGGAAAGACAACTACATCTGACACTCTAAAAACAATCACAGGATCACAGGATGCTAGGGGCTGGAAGTGACCACTGGAGATCCTCTAGTCCAACCCCTTGCCAGAGCAGGACCAGAGAATCTAGAGCAGGTCACACAGGAACACATCCAGACAGGGCTGGAAAGGCTCCAGAGAAAGAGACTCCACAACCTCTCTGGGCAGCCTGTGCCAGGGCTCTGGGACACTTACAGTCAAGAAGTTCTTCCTCATTATGAGACCACAGAATCACAGACACACTCAGGTTGGCAAAGCCCCTCAGGATCACCAAGTCCAGCCTAGAACTCTGCTCTGCAAGATTCACCTTAAACCACAGCCCTAAGCACCACATCCAAAACACCCTGAAACACAGTCAGGCTGGGGGACTCCACCACCTCCCTGGGCAGCTCATTCCAGTCCCTGACCACTCTCTCCTTAAAAA
>VWZE01020795.1:125572-152312 GCA_013396675.1 Eubucco bourcierii | reverse complement strand
CCCCCCCTTTGTACTCCCTGCTCTTGTCTTGATTCATCACCACGAGTGACCCCAGAGGGCTGGCTGCATGCTGTGGGATGTGCTCCCTTCCTAAATCATAGAACAGTTTAGGCTGCAAGGGACCTTAAAAATCATCCTGTTACAACTCCCCTGCTATGGGGACACCTCCCACTAGCCCAGGTTGCTCAAGGCCTCATCCAGCCTGGCTTTGAGCACCTTCAGGGAGAGGGGGCATCCACACCCACCCTGGGCAACCTGTTCCAGTGCCTTACCAGTACATCTGGAAGTTACAGTTTCACTAATGGCAAAAGGGAAGATGAAACCAGGCCTCTTCCAGCTGCAAACGTATCATTTTGGGGGGCTTTATGGGAGAAAATGGGACCTTTACCTAGGAAATCACCTGGGGTATTTGTTTGTGGGGGGCGAAACACGGGGTGCTCTGGGCTAACTTTGGCTGGAATTTTTCCTGTCTTCTGCAGAAAAACTCTACTGGAAGGTATGGAATCATTAAGCAAACCATCTGCAGACCATGCCTTGGCACAGATGGGAGTTTTGCTTCACTTCTTGATTAATGGAAGATAAAAGTGTGGCTTTTCCTGCTCGTTATCAAGAGAAACTGTTCCATGGAGAGCTGTAAGGCTTGTTTTGGTGCTGGAAGCAAAACCTCCTCTCCTTCTGGAGCAGCTGGCTTGATGGTGTCCTCAAGGTCAAGAATGTAAGTGTGGATGCCATCAGATGCAGAAGTGGGGTGGTGCAGCTCCTGTCAGGGTAAGTACCCATGTGAGGAGCTTGTGGTTTGGGTCAAAATAGTTTGGTACAGGAGCATGTCCAGAGAAGGGAATTGAAGCTGGTGAACAGGGCTGGTGAGGAGCAGCTCAGGGAACTGGGGCTGTTTAGTCTGGAGAAAAGGAGGCTGAGGGGAGACCTCATTGCTCTCCACAACTCCCTGAAAGGAGGCTGGAGCCAGGTGGGGGTTGGTCTCTTCTCCCAAGGAACAAACAATAGGACAAGACAAAATGGCCTCAAGTTGCCCCAAGGGAGGTTTAGTTTGGACAGGAGGAACAATTTCTTCCCTAAAAGGGTTGCCAAAGCCTGGTGCAGTCTGCCCATGACAGTGGTGGAATCTCCATCCCTGGAGAGGTTTCAGGAGGTTGAGGGGAGACTTCTTGCTCTCCACAACTCCCTGAAAGGAGTTTGAATGAGATGGGTGTCAGTCTCTTCTTAGTATTTGGTGATAGAAGGAGAGGAAATGGTTTGATATTGTGCCAGGGGAGGGTTAGATTGGACATTAGGAAAAAAATATTTGCTGCAAGAGTGATCAGAGAGTAGAACAGGCTGCCCAGGGAGGTGGTGGAGCCCCCATGGCTGGAGGTGTTCAATAAATGCTTCGCCATAGCACTTGGGGACATGGTTTAGTGGCCACGGTGGTGTGGGTTTGAGGGTTGGACTTGATCATCTTGCAGGTCTTTTCCAAGTGAAACAGTTCTTTGATTCTCTGGTTTTTAATAGGTTGTTGCAGCAAAGAGGTGTCACTTTACAAAAGCTCCACTCCACTCTCTACCGCTCTCCATACTCTCGTAAAATTATAAATACATACTTTTTAATTAATTCCTCTCTTCAGGGTGCTTTGGATTACTTGCACAACTCAGCATTAAGAGGAATCTATCCAGGCAACTGCCTGAAAAGAGTTTTCCTTTAGTATAATGTATTCAAAATGGGATTTAAACATCCTACAGAAAGAGGGGGAAAAAAAAGAAAGGCTGGGATGTGATTTCATTCCCAGGTCACGTTAAGTGCAATTACATTTCTGTGCCTCTGAATCAGTTTCTTTAAATAGTTGGGCTATATATTTAACTTCCCAGTGAAATGGCTTCTGCTGTAAATATTGAGGCCATCCTGGGTGATTAAATATTAAAAATGACATTTAAGGAAAGCCCTAGCTGCTGGGTGAGCGGAGCTGAGCTTTGCTAGCTTTTAGGGAATCACAGAATGGCTCAGGTCTGAAGGGACCTCAGAGATCATCTGCTCCAATCTCCCTACCATGCCCAGGGACACCTCTCAACTAGACTTGGCTGGCAAAGGTCTCATCCAGCCTGGCTTTCAACAGCCCCAGGCAGGAGGCAGCCACAGTTTGTCTAGGTAACCCATTCCAGAGTCTCACCACCCTGGTACTGAAGAACTTCTTCCTCAGCTCCAGTCTAACTCTGCTCTGCCTCAGCTTCAAACCATTCCCCTTTGTCCTGTCTCCAGACACCCTCAGCAAAAGTCCCTTTGCAGCCTTCTTGCAGGATCCCTTCAGCTATTGGCAGGCAGCTCTGAGGCTCTCCTGGAGTCGTCTCTCCAGGCTGATCACCCTCAGCTCCCTCAGCCTGTCCTCACAGCAGAGCTGCTCCAGCCCTTGGATCACCTCGGTGGCCTCCTCTGGTCTTACTCCAGCAGCTCCGTGTCCTTTCTGTGCTGGAGACACCAGAGCTGGAGGCAGGATTGGAGGTGAGAACTTAGCAGAGCAGAGTCAAAGGGCAGAATCCCCTCTCTTGCCCTGCTGCCCACACTCCTCTGGCTGCAGCCGTCATACAGCTGCCTGAAAGCAATGCTGGCTCCTGGGGAGCTTCTCAGCAACCAACACGCCCAAGTCTCTTTTGCATCCAGGCATTGGTGCATATTTCTGCAGAAACAAACCAAGAAATCCCCCCAAAAAATCCCACCCTGGGGTTATGAGTGAGTGTCAGAGCTCCTGAAGAAAAGATATGTAGAACAATTCCAACAGTCCCTTCAAACACTGGAGAAAATTGAGCAGGCTTCAGGAGAAGCCCTAAAACAGGGGTCCCTTTGCTTCAGGGGTCACAAAAGAGTCTGTTCCCCTACACGGAGCATTGTACCAAAGGCTAGAGGGTTTGGCTGCTGGGGATTAGGAGTTCCCCGAAACCAGCATAGACGTGGAGAGCCGAGAAAGCCCCGCACCAAGCCGGCGGGCGAGTCGTGGGCGCAGCCGCAGCCTCCGCGGGCTATTTAAACACCCCAGGAGCACAGACAGCTGCGGCTCCTGTGCACCGAGCAAGGTGGAACCGCAGAGGCTGGGGTGAGTCAGCCGGAGTGCCGTGGCCGTGGCCGTGGCCGTGGCCGTGGCCGTGGCCGTTTGCGGGGCGGGAGCGGCGCCGGGTGCCGTGTGCAGAGCTGGCATGGGGCCGGGAGCGGCGTCGGGTTCAGCCTGGGCAGAAGTTAGCAGTGCCCTCACGTAACAGGCAGGTGTCCAGGCCCCTGACTGCAGGGAATGCCAGAACCTTGCTCTTACAATGGCAGACTGAAGACAACTTCTGTGTTGTCTGGGAGCGGAGCCGGAAAAGCTGAGGACTGCAAGGGAGTGTGAGGAGGAGATGAATTGGGGGAGCCAGGCTCTGCATCCGAAATAGGAGCAGCCACCAGAGAGCACTAGGAGCAAGGGGCCCCTGTGTTCTGGCCCTGTCAGGTGGAAGACAGCACCTAAATGAAAGGGGTAAATGGAGTCGAGTTGATGGCTGTGGCAGAAGGTTAGAGCCTCTCTTGCCTGCCTTGCCTCCCCAGGTGCCTCTGAGCAACAGATGTGATGGCAGTTGGGCTAACAGGGATGTGAGTGAGAGGCAACCTATAGCACAGGTCTTGCCATGGTTGCCCTCCTGGCCTCCCACACCTTTCCAGCTGCCCTTGCAACAGATTTGTCCTCTGAAACTGTAGGGCCAGGGTACAGTGGAAGCAGGTGGAGGTCCATTCAGGGGGCTGCCTGTGACGATGCAGCCAGACCCACACATCAGGACTACATCTGTCAAAGGAAAAAGGGGAGTAACTGGTGTAGGTGATTCCTTGGTCCAAAATATGCCAACCAGATCCATCCCACAGGAACGTTTGCTGCATCCCTGGAGCCTGGGTCACAGATGTGGTAGGAAACTCTCTAAGCTGGTAGGGCCCTCTTATTGTTGTCCATCACTGGTTGTAGAGGTGGAAGTGATAAGGCTGAGTGCAGAAGTGCAAAAGCAGCTCAAAGGACTATAAGGGTGATTGGTTGAAGGATTAGGAGCACAGGAGGTGATTTCTTCGGGGCAGTTGCAGCTCCTGTCAGAGGAATTATCTTTGTGAGGAGCTTGTGGTTTGGGCTGAAATAATTTGGTACTGGAGAGTGTCCAGAGAAGGACAATGGAGCTGGTGAAGAGGCTGGAGCACAGGGCTGGTGAGGAGGAGGCTGAGGGGAGACCACCTGTCTCTCTACAACTCCCTGAAAGGAGGTTGGAGCCAGGCGGGGGTCGTTCTGCTCTCACTAGTTACAAAAGGTAGGACAAGAGGAAATGGTCTCAAGTTGCCCCAGGGGAGATTTAGGTCTAACATGAGGAACAACTTCTTCACAAAGTTCTCAAACACTGGCCCAGGCTGCCCAGCCATGTGGTGTCCCCACCCCTGGAGGGGTTTCAAAGCCATGGAGATGTGGTGCTGAGGGACGTGGTTTAGTGGTGAGCTGACAGTGATGGGTTAATGGTTGGACTTGATGATCGTAAAGGTCTCTTTAATGCACAACAATCCTGTGATTCAGGCCATTGACCAAAAGGGATGTAAATCAGGGTATGTGGGGGGCAAGAGTAGCTCACAGCTTCAGGATTGCAGGTGACAGAGGTTTCAGCTGGCTGGGGCTTTTTGGGAAGAGAGTAGAGCCATCATTTCCTTGAAGTGGAAATGATACAAATGGGTTGCACAGTGATCTCTCTGAGCACAGGGAATGAGCTCCTGACCACATCTCATCCATTATCCTGGAGAACCCAAAGCGTGCCTGGGAAGCTTATCAGTCTGGAGATAAGATGCTGTCTCTGCTGGCTCTCTTGGCTCTGAGGTACTTGTAGTTCATTTTGTTTAGCAAGATAAACCTGCTGGAATTGAAAGGAAGGAGGCAGCACACAAAAAGCCTGGGATGTCTTTGCACACTGGTTCTGTAATTGGTGTGCCCACCAAAGCAGAGCATGTGGAGATGATAGAAATTTCAGACACATTTGGATTGGCAAAGCCCCTCAGGACCAAGTCCAACCCATATCCCTGCCCTACAAGGTGAACCCTAAACCATAGCCCCACGAACCACATCCAAACGACCCTTAAACACATGTTGTGTTGGTGACTCCACCTCCCTGGGCAGCACATTCCAAAACCTGACCACTCTTGCTGGGAAAAACATTCCTAGTTTCCGGTCTAAGCCTACCCAATGGCAGCTTGAGGCCATTCCCAGTTGTTCTATCACTAATTATGTATGAGAAGAGACCAGCAGCAGCCTTTCTACAAGGTCCTTTCAGGTAGGTGCAGACAGCAATGAGGTTTCCCCTCAGCCTCCTCTTCTCCAGCTTCCTTAGTCTCTTTCCATCAGATTTACTCTCCAGGCCCTTCACAGCTTCCCTTCCTTGCCCTCCTCTGCACTGGCTACAGCACCTCCATATCCCTCTTGTAGTAAGGTGCCCAAAACTGAATGCAATGTTTGAGGTGTGGTCTCACTAGAGGCAAGTGCAAGTACAAATCTGTGGCTTCCAACCAAAACCTCTCCCCACACCTACATGTGACAGCTGTCACAGAAGCCATGCACCAGAGCTGCAAACACCCAGCACAGCTAAAATTCTGACATAAATCCTACAAACCATGGGAGAGAAGAAAAGTGTTGGCTTCCTTCCATGTAGGTGGTGAAATTCAGCTCAACTGTGCTCATCTGAGTGGTTTCAGGGACGGGCAGTGAACATGTGCTAATTTTAACTTTCCATCTGGAAATGTCACCAGTGAAATGGGGAAGTGTCCTCCCCACATCTTGCTGCAACGGGAAGGTGCTGGAGGCTTTGGGAAACTTCAGGTTTGCAAAGATATGCAAAGAGGCTGAAGCAGCAATGTGGCCTCATGGCCAACAAGGCAGGTGGTTTCCTGGGGTACATGAAGAGTGTGGCCAGCAGATCAAGGGAGGTTCCCCTCCCACTCTATGTGGCCCTGGAGAGGCCAGGGCCTCTGGAGTGTTGTGTCCAGTTCTTGGCTCTCCAGTTCAGGAGAGACAGGGAATGGCTGGAGGGAGTCCAGGGGAGGCTACAGGAGCAAAGGCTGAGAGCCCTGGGGCTGAGAGCCTGCAGAAGAGCAGCCCCAGAGGGCAGCTGAGCAATGCTCAGCAAAAGCTAAAGGAGCTGTGGGGGGCAAGAGGCTGGTGCCAGGCTCTTGTCAGTGGTGCCCAGGGACAGCACAAGAGGCAGTGGACACAAACTGGAAGCCAGGAGGTTCTGTGTGAACAGGAGGAGAAAGTTGTTTGGTGTGAGAGTGCTGGAGGCCTGGAGCAGGCTGCCCAGAGAGGTTATGTAGTCTGCTTCTGTGGAGAGATCCCAAATTCCCCATGGCATTGTGCTGCTGGACAAACTGCTGTGGGTGCCCTGCTTTAGCAGGGGAAGTTGGACTGGATGATGTCTGAGGTCCTCCCCAGTCCCCACCGTTCTGGGATGCTGTGATACTGCAGAATCTCCTGGGGTTGTTTTGTCAGTATAAACCCAAAGCTGAGCAGGGTGATTGGATCTTAAACAATTCAAACCCTGCTCTTCTACATGTGAGGGTGCCTCTGGCTTTGTTCCAGAATAAATCCACCTGGCTATTAAATCTGTCATGACTGATGTGATCCTTGTATTTCAAGGATGCCTTAAGGGAACTGTGATTGAAAGTTGACCTGAAAATTAGGTGGTGTTACTGCTGAGCTGCCTCTGATAGCTGCCTGATACACCTTCCTTTAATCCCCGTGTTATTTCCCTGCAATGGTTTGGAAGCATTTAATTAATGTGATGTGAAGTTCTGAGCAACAGGAGGTGTTCCCATGCTGAGGAAAACTGTAACCACAACCTTACCTGTACTTCTCGGAAGCTTTGTTCCTGTGCTAGGTGAGTAGCTTGAGGACAGAACCTCCTTCAGGATGCAGCTGTGGGGTTGTTAGGTGATTGGAAGCAGAGGGGTTGTAGCAGGAGTTAATATGTGCAGTTCAATTTACTTCTGAGTTGTATGAAGGAAATTCTAGGGCTTATCCGTAGCATATGGGGGCTGCACTCAGTGACCTGGTATTTGGGAAGTGTCCTTCTCAGACCTTGTTTCAATAGGAAGCTTCTTGAGGCTTTGGGGAACTTTAGCTTTCAAAAAGTTTTGGAAAGTATGTGAAACCCATTTACTGACCCAGAATTGATGTGCACATTACACATGGACTGGGTGATCTGGGAGGTCTCTTTCAACCGGGATGATTCTATGAGGAGTTACCTATGGAGATGGAGGTCTGGAGAGTAGCACTAGAGGGGATCTGATCAGTGCTCAGCAAAAGATAAAGGGTGGAGGGCAAGAGGCTGGGGCCAGACTCCTGTCACAACAGGCCTTGGGTACCCAAGGACAGGACAAAGGGCAATGGGCACCAACTGGCAACCAGGAGGTTCCACCTGACCAGGAAGAAAAAGTTGTTTGTTGTGAGGGTTCTGGAGGCCTGGAGCAGGCTGCCCAGAGAGGTTGTGGAGTCTCCTTGTCTGGAGAGCTTCCAAACTTCCCTGGGCATTGTGATGCTGGGCAAACTGTTGTGGGTGACCTTGGATCTCCTGGGTTTTGTTTGTCTGTTGCCTCTTGTTCTTTTGCTGGACACCACTGTTTGGCACCATAGATGAGGTGATGCTCTTAGGAAGAACCATCTATGTAGTTTGGAATCAATTTTGGGAGGTTTGTCTTTGTGCAAACTCTGTTTTTTGACACCCCTTCTGGAAGGACAGGCTGAAAGATTTGGATCTGTTCAGCCTGGAGAAGGGAAGGCTCCAGGGAGACCTCAAGGCAATGTTTCCAGTACTTGAAGTGGATTACAAGAGACCTGGAGAGGGCTGGGATGGGGACAGTGGTTTTAAGCTAGAGCAGTGTAGATTTGGCTTGGACTTCAGGAAAATATTATTTACTGTGAGGGTGATGAGACAATGGAATGGGTTACCCAGAGAAGATGTGGAGGCTCCAAAGCTGGAAGTGTTCAAAGGCAAATTGAGTGGGGCCTCAAGCAGCCTGGTCTAGTAGATGTCCCTGTCCTGGGCAAGGGGATTAGAACTGGATGACCTTTAAGCTCCCTTCCAATACAAGCTATTGTATGATTCTCGCCTCCTCTAGTAGGGACCTAAGTTTCCTTTTGAGATTCTGTAGGTACACCAAAAGCTTTTATGTGCATTAAAGATGCACACTTCTGAGATTCATCATCTTGTCCACTGCTCTGGAGCTGTCCTGGGGGAGGGGAGGTATGGGTTTACCTCATGTCAAAACCATCATGGGGTGCAGGGAACAAAAGCTTTGCAGCACAGCTCCTGACTGCAGGAGGGAAGATTGAATGTTCTTCAGCTGGGAGGGGAAATGAGAAATAAAGCTATCAGAGCAAACACATTTTGGTTGGCAGAGGCTCTAAGCCCCCTGAGAAGCTAGAGATCCAAGTCATGATAGGTGCATCTTGTCTCTAAAATGAATTGAAGTGGAATAAGGAGGAAGGCTGATGTCTGGGGAAGTCCTCGGGGTGACATGTGGATGCTGAGGTCCTGAGAAATGTGTAATATTGTCTTAACAGTTGGCTCCCAGGAGGAGGAAAAAAAAGCTTTCTCCCTCAATCTAGTCTTCTCAGAGATAAGAATGATGAGGTGGCTGAGAAGCTCAATGAAAGGGGTAATTGATCACTGTAATTGAGGGGGAAGATCAAGTAGAGTTGACATGAGTGCTTGACTTGAAGCAGTGGGAGGAATTATGGAGAGGCTTCAGAAAAAGTAACTAATAAGGGAAAAATCATCCAATGGTAGAATCATTTTGGTTGGGAAAGACCTCCAAGATCATCCAGTCCAACCATTCTCTGACTCAACCAAATCTGATGCTAAACCGTGGCCCTCGGCACCACATCTATGCAGTGAGAGGCAAGGGTGTGAAACTGGAGCGGGTTAGGTGTAGGTGGGACACCAGGAGGAAGCTCTGCACGATGCAGGTGGTGAAGCGCTGGAACAGGCTGCCCAGGCACACTGCTGGCTGGTGCTGGTCTTGTCTCCCAGCACTCCCAGGTCCTTCTCCACAGAACTGCTCTCATGCAGGTCACCTCTCACCTGTACTGGTGTAGGAAGTTGTCCCTGCTGAGATTCAGACTCTACACTTGCCCTTGTTGAGCTTCATGAGGTTCCTCTCCTCCAACCTACCCAGGTCTGAGAGAGGGGCAGCACAGCCTGGTGAGCTGTCAGCCACTCCTCCAGTTCTGTGGCTTGATGTGGCCGTGGGCAGCCTGCTCTAGTTGGAGGTGCCCTTGCTGACTGCAGTTGGACAAGATGACCTTTGAGGCTCTCTTCCAACCTGAAGCAACCTGTGAATCTGTGAGAAGACCGAGTGGCCCTGTCCAGGCTTGCATGCTTTTGCTCTCCTTCCTCATGTCTACGTGTCTGGAAAGCAGATCATTTGCTGGGAGATAGCAAGTGGCAGTGAGAGTGGAATGAGGAGGCTGGGGACAGGTTGTGTCTGTTCAGAGGAAGAAGTTAATAAATGATGTGACAGGATGGAGTAGTAGGAACATGAGTCTCTTTTGATCTTCCCTGCTGGGTTATGAATCATTTCCATTTAAACAAATGTGATTATATCTCAGTTGATTAGTGCTACATGCTGTTGGGACAGGTCTTCTGCCTTGCTGTTCAGAAAGCTCTGTTTGACATCCAGCAGTCAAAATGTCATCAGCCACAGACTTGCTGTTCCAGCCACAGTTTCTCTGCATTTTTCCTAAGGCACTCCTAGGTTTGGTTAAGAATCCTACTATTCATCAACAGCTGTTGTGAGGTTTGGTTAGCAACTGCTGAAGGTGAGACTGTGTGTGCTGGGGTGGTCAAGAAGGCCACCAGCATTCCAGCTTGGATCAACAATGGTGTGGCCAGCAGGACCAGGGCAGGGATTGTCCTCCCTGTACTGGGCAGGCCACACCTTGAGAACTGTGTTCAGTTTTGGCCCCCTCACTACAAAAAGGACATTGAGGGGCTGGAGCAGGTACAGGTAAGAGCAGTGAAGCAGGTGAAGGGTCTGGAGACCAAGGCTGGGGAGGAGCAGCTGAGGGAACTGGGAGTGTCTAGCATGGAGAGGAGGCTCTCTACAGCTCCTGAAAAGAGGTTGGAACCATCTGGGGGTTGGTTGGTTTCTTCTCCCTGTTATCAGATGATAGAATGAGAAGAAATGGCCTCAAGTTGCCCCAGGGGAGGTTTAGCTTGAACATAAGGACCAATTTGTCTGCTGCAAGAATGGTCAGGCACTGGAACAGGCTGCCCAGGGAGGTGATGGAGTCACCAGAGGTCATAGAATCAACCAGTCTGGAAGAGACCTCCAGCTCATCCAGTCCAACTTATCACCCAGCCCTGTCCAATCAACTAGACCATGGCATTAAGTGTCCCATCCAGTCTTGAACACCTTGTTCAAGGAAACTGTGTTCATGGCACTTTGGGATGTGATTTAACAGGCATGGTGGTGTTGGGCTGATGGTTGGACTCAATGATCTGTGTCTTGCAACTGCATCAATTCTATGTGTCAGCATGAGGGACCATTGGCATGGTCAGTGGTTGTACTAATGCCCAGCAGATGTCTGCAGATGTGATGTGTTGAAAGGAGGAGGGTTCCAGCAGCCCCACTACTCTGCTTGGTGGGAGCCGCTTAGCATCAGGTTCCAACTTGAGAACTGGATTTCAGTTCAGCAAATGAAAAGGAGGCTCCAGGGGATGTCCTAATGTGGGATGATTACATGTTGTTGAACATGGAGCAAGACTGGCATTAGTAAAGAGTTTACCACCACTTGAAAAAGGCTTTATCAGTGTTCTAAATGAGAGCAGAAATTGCAGATTTTCCCCAGGTGCCTTTTAATTTACATAAGAAATCATAAATTCAGTGTTTACTCAGCTATTATTCCATAAAATAAGGTGCAGTGGAAGGCTCTGCTCTGATTATATTAATGAACTCGTTACTTTTGTAGTGTAAACATCTTCAGGAGTGGTCATGAACCTTCCTACCCCATGTGGAGCTGCAGTCCTGCGACAGGAGACTTTCTTGAAGGGGAATTCAAAATTAGATGTCTATAGCTAAAAGAGATGCTATGGCTCTACAGGCTGTCAAGGGTCAGGGCTGGGCAGGCCACCAGCTGAGTGCCAGAGGCTCTCCAGGAAGCCCTCTGCCTTGCCAAAGGGAACAGAAAGGGAAGAAGGGAGAGAGGCTGATGGGTGGGAGAGAAACTAACCCAGATTGGATGGAGAGAACAACAATGCCATGGGATAGAGACACAGAGACACAAACCAGCATGGAGCCCAACCCCTGAGGGCAAGGATGGCACCACTGATGCTGGGGGCAGGCGCTGGGCAAGGCCCAGGCTGCACTCAGCAGCAAATGGGAACCACATTCAGGAGCTGGAGTGAGGAGCACAGGGATGGGGCTGGAAGGCAGAAGGGAAAGAGTCCTCCTGGGACAGCAGCCAGGGAAGTAGAGGCCTGACCCTGGGCATGCCTCAGCTTGCTGCTGAAGATGCCATCCAGGGGCTGCAATCCCTTGGTGGGCAGTTGAGACTCACCTATGCTGCCTGCTCCTCCCCACAGCTGCCCCCTCTGCCTTCCTGCCCCCCAAGGTGTGGCAGAGACCTGTGGCAGTGCCCTTGGTGTGCAGAGGAGCAAGTGCCAGGCAGAACCTTCGTGTCCCCCAGCCCTTGGAAGGAGCTCTGCCATCAGCTTCTCTCTGCTAGCAGCAGCCCCTGGGTGTGCAAAGCTGCCCTGAGCTTCAGCAAGTGCCTGAGTGAGCAGAGCCTGAACTGGGCAGTACCAGCCCTGAGCAGAACTCGTGCTGGCCCTGCTCAGAGCAGGACAGAGGTTTATATAGGAATCAAAATTTTCTCTTTACAGCCAGCTGCACTGCTCTGGTGTTTTTCAGCCCAGCACACAGCAAGCAGTAACAGATAGCCTGGAGGAGAAACTGGGTGCATGGTGATGTGCAAGCTGCCTCTCACGTTAATCCAGCTGAGCTGTATGGATTCAGGTATTGATTTCAGGCTTGGATGATGTTAGAACTTCTTGCAGGGGTGCTGGGCAGGAAAGGGCCTACAGAAATTGGCATTGCCAATTGCTCAGGTTGCTAAAGCTCAGGATGCACCTTCTTGCATAATCTGGTTTTAATGCAAACTCCTTCTGAAGAGGTTGAGCCTATCCAAGGGTGATTCCTTTAATTACCCAATGTCTTTGAAAACTCAATTAAGAAGCCATTGGGCCTAGGGGGTTTTATTGACCTGTCACTGGCTAATTATGTTGAAGAGATAATCTTTTCTGATTATCATTAGTTGCTGCCCAGTGCTTTGAAAACAAAATTTTGCTTGTCTCCAAGTGTTGCTGTCTTTACATTTCAGAAGGTAATGAGGGCAGTGTTTTGGTAGCAGCAGAGGAAATGTCCTCTGAAGAGTGAACTCAAATATATTACCCGTGTAGCTGAAGGGCAGAACAGTGGGGAACTATGGAAGCTTGAGTTTAGAGCTCTGGTTCAGCAAACACATGGAAGAGCTTAAATATGCTCTTGGCCATGACAACATCATGAGACCACAGGATTTGGGGTGGATACTTTTTGTGCCCTGACAGAAGCGAATGTCCTCTGTCCTTCCATGTGCTTTGTCATAGGATCATAGAATGGTTTGGCTTGGAGGTGACTTTTAAAGTTCATCTAGTCCAAACCTGCTGCTGTGACCAGGATCTTCAACGAGATCAAATTGCTCTGGGCTCTCTCCAGCCCAACTCTGTATGCTTAGGTCGGAAATGACCTTTAGGGTCACGAAGTCCAAGCATTATCATTGCCAGGTCTCCACTAAACCATGTCCTTCAGCACCACATCTACACACCTTTTCTCCTTACAGGGATGAGGACAGTGCTATGGGCAGCCTGTTCCAGGCCTTGAAATTTGTTCCTCATCTCCAACCTAAACCTCTTTTTTGTCCTGCCTTTAACCTAAACCTCTTTTTGTCCTGTCTTTTGTTGCTAGGGAGAAGAGACCAACCATCTGGCCCAAAGCTCCTATCAGGGAATTGCAGAGAACCAGGAGGTCTCCCCTCAGCCTCCTTTTCCCCATACTGAGCAGAACCAGTTCCCTTAGCTGCTCCTCACCAACCCTGTTCTCCACACCCTTCCCCAGCTTCATTGCTCTTCTCTGGATCCACTCCAACCCCCCCAAATCCTTCCTGGAATGAGTGGGCCAAAAGTAAACCCAGGATTTGAGGTATGACCTCAGCAGTGCCCAGCACAGAGGTCAAACCATAGAATCATAGAACTACAATATCACTTTGGTTTAGAAAAGACCTCCAAGATCATCCAGTCCAACCATTCTCTACCTCTGCCAAGTCTGATGCCAACCCATGTCCTTCTGCACCACATCTCTGCCTCTTTTAAACCCCTCCAGGGACAGGCTTTCACCCACCTCCCTGGGAACCTGTCCATTGCTTTCTGTCCTATTTTCCATCTGTTCTTGCCTATTAAAATCTCTTTTGAAGTCCCACACCCTAACAACCCCCAGTCTCTTTCCTTTCAAGGCTTAAATATGGTGATGATGCTTTTGAAATTCTTACCTGAGATGCATGGAACCTCCATTTACCAGATAACAATGTGAGATGCTGAGGGTACCCTCAGCAAGTTCACTGATGACACAAAACTGGGAGGGCAGGGGGAGTGGCTGAGACTCCTCAGACTGTGCTGCCATCCAACCAGAACTGGACAGGCTGAGAGCTGGACAAAGGCTGAGCACATGAAGTTCAGTAAGCACAAGTACAGAGTCCTGCAGCTGGAGAGGAATAACAACAGTACAGGTTGGGGCTGTCCTGCTGGAAAGCAGCTTTGTGAAGAAAGCCCTTGGTGTGCTGGTGGGCAGCAAGTCCTGCAGGGGCAGCAATGTGCCCTTGTGCCAAGAGAGCCAATGGCATCCTGGGGGGCATCAGGGAAAGTGTGGCCAACAGAGCTAGGGAGGTTCTTCTCCCCTTCCACTGTGCCCTGGTGAGACCACACCTGGGATACTGTGTCCAGTTTTGGACTCCCCAGTTCAGGAGAGACAGGGACCTGCTGGAGAGAGCCCAGTGGAGGCTGTGAGGATGATGAAGGGCCTGGAACATCTCTTTGGTGAAGACTGAGAGCCCTGGAGCTGTTCAGTCTGGAGAAGAGAAGGCTGAGAGGGGATCTAAACAGTGTCTGTAAATATCTGAAGGGTGAGTGTCAAGTGGAGGGGGCCAAGCTCTTTTGGGTGGTGCACAGCAATAAACCAAGGAGCAGTGGATACAAACTGGGACATAGAAGGTTTCAGCTCAACACAAGGAGAAACTTCTGTAGAGTGAGGCTGTCAGAGCCCTGGCACAGGCTATCCAGAGAGGTTGTGGAGTCTCCTCCTCTGGAGACTTTCAAATCCAACCTGGGTGCATTCCTGTGCAGACTGCCCTAGGGGGTCCTGCTTTTGGCAGGGGGCTTGGACTGGATGATCTCTGGAGGTCCCTTCCAACCTCTAACATTCTGTGATTCTGGTGCTTCTTTTAGGATATATTAGATTAAAAAAACTGTTTACCTCTTAATGCCTCCTTATCCACTGGAGTCCTTTAATAGGAATTGCTGTTACCAAAGAAAGACTCTTTTTATCTGGGTTCACAGCTAAGCCTTCCTCCATTGGCTCCTTCCAGCAACTAATTTAGCAAAACCACATTTAAATGAGTCCCTGATGAGAGACCCTGAGTTCACCTTTTTCTTCCCTCCCTGTTTTAATAGCCATGTTAGTCTTCCTGCATGCTAAAATGCCATCAGTGCCTCTTTTACTCTTCAGATGGCAGACAGCTATTATCTATCAACCAGGGCATTCTATTCCCAGCCTCACCTTGGGGAATTACCCAGTTGTCTTGGCACAGCTTTGAGCTGAAAGGCAGGCTTTTGAAATGGGATCATTTATATTTATATAGTGCTTGGGTGTCCTTTATCAAAGGAGGCTTGCTTAAAAAAAAAAAAAAAAAAAGCTTATTTCAACCAAGTTAATTTCCAAACCGCAAGGAATTCAAGGCAAATAAGATCCTGGTTTTATTCAGGGTAAAGACTTCAAAAGCAAAATTGGTTTAATTTTGCAGCTCATGACATAGTCCTGGGAAATCCCAGGGTTACTACCTCATGGCCACTTCTCATCCAATCTCATTTCCACCAGCTAAAGACCTTGAACAGCCTGGTCTAGTAGAGGTTGTCCCTGCCAATGTCAGGGGAGTTGGAAGAAAATGATCTTCAAGGTCTCTACCAACCCATTCTATGAACCCACTGAGGTCCAGTAAGATCAAGTACAAGGTTCTGCATCTGGGTCGGAGCAATTCCAGGCATTGATATTGATGCCCAATATCAAAGGGCAATGGTGGAAGCTGAGGCATAGGAAGTTCCATGGAAACATGACAGAAGCCTGGAACAGGCTGCCCTGGGGTGTTGTGGAGTCTCCCTCTCTGGAGATATTAAAAACCTGTCTGGATGTGTTCCTGTGTGATCTGGTATAGATGGTACTGTTCTGGCAGGGGGGTTGGACTGGATGAGCTTTGGAGGTCCCTTCCAGCCCCTGACATTCTGTGATATAGGCTGGGCAGGGACTGGCTTGACAGTAGCCCTGAGCAAAGGGACTTGGGGCTGCTGGTAGATGAGAAGCTCAATATGAGCCACCGGTATGCACTTGCAGCCCAGAAAGCCAACTAGATCCTGGGCTGCATCAAGAGAAGTGTGGGCAACAGGGTAAGGGAGGTGATTCTGCCCCTCTGCTCCACTCTGGTGAGACCCCACCTGGGGCACCGTGTTCAGTTCTGGAGCCTCTGATACTAGAATGATCTGGAGGTGCTGGAAGGTGTCCAGAGATGGGCCATGAGGATGCTCAGAGGGCTGGAGCTGCTTTCCTATGAGGACAGGCTGAGAAAGTTGGGATTGTTCAGTCTGGAGAAGAGAAGGCTCCCAGGAGACCTTATCGTGGCCTGCCAGTATCTGAAGTGGGCTACAAGAAAGCTGGGGAGGGACTTTGCAGGGTGTCAGGTAGGGATAAGACTGAGGGGAATGGAGCAAAACTCTCAGTGGGTAGATTCAGATTGGATGTTAGGAAGAAGTTCTTCAGCATGAAGGCGGTGAGAGACTGGCACAGCTAGCCCAGGGAGCTAGTGGAAACCTCATCCCTGGAGGTGTTTAAGGCCAGGCTGGATGAGGCTCTGGACAGCCTGCTCTAGTGTGAGGTGTCCCTGCCCATGGCAGTGGGCAATGTAATGAGGTGATCCTTGAGCCCTGACAACTCTGTGATTCCATGAATTTATGAAATATTAGGATGATGCAAGGATTTTCCCGTTCTCACCCTCACTTTGACTTCTCTGGGCATACCTTTCTGGCTAGAGATGAAAAACCCATGAGTGCAAGTGGCATTTTGGCTCAGGGTAGAAAAAACAGGCAGGATGAAGCCACAAAGTCCTCTGCAGGGCTGTGGACTGTGTTGTGTGTAAGGAGATGATTTGATATGTGGGCATGTTGGTTTGTGGTAGTGTTGGTGCTGCTTGAGGAGCAGAAAGTTGTAAGCTGAATTAAAATATCCCTCTTCCTCCCTGACTGGTGGCAGATGGCAGCTTTGATGCCAGGAGAGAAGAACCTTGATTTTTCTTCTTTGGATGGAAAAGGACCTTTCAAACTCATCCAGTCCAACTTCACTGCAGTCAGCAGGGACAGCTGCAACTAGAGCAGGTTGCTCAGAGTCCCAAACAACCTGATGTGCAGTGGTTACTGGGATGGAGCATCTACCACTGTTCTGGACAACCTGGGACAGGCTCTCACCACCCTCAGGGTAAACACATTTCTTCCTTCTCTCTCCAGTCTGAATCTGCCTCTTTCAGTTCAAACCATCCCCCCTTGTCCTGTCCCAACAGGCCCTGCTCAAAAGTCTGTCCCCAACTTTCTGCTCAGCTCCTTTAGGCACTGCAAGGCCACCAGAAGGTCTCCCTGGAGCCTTCTCCTCTCCAGGCTGCCCAAGCCCAACTCTCTCAGCCTGGCCTTACAGCAGAGCCCTACCAACATTGTTGTGGCCTTTTCTGGCCCTGTTCCAACAGGTCCCTGTCTGTGCTGTGCTGAGGGCTGCAGCTTGTAGCTTCATGTTCTTTGAGTTTAGTTCAGTGACCACAGTGAGAAGCCAAAGGTCCTGTCCCTGGTTCTGTCCTTGAACTAGACCACATCAGGGAAGCAACCCCTGAGTCCTTCATTACTTGCAAACCATGGGTACAAATGGTACATTTCTGTTGAGATGAATTTTATTTCTAACAGAAATGCCACATTTCACATGGATTGGCCATCTCAGGTCCCCTTGGATCTCACTGGAGGAGACCTCTTGGGCAGCCAACAGAACTTCAGTGAATTCTTTGTCTGCCATTCTTTTCCCAGAGACAGATTGGATGAATTCTTCTGAAGTCTGGTAGCCAAAAATTCTCCACAAAAACTTCCAGGTTGTCATGGGACACGAGTAGCAATTTCTGCCCCAAAGGGGTTGTCAAGGCCTGTCCCACACCACCCTGGAGGAGTTTCAAAGCTATGGTGCTGAGGGCCGTGGCTTAGTGGTAACCTGACACTGCTGGGTTAATGGTTGAGCTTGATGATCTTAAAAGTCTCTTCCAAGCAAAATAATTCCATGATTTTCATATTTTAAAGGAAAAATACTGGTTTATTTTGTTTCGTGTTTGAAGTAGTTGTGTTCCTAACCATGTTTGATTATGAAGTGGTGGTATTGACCATGGAGCTCTGGTGAACCATGACAAACTGGCTTTGGCAGATGCTGACACCCATATGTTAAAGGAAATGCAGCAGCATCTTGCTGCAAAGAGGGACCTTGCTGGCCTTGCTTTTCCTTCCCACTGGATTTCTGTGACCACTTCCATGCTTTAAAGTCTTTATGGTTTAGTTGTTGGTTACCTCCAGGACAGTCTGCTTGCTAAGACTGCTTTTTGACATCTTTGATCAGAGGGCTGGAGAGCACCTCCCCTATGGGGACAGACTGAGAGAGTTGGGGTTCTTTGTGAGTCTTTGGGGTTTGTGAGCTCCTAAGAAACCTAAATGTGCACAAGTCCATGGGGCCTGATGAGATCCACCCACGGGTCCTGAGGGAACTGGCAGATGAAGTTGCCAAACCACTGTGCATCATATTTGAAAAGTCATGGCAGACTGGTGAAGTTCCTGCTGACTGGAGGAGGGCAAACATAACACCCATCTTCAAGAAGGGTAAAAAGAATGACCCTGGAAACTACAGAGCAGTCAGCCTCACCTCTGTGCCTGGCAAGATCATGGAGCAGATCCTGCTGAAAGTCCTGCTAAGGCAAATGGAAAACAAAGCAGAGGTGATTGGTGGGAACCAGCAATGGCTGCACCAAGGGCAGATCTGCNTGAGACTGAAGATCAGGAAGAAATTCTTCACAGTGAGGGTGGTGAGACATTGTCATAGGTTGCTCAGGGAGGCTGTGGGTGTCCCTTCCCTGGAAAGGTGTTCAAGGCCAGGTTGGATGAGGCCTTGAGTGACCTGGGCTGGTGGGAGGTGTCCCTGCCCATGGCAGGGTGTTGAAACTGGATGAGCTTTCAGGTCAGTTCCAACCAAAACTGTCCTATGAATCTTGATGTGTCCTGCTTGCAGGACAGAAGCTGCCTCCCATGGTGTGTGTGCTCCAGGGAAGCCAAAGAAGTCTCCCTCATTTGTTATTTTTGGGATTTCTTTTGTCTTCAATACCATGCTGGCAGTGGAGCTCCATGTCTTGCCTGTTAAAGGAGGTTCTTTGGCTTCCAACTCCACCAGCTGGGTTGAGGTATAATTAATGACAATCCATGGTTTTGGCTTTTGGACTGATGCACTCTTTGAAATTTTATATATCAGAAGAGAGTATTTATCTTATTCCCCTGGGCACCACTAATGACTAATTAAAATCCATAATTAACTGGAGCACAACCATAGATAGTGCACGGCAGCAGATACGCAGCTCCCAGCTGGTGGGAGAGCATTTCCCATTCACTTCCACTCTGAGGGCTGGCCTGAGTTGGAGGTCACTAAAAGAAGCTCTTTCATTGACTCTTTGCCAGAAGAGTGTGGCCAACAGGTTGAGAGAGGTTCTTCCCCTCTTTTCTGCTCTAATGAGGCCACAGCTGGAGTCCTGGTCCAGTTCTGGGCTCCCCAGTTCAAGAGAGACAGAGAACTGTTGGACAGAGTCCAGCAGAGACTACAAAGCTGATGAGGGATTGGAGCAGCTCTGTGAGGGGCAAAGGCTGAGAGCCCTGACACTGAGAGCCTGCAGAAGAGCAGCCCCAGAGGGCAGCTGAGCAATGCTCAGCAAGAACTAAAGGAGCTGTGGGGGGCAAGAGGCTGGGACCAGGAACTTGTCAGTAGTGCCCAGGGACAGGATAAGGGGCAGTGAGCACAAACTGGCAGCCAGGAGGTTCCATCTGAGCAGGAGGAGAAAGCTGTTTGGTGTGAGGGTGCTGGAGGCCTGGAGCAGGCTGCCCAGAGAGGCTGTGGAGTCTCCTTGTCTGGAGAGATTCCAAATGGCCCTGGACATTGTACTGCTGGACAGGCTGTTGTTGATGCCCCTGCTTTAGCAGGGTGGGGGTTGGACTGCATGGATTTCTTCCAGCCCTCACCACGTTGGGATTCCGTGGGAATGGCAGCACTGAGCTGAAACAAAGTGATGTAAATCTGTGTGTTTCTGCTGCTCTTCCTGGCCAGGCTGGGCTTTGCAGCAGACAGCGCTGCTCTGGGCTTGTGATTTGCTGTAAAATCAACAAGTGTATTGGTTTTAGACCAGAGGTGCTGAAAATGTGCCACAGCTTCAAAAAGTAATGCAGTTCTTGGTCTAGTTGAGCCTGTGGTTGGACAAATCAATCCACAGCAGGCTGAAGCAGGAAGAGCATCAGGGGAAACAACTCCTAAATTAGCTGTGGTATTAGAAGAATAATTAAGCAGTGTTTACTTATAGTTATATCCAATAACTTTTTTTTAATGCTGTGATTAATTAAATTCTGAGAGTCCCTCCTAGTCTCTGCATATATTAAAGATGGAAATTAATTTTCCCCCAACAACTCATTAAGGTCCTGAAACGCTGTGGTTCTGGCTTTTAATCACTTCTCCTTCCCCTGACGTGTTAAATCTTTCCACACACGTCAAACAGTCTGAGCTCCCAACGTGGGGAGATGCAGATGGTGGCCAAAACTCTTCTGATCTTCCCTAGCCAGCTCCAGCTCTCTGCCTTTTGAGAAGGGGGGAAATAGTTCCCAATTAAGCAATTTCAGTTTGATTTTGAACACTGGGATTTAGCCATCTACCAGGTGGGACTGAAAGGGAAAATTTCACACCTCCAAAAGGCAGCACTGAAGTGAACTCCTGATGTAGACAGGATGTGCAAAGTCTCTCTGGGGAACAGGAGGCTAGGGGGAGGCTTTCTGGCTTGCTTACAATTCCCTGAAAGGAGGCTGGAGCCAGGTGAGGGTTGGTCTCTTCTCCCAAGAAACAAGGAGGGAGAATGGCCTCAGGTTGCCCCAGGGGAGGTTTAGGTTGGGCATTAGAAGAAACAGGACAGGAGAGAATGGCCTCAGGTTGCCCCAGGGGAGGTTTAGGTTGGGCATTAGAAGAAACTTCTCCACTGAGAGGGTTCTCAAACATCGGCACAGGCTGCCCAGGGAGGAGGTTGAATCCCCATCCCTGGAGGTGTTTAAGACTCAGAGCTGTGGTGCAGAGGGACAGGGTTTAGGAGCAGCCTTTGTAGAGATGGAGAATGTTGGACTGGAGGATCTTAAAGGGCTCTTGCAACCCAAACCATTCAGTGGCTGTGTGCCAAGAAGGGTCAGGAGTTTTGGGGGACTGTTGTGTAATCCAACATGATTCTCACAAGAGCAGTGCCTCCATGCCAGCATGAATGGCTACCCAAAATAGCAGCAAGTAAAACCCTTCACTGAAACTTCATTGAAAGAGTGGTAGCCTTGGAACAGGCTGCCCAGGGAGGTGGTGGAGTCACCATCTCTGGGGGTGTTCAAAAGATGTGTAGGCATGGCACTAGGAGACGTGGTTTAATGGGCATGATTGTGTTGGATTGGTGGTTGGACCTCATCTTAAGAATGGTTTTGGTTGGAAATAATTTTATGATTCTATTTCCAAGTGCTCTCATGCTTAAATCCAGTATTTGTCAGATGTTTGTGTGGAATAGTTTTATTTTCAGACAGTTCTTTAATCATAATCTTGCTGAAATACAAAAATGCTTCTGTCTCTTGCATAGGATGTGAGCTGTGTTCTCATCCAGAGAAATCTGGGTTCAAATCAGAGCTCTGAAAGCTGAGTCTTGGAGGAGCTGAGCTTGGGCCACAAAGGTTCTGCCTGACACTTGCTCCTCTGCATACAAAGGGCACTGCCACAGGTCTCTGCCACACCTTGGGGGACAGGATAGCAGAAGGGGCAGCTGTGGGGAGGAGCAGCCAGCACAGGTGAGCTTCAACTGCCCACCAATGGATTGCAGCCCAGAAATGGCCTCTTCAGCAGCAAGCTGAGGCAGCCTCAGGGTCAAGCCTCTACTTCCCTGGCTGCTGTCCCAGGAGGACTCTCTCTGTTCTTCCTTCCAGTCCCATCCCTGTGCTCCTCAATCCAGCCCCTGAATCAAGCTCCTGAATGTGGTTCCCATCTACTGATGAGTGCAGGCTGAGACTTGCCCAGTACCTGCCAGCATCAGTGGTGCCCGTGGTGCCATCCTTGCCCTCAGGGGTTGGGTTCCATGCTGGTTTGTGTCTCTGTGTCTCTATCCCATGGCATTGTTGTTCTCTCCATCCCAACTGGGTTAGTTTCTTTCCCACCCATCAGTCTCTCTCCTTGCTTCCCTTTCTGTTCCCTTAGGGAAGGCAGAGGGCTTCCTGGAGAGCCTCTGGCACTCAGCTGGTGGCTTGCCCAGCCCTGACCCTTGACTCTATCAGAAATAAGTGCTGCTTTGGTCCATGCCACTTAGCTCCCTCCTTCCCCTTTGCTTGGCACAATGGGAGGTGGCACCAATTTCTGCATGGGTGCAAGGCAAATGCATTTTCCAGGCTTGAACTGAACCTGGCTGTTGTAAAAGGAGTCAGGGGCTGGTAGATGTCCTACCATGTGCTAACCCCACAGCAAAGTGCATCCAGGACTTGTTTCCTGTTGGATAAACATTCCTGGAGGCAGCTGAGTGCTGGTGGGTTGAGACAACCTTTGTTTAGTGCAACGTTTGAATTAGTTCAAGAATTGCATTCTTTAAACCTGTTAATTTTCATCTCCTGGAAACTGGGTGAAGGCTGCTAGAGCTGTCCAGGAGCTTTTGTTTGACTGCAGGAAGGAAGAGGTGAAATCCCAGCTGGCTGCAGTATGAAGGGATGGATGAAGATTTCCAGCAAGTCTTTCCACACTAATTAGCTCCCCAGAGGAAGGAGATTTAAGCAGAGGGAGCCACCTCTGCTCTCCTCCTGCATTGGCAGTCAGGGAGTGTAGAGCTTAAAATCTCAAGCCATAGCTGATTGCCATCAATG
This sequence comes from Eubucco bourcierii, assembly GCA_013396675.1. Classification (NCBI taxonomy): domain Eukaryota; kingdom Metazoa; phylum Chordata; class Aves; order Piciformes; family Ramphastidae; genus Eubucco; species Eubucco bourcierii. Next base: position 129,750 of record VWZE01020795.1, on the reverse strand, counting down.
ATTAGTTTGCAATTTATGGGATAGCAGATCTTTGGTGTACCACAAGCATATTTCATGCAGCCTTTCAAGGCTCTCAAAACCAGATTGCAGTGAAAAACCTGCTTGTTGGGGCCAGCACTGGTCAAAATCCTCCCAACAACTCTATGTAGGCTCACAGTCCTGTGAGATTGGATTGACACAGCATACAGGACAAGTGTCCTGTGGCATGGTTGATCTTCTCCTGTCTATCATGTGATAGAACAAGAGGAAATGTCCTCAAGCTGCACCAGGAGAGGCTTAAGCTGGAGATTAGGAAACGATTTGTGGCTGCAAGAGTGGTCAGGAATGGGAACAAACTGCCCAGAGAGGTGGTGGAGTCACCAACCCTGGAGGTGTTCAAGAAGCAATCATAGAAACATTCAGGTTGGCAAAGCCCCTTGGGATCACCAAGCCCAACCCTACTCTACAAGGTGCACTCTAAACCATAGCCCCAAGCACCACATCCAAACAACTTTTAAGCACACCCTGGAGTGCTGATTCCACCACTTCCCTGAGCAGCTCATTCCAATGCCTGACCACTCTAGACTGGATATTAGGAAGCATTTTTTCCTAGCAAAACATGTGGACATGGTTTAATGGCCACAGTGGTGTTGGGCTGATGATTGGACTTGATGATCTTAGAGGACTTTTCCAACCAAACCAATTTTATGATGTCAAGGACAGACCTTAGAAATCTCTTTTCTTTGGGCAACAGGCATGACCATGGAATACTTCGGGTTGGAGGGGACTTTAAAGGCCACCTTGTCCTCCTGCCTCACTTCTGGCCTCACTGGGGATGCTTAGCCTGACCAAGGGTGGGTATTGCCATGCATTCAGTTTCGGAGGGCAAAGTGCCCTGGAACTGAACCCTGTAGGTACATTGTCCAAGCTGAGATGATTGTTGTGAAGCTGATGGCTTGGGGCTGTTTTGGATTGCTTTCAATACTTGAAAATCAGCAGGGAGATTTCAGAGTGCTTGAGTGAGAGGTTGCTTGGAATCCCAGACTGGTTTGGGCTGAAAGGGGCTTTTAAAGGTCTTCTAGTCCAAACCCCCTGCAGTCAGCAGGGACAGCTGCAACTAGAATAGGTTGCTCAGATCCTGCAACTGAGTCCAGTAGAGAGGGTATGGTGGGGAGGTTGGAGCAGATGAGCTCTGAGCTCCCTTCCAGCCTGAACCACTCTCTGATTTTATGAAAAGTCCCATAGCACTCCTGGTAGGGCATGGGGAGGGCAAGCACTTGGTTCTACATCTGCTGAAGCTGGCATGTTCACAGCAAATAGATCCTCCTTGCCTGAGCTATAATTATCTGACTTGGAGTTCTATTAAACTGCAGTTAATTTTAATTTCTGATCAAAATTGGATAATAAAAATTGGATCTTTTTCTAATGGCACATTATTATCTCACAGATAGAGTAATTCAGCTTCTTAATTATTCCAAGGCACCCAGGGCTTCCTTTCTTTAAGAAGAAGAAAATCCATGTTTCTTTTTCTCCATAATCTTGTCTAAGATGAGCAGAAGTTGTCACTCTAGGTCTTGCATAACTGTATGTTGCTTTAGAGCCTGCTTTGGGATCCCTCTCTTTGAGGGAAACAACAGCTTCATGGCTGTGAGATGTGTAAGGTCTACCAGGAGGATGTGGGAGTCACAACAGCCCACCAAAGGGACAAAGAGGACCCACCAGTCCCACTGACCCCAGCCTCAGGTGGGTGACAGTGCACTCAGTTCAGGTCCTGTGTCTGAAGGAAGAAGCTGCAAACATCATCAGCTCTCCAGTTCAGTTAGGCAGGGAAATATTGGAGATTCCAGGGGAGGCTGCAAAACCTTGGGTGACGTGTAGCGGAGATCGAAAAGCTTTTTCAGGCCAAGGTGTTTTGAGTTCCAGCTTTGCTGTGAGAAGAACAATTGATGTCTTAAGTAACATGTGATGGGATAAGCATATGGTTTCAGATTGCACCAGGAGAGGTTTAGTTTGGACATGAGGAACAACTTCTTCCCAAAAAGAATTGTGAAGCCCTGGCCCGTGCAGCCCAGGGCAGTGGTGGAATCTCCATCCCTATAGGGATATCAAAGCTGTGGAGATGTGATGCTGAGGGATGTGGATTAGTGGTGACCTAGGTATAGACTTGCAGATCTTGGGAGTCTCTTCCAACCTAAACAGTTCTGTGATTCTATGCCAAGCTAAATGAAGGAATTTTGGAGCTGGGAGCTCCAGCTGTGCTGGTGTGGTTGGTGGGTCTCAGTGGCTAGCAGAAGTGCTGTGCAGAGCCAGCTGTCAGCCAACAAACTGACACCCACCAACCCCCCCAGCCTCAAACGACTCTCGGCAGAACATGCTTCATCAGCTTGGCAGCTTTCATTGCCTCCCTTCAGTCCCAGGCAGACAGAGGACAAATGAAACAAAAAAGCCCTGCTGAGCACATTCTACATTGCAGCCTGTCAGTGCAATATGGAATTTAGACAGAATCCAGCTGGGAAAATCCCCCCTGGATCTGATGCCCTCTGTGTATGTGGATATTCACATCCTCTGCTCCAGCTCTTTGCTCTGCCCAGCCCTTTGGCACCCATTACTCCAACAGGTTCTGACAGCTTCCGCTTCCTCCCAGGCAGAAAAGTGCCTCTTTCTTCTCATGTGCCAAAATGTCTGGCAGAAAGAGGTCTGCTAACTGCATCAATGAGGCAATGAGGGCAAGGGTAGGGTCCTGTGCCTGAGGGGGAATAACCTCCCCTGCACCAGTACAAGTGAGAGGGGACCTCCTGGAAAAGCAGCTTCACAGAGCTGAGAGTGCTGGGGGAAAACCAGATACACGTGAGCCAGCATCATGTTCTTGGGGCAAAGAAGGCAAATGACCTCCTGAGTGGCATGAAAAAGAATGTGGCCAACAAGCTGAAGCAGGTTTCCCCTGTCCCTCTATTCTGCCCTAGTGAGGCCATGGCTGAGTCCTGGGTCCCCAGTTCAAGAGAGTCCAGGGGAGGCTGCAGAGCTGCTGAGGGGCCTGGAGCAGCTCTATAAGGAACAAAGGCTGAGAGCCCTGGGGCTGAGAGCCTGCAGAAGAGCAGCCCCAGAGGGCATCTGAGCAATGCTTAGCAAGAGCTAAAGGAGCTGTGGGGGGCAAGAGGCTGGGGCCAGGCTCTTGTCAGTGGTGCCCAGGGACAGCACAAGGGGCAGTGAGACACAAACTGGAACCCAGAAGGTTCTATCCGAGCTGGAGGAAAAACCTTTTTGATGTGAGGGTGCTGGAGGCCAGGAACAGTCTACCCAGAGAGGTTGTGGAGTCTCCTTGTCTGGAGAGATCCCAACTGCCCCTGGGGACTGTCCTGCTGGGCAAACTGCTGTGGGTGTCCTGCTTTAGCAGTGGGTTTGACTAGATGATCTCCAGATCTGGAGAGATTCCCTAGACATTGTACTGCTGGGCAGGGTGCTGCAGGTGCCCTGCTTCAGCAGAGGGAAGTTGGACTGGATGATCTCCAGAGATCTCTTCCAATCCCCACCAAGATGGGATTCTGGGGTTTGTCTCCTCAGTTGTCTCACTGTGGAAAGAGCCTTTCCTGTATAATCACTTGTTCATCGTGGGGTGATGCTGGTTTTGCTTGGCTGGATCTGGGTTGTCATGACCAGGCTTGGGGTACAAGGGAGTAATGAGTTAGTGAAATCCAGAGTTGTCTGCGCTGGCGCAGCTTTTTAACCCAGCTGTCCCCAAGGTGTGGAGCTGTCATTGTGGGGGATGCTTTAAAACTGATGGACTCCTGCACCAAACCTGTGAGGTTTTCCCACAGTGCAGCTTTCTTTTCAGTCTTGATCTTTGAAAGTATCATGGCTATGTGGTCTGAGCTTCCACAGAATCCCAGCCTGGTGGGATTGGGAAGGTCCTCTGGAGATCATCCAGTCCAACCTCCCATGATAAAGCAGGGCACCCACAGCAGCTTGCCCATCATCACAATGGCCAGGAGGGGTTGGGATCTCTTCAGAGAAGGAGACTCCACTACAAACATATTTGTGCTGACCTGGCTAGCACATGGATATGGCTAATCATGCCTAAGCCCAGCTATGCCCTCAGCACTGCAGTGGTTGGTCCAGCCTGGGCTCCAACAACAGGACAAGGAGCAATGGGTGGAAGTTGAGGCATAGGATGTTCCACGTAAACATGAGGAGGAATTTTT
>VWZE01020795.1:97379-122926 GCA_013396675.1 Eubucco bourcierii | reverse complement strand
TTTTTTCCTCTCCCCCTTCCTTCCCCTTTAGATAAGGAGGCTGGAGGAAACAGGGATGAGCTGATGTGGGTTTTATGTGATGCCTTAGCTGCTCTAAGTTTATCAAGGAAGCAGTAATTTGGAGGCTCGTTGTGATGTAGGCTGGTTAAGGGATCGCAGCCGCTGTTGGCTAAAGGTGCCTGAGGATGAAGAGGGTTCTGCTGAGCAGTGGTTGTGCTGCCGTGCATGAATTTCTCAAGCTTCAGCTGCCCTTTTCTTTTTGCTTTGCAATTCGCAGCGGGGTGGAGGTGTGTGGAATAAACTAATACGCAACCCCACACACACCCTGTGGCTGTGGTTTGTGGGGTGACCCCAACAGGGGAGCTTTTCAGCGCTGGGATTCAGCAGAAATTTCAGCTCCTCCTAAATCCAAGCCTTTGAATGGGGAGCAGGATCAAGTAGGGCTCCTGTAGCTCGGAGTTCAGCTGTTTGTCAACATGCAAAACCCCAGGGCTTTTGTCGGGTGCGCTGCAGGGTTCTTGTGAAGTCATCCAGGAAATGCTCCTGGGACCAATCCTGGCTCTGGCAATGGTCACAGGGATGAAGCAGTTAATCTTAGACTGCCTGTTTGTGGTTTAGGTTTTTTCTTCCTTGGCTTTCCTAACATAATAGTTGCAACAGGCAGAGATTTAGTTTGGAGGGACTGTTTGGATGTATTGAGGATCAAAGCTTGCTCAAGAATGATTTCTGTCTTGCCTTCCCTCAGCAACGCTCCCCTCGAGAGTAGCTCGCACAATGTCTTATCTTTACACCTGGTGCTAAACTGTGCCTCATCTGGCACCACGCAGGGCAGCAATAAGCCACGAGGCTTCTTCGTTTCCTCCTGCTGACAAACAGAGCTGCTGAAATGTCGGGTGGCAGCATCAGGAAGCCAACCATCAGGAGGCAACGTCTGGAAATGCTCCTGTGGGGTGCAAAAATCAGCCTGGGTGCTATTAACTCTGGAGGGTGAAATGCTCCTGGGAGTTAGAGCTAACTGTGAGTAGTAGCTCAGGCATTGCACAGGGAGGTTTCTGAAGCAGCAGGTGAGGATTCACAGATTGACAAGCAGGTAGAGGTTGGAAGTGACTTATGGAGATCATCCAACCTTCCCTGCTAGAGCAGGGTCACCTAGATCAGGTTGCCCAGGAGCCCAGCCAGGTGAGTTTTGAAAGTATCTAGAGAAAGAGCCTGCACAATATCTCTGCCCAAGCAATGCCTCCCTACTCCTCTTAATTCAGTGGGAGAGGAGGAGGAGGAGGTTGAAGATGTTGGTATTGATGTATCTGACACGGCAGAGAGGATATGGCTCTTAGTTCCAGCGTGGGTGGGTGGAAATAAGCAAATATTGAATTATCATTTGTACAAAGCTAAAATTAATCTGAGCTTTTATGTTTTTTCCAGGGTGACTTGTCAGGCAATGTAAAGTGATTTGCTAAGTTTCAAAGGGGAGGGAAAAGTAATGTTTAAAAAAAAAAAAAAAAGGCATTAGGAATATCTAATTTACTCTGAGCTGAATGTAGTTGGGTTCCCTTTATTACCTGCTTCAAGTTTTGCAGCTTTCCAGCAGGTTGGGTAAGCTCTGTAGGTACTCTTAGAGGTAAAACAAATACACAACAAATTAATCTTAGTGGTAAGATGCTGGGATGCACTCAGTGTTCCCAGTGCAGTACTCCTATATCATGTCAAATCCTTTCCTTACCTGCTTGCATGACGTATCTAAAAGAGTCTATGAGAGACCTTTGGTTGCTATCAGTCTCTACCCCTCTTTAAAAAATGTGACTTATGGTGTTTAAGGATCCTGAAGGTTCTTCCCCTTGCAATTTGTGTCATCTCCTTGGACACCTTGGCTGAGGAGAGGCTTCATTGCTCTCTACAGCTCCCTGAAAGGAGGCTGGAGTGAGGTGGGGTTGGGCTCTTCTCCCTAGTATCAGTTGTTAGAAGGAGAGGAAATGGCTTGAAATTGTGCCAGGGAGGTTTAGATCAGAGATGAAGAACAATTTCTTTGCTACAGGAGTTGTCAGGAATTAGAACAGGCTGCCCAGGGAGGTGGAGTCCCTGTTCCTAGAGGTGTGGGAGAAACCTGTGGCCATGGCACTTGCGGATATGGTTTAGTGGCCGTAGTGGTGTTGGATTGACAGTTGGACTGGGTGATCTTAGAGGGCTTTTCCAACCCAAACAATTCTGTGATCTTAAAGGGCTTTTCCAACCTGAGTTTATAGAACTGCTTCAGTCAGAAGTCCTCCAGGATCATTGAGTCCAAGCATTGACCCACACAGCTATTCAACCACATCCCAAAGTGCCACATGTTTCTTGAGTACCCTCTAAGGATGGTGACTCCATCTAGTTTAGCATCATATTGGGTAGAGTTAGAGACTAGTTGGATTTGAAGATCTTAAAGGCCTTTTCCAACCAAAACTATTCTATGAATAAGATCCTAAAGACAAAGTTATGCTGAGGATAGAATCCCCCCTACCCCCACCCCTGCTGTTGGAGGAACTTTTTTATGCTGTGAAATAAAGTCTACAGGGAGTCAAATGAAATTCTACCACTTAAGCACACAAAGAGAGCTATGACAGGGTCTGGGCCCAGAGAAAGTGGGCACATATGGGATCAGAGGGGTCTCTCTGACCATTGTGTGGCCAAAGCAATAGTTAGCATAACTGAGGGGCATTTCAACATCAGCAATTCTCCTCAACCTTTCTGACACAAGAAATTGTGCTCTTGTTGTCAAGAAGGCAAACGGTCTCCTGGGGTGCATGAAAAAGAGTGTGGCCAGCAGGTCAAGGGAGATTCTCCTTCCGTTTTGCTTTGCACTAGTGAGGACACAGCTGCAGCCCTGGATCCAGTTCTGAGCTGCCCAGTACGAGAGGGACAGGGAACTACTGAAGAGAATCCAGTGGAAGCTACAAAGATGCTGAGGGGACCTGGAGCATCTCTGTGAGGAGGAAAGCCTGGGGCTTTGAGAGAGCCCTGGGGCTGTTGAGCCTGGAGAAAACTGAGAGGAGATCTTACTAATGTTTGTAAATATCTAAAGGGGGAATGTCAAGGAGAAAGGGCCAATTCCTTTTTAGTGGTATCCTGTGGTAGGACAAGGGGCAGCAGATACAAGCTGTAACCCAGGAGATTTCACTTTAACATGAGGAAAACCTTTTGTGAGTGTGCCAGAGCCTTGGAGCAGGCTGTCCAGAGAGATGGTTGGAGCCTCCTTCTGTGGAGACTTTCAAGACCCATCTGGACACATTCCTGTGTGAGCTGTCCTGAGTGATCCTGCTTTAGTAGTGGAGTTGCACTCCATCTCTGGACGTCCTTCCCAACCCCTACCACTGATTCTATGAAACTAGGACAATGAAACCAGGAGAACAGGGTAAAATCCTTGCCCAGGACTGAGAATGTTGTCTGATGTTCAGTGTGAGCCAGCTGGTTGTGCAGATTGGGGCAATCAACCCACACCATGCCCAATTTCAACTGACAGAGCTGAAAATGGTTAAGCTCCTTAAAAGCGAAGGCATTTGTAGGCAAGTGCTCCTGAGCCCCCTGCCTCTCAGAGGGGTGGCAGCAGGGTTCTCACTTTCTTGATGGAATTACCCAAAAAGCCTTCTAAAATCACTTTGGAGCATCAGGACCACATCCAGCAGCACAAATCCAGCACTCCCCCCAGCAGAGTTTGCTGAGCTTTCAGCATCCTGGACAGTGAACTGGATAAAGAGACACAGCAGACCCTCGGCCAGTTTGCTGATGATACAGAGCTGGGAGGAGTGGCTGACACCCATCAGGTTGTGCTACTTTCAGGCAGACCTGGAGAGCTGGGGGAGAGGAACCTCACGAAGTTCAACAAGGGCAGGTGTAGGGTCCTGGTGAAGGGTTTTTTCCTCCTCAGGTGCAGAACAAGTCAGGGGTGTCTTTCTGGGAAGCAGGAAGGACCTGGGAGTGCTGGGGGCCAACAAGTTCACAGTAAGCCAGCAATGTGTCCTTGGGGCCAAGGAGGGCAATGATGTCTTGGGATGCATGAAGAAGAGTGTGGCCAGCAGGTCGAGGGACGTTTTTCTTCTCCCTCTACTCTGCCATAGTGAGACTACATCTGGGGTATTGTGTCCAGTTCTGGGCTCCCCAGTTCATGAGAGGCAGGGAACTTACTGGAGAGGGTCCAGTGAAGGCTACAGAGCTGCTGGAGGCACTGGGGCACTCATGAGCAGGATTTTTGCCCTGGCTATGTGGAGTTAGAAATGGAAAAAAAAACTGTTGAGATGCTGCTGGGCAGAACCTGCTTTGCTGAGCAAGTAGGTTGCAACTTGGTTGCTGGTGCAAAGCTGCTTTCACTTCCTGTGCTGGATGTCATGACTGTGACCTAAACCAAGTCTGTGTCCTTGAGTAGAAGGCAATAGGATGGGCCTGACCTGGCCTTGGTTGTGTTGCTACATCCGCACTTTATGGCTGCTCAGGGGTTTGTACAAGATAATGAGGACCTTGATGCAGCCCATGTGGTAATGTTGCCTCCCTGAAAAGCAGCATTCCCAGCATCAGCACACAAACAGGGTTGCTCTGCTTCATGCTCTCCATCTACTCATAAACAGGTAATACCAGGGCATTCTGGGCATAGGTGGAAGGAAGGTTTTGTCCCAGTCCCTGATGGAGTAAGACCAACTGAAGATGGGTTGTGGTATCTGGAATCACAGAATGTCAAGGGCTGGAAGGGACCTCAAAAGCTCATCCAGTCCAATCGCCCTGCCAGAGCAGGATCACCTAGACCAGCAATGTGTCCAGGCAGATTTTGAGTACCTCCAGAGAGGGAGACTCCACAAGGACCAGGGGTTTAAGCTTTAGAAAGGACCATGGAGGGTCCCACCACAGTTGCTGGTGGAGCAAGACCCACCAGAGGTGGGCTGCAATCTCATCTGGAAAGAACCAGGGGTTTAGCAAGGGAAGGAGTAAAAAGCTCCCACCTCTTTGTCCAGGAGCTATGCAGTATTTTTGTCCCTGGAGATGTTGTGAGAGCTCTTTGGTACCAGTAGAGAGCAAGATCCGTGGCACTGCTGTCTCTGACCCATGGGAGAAGTCAGAAATCTGGTGCTGTGTTAGGGATAGAATAGAATCAGTTAGGGTTGGAAGGCACCACAAGGATCATCCAGTTCCAACCGCCCTGCCCAGAGCCTCATCCAGCCTGACCTTAAACACCTCCAGGGATAGGGCCTCAACTACCTCCCTGGGCAACCCCTGCCAGGCTCTCGCCACTCTCATGCTGAAGAACTTCCTACTCACCTCCAATCTGAATCTGCTCACCTCGAGCTTTGCTCTGTTCCCCCCAGTCCTGTCACTGCCTGAGAGCCTAAAATGTCCCTCCCCAGCCTTTTTGTAACCCGCTTCAGATCCTGGAAGGCCACAATAAGGTCACCTAGGAGCCTCCTCTTCTCCAGACTGAACAGCCCCAACTTCCTCAGTCTCTCCTCACAGGAGAGGTGCTCCAGCTGAGGTTCAAGTATGAGTCAGCATCTATCATCCTAACACATCTTTCAACCTCATCAGGGCTGAGGTTCATGGTGGTGATGAGTGGGTAAGTTTGGTCACACCTGAGCCTCCTTGATGAGGATCTCAGGTAGTGACAGCACAGTGGTGTCCCTCACATCCTCATTATAGCATCTCCCAATGTTCTGCTCCAGGCCATCTCAGTCTTGTGCATCAAAAGCATCTCTCATCTTGTGTCCTGTGTAGCTGTCTCAGCTCTGAAGGTGTCTCCTGAGCCCAGGGGTTCCAGGAGCATCAGCTGGTGGAAGGAAGTATTTTAGCTCTGCCCACAAAGCTGTTCTCTTCCACAAGAAGGAAAACAACCAAACCAATCTATTGGGAAGGTGAAAGAGGAGATTTTGTGCTCTCTGCAGTTTCAGGGCAAATTATTTTTCATTTCCTGCACTGGAAATAAATTTTCTGCACCTTACAGAAGGGTCTCAGGGGTGACCTGCAAGCAGTTCAATTGAAGATAAATGAACACTGCAAACCCTCTCACAGCACCTTTGGAGTGAGATGTGATATGGTCTGGCACTGTAAAGCCTGATATTTGTTGTTAATAATCCTTCCGATATCCTTTGGAGGCCTCTCCTGTGTCCCTGCCCTTCCATCTCTCCTGCTGGAAAAGTAGCCAATATCCATTTTCAGGAGTGCATTATCAACTTCTTGTTCAAAAGCAAAAGGCAAGGACTGTGTGCCTCCTGAGAGCTGTGTCTGCTGTTAACTGCTCAGGACAGAAGCTTTTGAGTCCAGAAAATGTCAGTGATCCTTACCCCAACAGGACTGGTTTAAGAAACTCCTAGGGAACAGGTAAATCAGCTTGGGAGGTGGTGAAGACCTTCTTTGTTTTAATCCCTCTTCTTAAGACGAAGTTCTGCTTTGTAGGCATTCCTGTTCCATAAACAGCTTCATACAATGTTAGAATCCCACAAACCCAGCATAGTGGGGGTTGGAAAGGGACCAGGACTCGGGGACCTTTGGAGAACATCCAGTCAAACCCACTGCTAAAGCAGGACACCCACAGCAGCTTGCCCAGCAGGACAGTCCCCAGGGGCAGTTGGGATCTCTCCAGACAAGGAGACTCCACAAACTCTCTGGGCAGACTGCTCCTGGCCTCCAGCACCCTCACATCAAACAAGTTTTTCCTCCAGCTCAGATAGAACCTTCTGGGTTCCAGTTTGTGCTCTTTGCCCCTTGTTCCTGTTCCTGGGTACCACTGACAAGAGCCTGGCCCCAGCCTCTTGCCCCCATAGCTCCTTTAGCTGAGCATTGCTCAGATGCCCTCTGGGGCTGCTCTTCTGCAGGCTCTCAGCCTCAGGGCTCTCAGCCTTTGTTCCTTATAGAGCTGCTCCAGGCCCCTTAGCAGCTTTGCAGCCTCTACTGGACTGTCTCCAGCAGTTCCCTGTCTCTCTTGAACTGGGGAACCCAGAACTGGACACAAAACTCCAACTGTGGCCTCAGCAGGACAAAGATGATGGAGAGAACATCCCTTGACCTGCTGGCTACACTCTGTGCACCCTAAATGGTCTTTGGCCTTCTTTGCCCTCAAGGCACATTGCTGGCTTGTCCTCCAGCACTCCCAGGTCCTTTTTACAGTGAGGGTAGTGAGGCACTTGAACAGGTTGCCCAGGGAGGTCCCTCCCTGGAGGTGTTCAAGGCCAGATTGGAGGAGGCCTTGAGTAACCTGTACTAGTGGGAGGTGTTCCTGCCTATGGCAGGGGGTTGGAACTAGATGATCCTTGAGGTCCCTTCCAACCTTCCCATTCTATGATTCTCCATGGATCTGCCCTCCAGGAGGTCACTGGTCACCTGTCCTGGTGCAGGGAGTTGTTCTTCACTATGAGCTGGGCTCCAAGAACACATTTTTAAGATGCTGTTTCTTTCTCCTTATTTTGCTCACTCTGAGAACACTCAAACAAGGCAAATCCTTTTGGAGTGACTTTTCCCCCACCATGCGTTCCAACTTGAGCCACATGCAGGAGTCCCAATGCTGGGGTGCTAATTGAGTGCATCTTGTGTATTCTTGAAAAGCAGGAAACAAATTAAGGCATGTTAACATCTCCTGCAGTCCTGCCTCCTGGCCCCGAGCCTCCCATCAATTTCTGCAGCACTGGAGGTAGCTGAGCTTGATTTTTCTTTTGCCATGCTGGGCACCATCCCAGAAACATGAGGTTGGGAAATCTTTCAGCAGCAAGGGCTGCTGATGAAGTGAGCTGCCTGCCAAGGTGGCTGGTGCCAGGGGTGCTGGGCACACCTCAGCACATGGCCTAATGAACTGGATTTGGGCTGGGCTAGAGACAGGTTATCCTGAGGGCAAAGCACACCACCAGCTTCTATGTTTAGATCGTTCTGAATGTTCTGTTTCCTTGGTTGCTTATTCCAAACTGCTCTACCATGCCTGTGCTGTACATTGAGTGCCAGCCAGATGCTGGTGCTGCAGGAGTAAACATTTTGGTTGGAAAAGACCTTTAAGTTCACCAAGCCTCACTGCTCTGTAACTCTACCAAAGCTGGTGCGAAACCATGTCCCTCAGCACCACATCTTTCTGCCTTTTAAAGCCCTCTAAGGATGGAGATTCAACCAGCCCCTTGGGCAGCCTGTGCCTGTCCTTGGGAACCCTTTCAGTGAAGAAGTGTCTCCTAATGTCCAACCTAAACTTGCCCTGGTGCAACCTGAGGCCATTTCCTCTTGTCATAAAATGATCTGGGCTGGAAGGGACTTCCAAAGGGCACCCAGACCTACCCACCCTGCAGCTAGCAGGGATGTCTTTCACTAGGTTGGGTTGCCCGGAACCCTGTTGAGCCTCACCTTGAAGATGTCCAGGGGTTGGGCCTCAACCACCTCCTTAGGCAGCCTGTTGCAGTGTTCCACCACCTTGACGGTGCAGAACTTGTTCCTAACATCCAATCTGAATCTGCTCTGCTCTAGTTTGAAGCCAGTTTGTCCTGTCCCTGCAACCTTTTGCAAGCTCTCTCTCTGCAGCCTTCTTGTAGCCCCTTCAGGCACTGACAGGCTGCTATGAGGTCTGCCTGGAGCCTTCTCTTCTCCAGGCTGCACCCCCCCAGCTCCCTCAGCCTGTCCTCACAGCAGAGCTGCTCCAACACCCTCAGCATTTTCATGGCCTCCTCTGGACCTGCTCCATCAGGTCCATGTCTTTCCTATACTGAGGGCTTCAGAGCTGGAAGCAGCACCCCAGGTGAGGTCTCACCAGATAGGGACAAAGAGGTAGAATCACCTCTTTGGGTCTGCTGGCAACACTGCTTTGGATGCAGCCCAGGATGTGGTTTGCCTCTTGTGCTGCAAGCTCACACTGTCCTATCGCTTGTTCCTTGGGAGGAGAGACCAACCTCTACTTCACTCCAACGTCCTTTCAGGGAGCTGGAGAAAGCCAGAAGGTCTCCCTTCAGCCTCCTTCTCTCCAAACTGAGCAATCCCAGTTCACTCGGGTGCTCTTCACAAGAAACTGAAGGCCTGTCAGCCTTTTCTGGTTTCCTAGCTGACCTGATGTGCTGTGGCCAGCTCTGCCAACAGCCTATCATGCATAATCGAAGATACTGCAGGCTTTCAGGTTTCAAACCAGGAAAGAAATGACTCTTAGGAAAGCAGGAGGATAAAAATATCTGCAATGCAAGCCCAGGGGACATGATGATTAATAGGACATTACAACCTCTACAACATTGAAGGGCAACCAAGGATGTTCTTGGTGGGCTGTTCCCATCACTGACTGGTTGTCAACAGGAGCAGGTCACTATGGATGTGCCTCTGTCACCAACTGTAGGGCTGCTGCTTTCCTTTTCTTTCACATTCCTCTCCAGGATGCAGCTGCAGAGGTCACCACACATCAGATGGTGCAAGTCAGTGCTGTTATCCTTGGAAGAAAATTGCATCACTTAAGCTAATTGCCAAATGGGCCTTTCTCTGCTGACAAATGACATACCTGGGCTCTCTAGGAAGGCAGAGAGCACAACTGTAAGAGCAAAGTCACTGCAAAGGCTCTTGGAGGGCTGTGATTTACTTAACCTACTTCCTAGAGCACAATTAAGTGTGGCTGAGTAATGGCTGCAGAGGAATGACCTTTCCTCCAAAACTCTTCCTGCATTTCTCTTGAGAGAAGTTAGTGCTTGAGGAGGTAGTGGGAGGGTTAGTTCCTCCTGCTTCTAATTCATAGAGTCTTAGAATTGTTTCAGCTGGAAAAGCCCTCTGAGCTCATAGAGTTCAACCATCAACCCAGCACCACCATGGCCATTAAGCCATGTCCCTAAGTGCCATGGGAACATTTCTTAACCTCTATGGATGGTGACTGCATTACTTCTCTGAGCAGCCAGTTTCAATCCCTGACCGCTCTTCCAGTAGTGTCCAACCTAAACCTCTCCTGGTGTAACCTGAGGCCCTTCTGGGGTGGATTAGAAGGGCTGTGGTTAGCAGGTCAGGAGAGAGGTTCTCCTCATCCTCTGCTCTGCTGAGGCCACATCTGGAAGATTGTGTCCAGTTCTGGGCCCCTAGGTTCAAGAAGGACTTCAGGGAACTGCTTGGAAGAGTCCAGCACAGAGCCACAGAGATGCTGAAGGCAGTGGAAGATCTCTCTCGGCACAGCCCCAGCTCCCTCATGCTCTTCTCCTGCTTGGAGAGGAGGAGCCTGAGGCAGCCCTCATTCATGGTGATCAATGTGTGCAGGGTGAGTGACAGGAGGCTGGAGCCAGCTCTGCTGGGTGATGCCCAATGCCAGCACAAGGGGCAGTGGTGGAAGCTGAGGCACAGGAAGTTCCATGCAAACATGAGGAGGAATTTTTTCCCTGTGAGGGTGACAGAGCCCTGGAACAGGCTGCCCAGGGGGGTTGTGGAGTCTCCCTCTCTGGAGATATTCAAGCCCTGCCTGGATGTGTTCCTGTGTGATCTGCTCCGAGTGACCCTGCTCTGACAAGGGGCTTGGACTGGCTGAGCTTTGGAGGTCCCTTCCAGCCCCTGACACTCTGTGATTCTGTGATTTTTCTCTTGTCTTATCACTTGGTTCTTAGAAGAAGAGAACAACCCCCACCTCACTATAACCTCCACTTCTGAAAGTTGTAGATAGCCAGAAGGTCTCCTCTCAGCCTCCTCTTCATCAGACTAAACAAACCCAGCTCCCTCCGCTCCTCCTGACAAGCTTTCTTCTTTAGACCCTTCAGCATCTTGGCTGTAGAGGTTACCACATGTGAGCTGCTGGGCAAAGCATCCTGCTTCAGTTTCTCACCTTCATGGGGGAACAGTGGGAATTGTGCAGAATTATTCTTGCTTCAGGTTATTAATGAAAAAAAGCCAAAAAAGTATACTTCCTTTTAACCTTCTGTGCTTGGAGAGGATCCCTTACAAATGTGAAGGCTCCAAACCCAAAGGAAAATAAAGCACCAACATTTAGAGCTCTTTAGAGCTGTTCCCCAGCTTTAATTTCTGTTTCATTACATTTGGTGTTTGGCTTTGTGGATTTTGAATAATAATAATGAAGTAGATTTGAAGTCATTGCTAGCACAGTATCAGATCTGGGGTATGTGTGTATGTTAAATCAGAAATGGTCTCAACCATGGTGTGGGCATGTCTTACTTAAAATTATCATTTTACATTTGGTGTTTTTTTTTCAGGAATTATGGTTTGAGAGATTTCCTCATTTCTCTTAAATTGCTTGGAAGTTATTTCAGGAAAAGAGGAAACGGAAAGTAAAATGTATACCTTTTTGATGTTTGTTTTTCTCTCTTTTTATCTTTTTCTTCATTTTTTTTATCTGCAGTGACAGGGGACAGCATTCACTGTCCTTTGTGTGCAAGGAAATAGATGGTGGACTTTGGCACCATTTCTGTATTGTCTGACCATCTAGCTTTGGCTTCCCAGCTCAGGCTCTGCTCGCTCAGGCACTTGCTGAAGCTCAGGGCAGCTTTGCACACCCAGGGGCTGCTGCTAGCAGAGAGAAGCTGGGGGACACAAAGGCTCTGCCTGGTACTTGCTCCTCTGCACACCAAGGGCACTGCTACAGCTCTGCCACACCTTGGGGGACAGGAAAGCAGAGGCACTTACACGGAGGAGCAGGCAGCACAGGTGAGCCTCCAAGTGACTGCAGCCCCTGGATGGTATCTTCAGCAGCAAACTGAGGGTCAAACCCCAGGGTCAAGCCTCTACTTCCCTGGCTGCTGTCCCAGGAGGACTCTTTCCCTTCTACCTTCCAGCCCCATCCCTCTCTTCCTCACTCCAGCTCCTGAATGTGGTTCCCATCTGTTGCTGAGTGCAGTCTGGGACTTGCCCAGTGCCTGCCCCCAGCATCAGTGGTGCCAGTGGTGCCATCCTTGCCCTCAGGGGTTGGGTTCCATGCTGGTTTGTGTCTCTGTGTCTCTATCCCATGGCATTGTTGTTCTCTCCATCCCAGCTGGGTTAGTTTCTTTCCCACCCATCAGTCTCTCTCCCTTCTTCCCTTTCTGTTCCCTTTGGCAAGGCAGAGGGCTTCCTGGAGAGCCTCTGGCACTCAGCTGGTGGCCTGCCCAGCCCTGACCCTTGACACACTGGCCACGTGCTGTTTCCAGGAGGAAAAATAATCTTCCTGTGCTTGTTTTCCTTTCATTATTCTCTGTTTGACATCATCTTAGTGAAATGATCCACCTTGCAGCTCAGGGGCTTAGATAGGCTTAGAACCTTTTGTGATAACCTTTACATCCTGTTATCCTTTCTCCCTGCACAGCTGTGAGTGAGAATCTGATGAGCAGGTTGTGTGAGGAGTAGCTGAGGGACTTGGAGGTGTTCAGCCTGGAGAAAAGGAGGCTACAGGGAAACCTCATTGCTCTCTGCAACTCCCTGAAAGGAGGTTGGAGACAGGTGGGTGTTGCTGTCTTCTCCCAAGAGACAAGTGGTAAGACAAGAGGAGATGGCTTCAAGTTCTCCCAGGAGAGGTTTAGGTTGGACATGAGGAACAATTTCTTCCCTGAATGGGTTGTTAAGACCTGGCCCAGGCAGCCCAGGGCACTGGTGGAATCCCCATCCCTGGAGGTGCTTCAAAATCATGTAGGTATGGTGCTGAGGTGGTCATGGTTGTGTTTGGTTAGTGGATGGACTTGATGATCTTAGAGGTCTCTTCCAACCAAAACAAGTCTGTGGTATGATGACTGCACAGCAACACCAATGCCTGTTTCCCATGTGAAGCAAACCCCTGCATCATCTCTGGCAAGTCAAACATTGAAGTGCAGATGGAGACAGTTTGGGGCCAGCAACACCAAGAGCTTGCTGCACTTTGGTTGGTGATGTGAGAACCAGCAAGAATGGCCTCAGTTCAGAATGACAAGAGAACAGCAGGCCAGATGCTCCCCCAGGTTGGAAACAGCATCACTCTGCTGCTTTTATTTCCATGTAAATCAAAGTTGCTCCTCTGCAGGAGCTGCTGGCACCGAATTACCTTTGCGCAGTGAGCTTTTGCTCAAAGAAAATACGGATTTTTAAGATCCACCTAAATTCCAGGTACCTTGTAGCAGAATCAAGGCTATTTAAAAATCATAGAATCACAGAATTGTCAGGACTGGAAGGGGCCTCAAGGATCATCCAGTTCCAACGTCCTTGCAATGGGCAGGGAGCCATCATGCTAGATCCACACCAGAGCCATATCCAGCCTGGCCTTAAAGACCTCCAGGGATGAGGCTTCTGCCACCTACCTGGGCAACCTGTTCCAGGGTCTCGCCACCTTCATGCTGAAGAACTTCTTCCTATCATCCTTTGCCATGGAGCCCAACCAAAAATGACTCTTAGCTTGCAACTAAGATGCAGAAACTGCAGAGATGGTCTTCAACAAAAGTTTACTTTAAGAACCGCACATTTATTCAACCAAGAGCATGCAAAATACTTTACATACTTCTAACAGCTCAAACTAACCTGTTTTCAAAGCACTAACAGGAAACCCAAGTCAAGTGAAACTGTTTTCCACTGGGTTTGTTTTTTTAAGAAACCAACTTAGACAAATATTGTTCATCTGCTTCTTAATACATGGAAATAATATTCCAGAACAGGGACAAAAAGGCCTCAGTGAGGGGGATCCAAGCTGCATGTAGCATGCAAACGAATTCCCTGCTTGAGTTCTGAGATATGTGCAGCATTCAGGGATAAAAATGAGCAAAACTCACAGCTTGAAAAGAGCTGCTGGGAGCTCTCTAGGGTTCCTGTGATTATTGATAAAGAAAAACAGAGAAGGTTGTGGATGCCTCCACCCTGGAGGTGTTCAAGGCCAGGTTGGATGAAACTTTGAGCAACCTGGGCTAGTGGAAGGTGTCCCTGCCCATGGCAGGAGGGTTGGAACTGGATGATCTTCAAGGTCCCATTCTGGGAGTCTAGAAATCATATAATCCTTGATTGTTTTGGTTGGAGAAGAACTTTAAGAGCCATTTCTATGAGAAACTCAGAAGGCAACTTGCTGAGGCAGCAATACTGTTGGGGTATTTTCCATTGAACAGCAAAGCTCTGGTGGCGGTTACTGATCTCTGATACGTGCAGCAGAATGATCCCTTCAGAGTCCTGATGAAAAATGTCCAGTCAAAGGAACACAGGGAAAAGCTGGAGATTTTAGCGTGAAGCACTGGTGCTTTTAGGCTCATGTCTGTGACCTTCCTCATCCTGGTGACCTCACATAACTGGGATCTGTGTCTGTGACCTCCTCATGCCTGGGGTCTGCTTGTACATGAAGATAAAGACCCAAAGTGGGTAAAGGTAAACTGGAAGGTTAAATCCAAAATGTATGTCCCAGGCCAAATGATTGATCTGAAATTCCCCATTTCAAAGTGTTGCTGCAAACTGAAAATGCTTCTTAGGGCAGCCTTGAGTTAAACAGGATGCCCAAAGAGGTGGTGGTAGCCTCACCCCTGGAAGTTTTTAAGGCCAGGCTGGATGTGGCTCTGGGCAACCTGGTCGAGTGGAAATGTCCTTGCCCATGGTGAGGGGGTTGAACTGGATAATCCTTGGTCTCTTCCAGCCCTGACAATTCAGTGAAATAGACATTGGAATTGTTTGCCCAAAGAGGTGATGGGGTCACCATCCCTGGAGATGTTCAAGAACCACGTGAACAGGGCACCTGGTGGGGGTGACTTAGTGAGGATGGTGGAGTTGGGTTGGTGGCTGAACTGGATCATCTTAGAGGGCTTTTCCAAGTGAAACAGTTCTATGAGTCTGTAACTGCAGCATTCCAGAAAGGAAGTGACTCATTTTTAAAGTGCTGGTGATCCAGGGCCAACTTCTCTTTTCCTGGTGGCTGTAAGGGAGGCATGGCCAGCTCTCCCTTGCTACAGGCACCATCAGCCCCTGCCCCGTGCTGAGTGTGCCAGCTGATGAAGGCTGCCACAGCAGGGAGTTTTAAGGGCTGCTCTGCAAATTAAAAGCTACTTTCTCCTTAGCTTGGTGATTTGAAGCGACATTCCCCAGTGAAGTGTTGTAATTACAAGTAAAGCAGAGGTCTGCAGCTGATGGATATGACCCGTGGTGCTCACCTGCTGAGAAGCCTGTGTAACATAGATAGAGATGCATTTTTGTTTTACCATCCCCCACCCCAGCAGAAGGTAGATGGGAGATGCATCACCAGGACAGCAAACGTATTTGAGGAGAGGGTGGGGGGAAGCAATTAATTGGAGAGCTGTCACTGCCAGCAGCCCCATGAATATTCCTAATGCAAATTTTAATTTAAAATATTGGTTTAATTGTCTGCTGGGGAACTTGATGCTGGCTTCATAAGCAAAGCAATGGGTTGGGTGATGGATGGGCCCCAGCAGATTGGGAGAGCTGCTTCTCTGTGTGAAGATGAAGTGGTCCAGACACTGAATGCTGGTTGTGCCTATCACCAGCCTAAAAATAACAGCATGAAGTCATTTAGCATCTTAAATTTATGTTTGGGATGGCTTATCCAGAGAGACCTGATGGGGGGAATTGTGTTCTACTAGGGGAGCTGGCACCAGTAGGCAAGATCAACGGTCCTGTAGTGGGGAGAGAATTCACACAACCTCAGTATGGTGGGGTTGGAAGGGAGCTCTAGAGCTTATCCAGTCCAACCCCCCTGCTAAAGCAGGGCACCCACAGCAGCTTGCCCAGCAGCACAATGCCATGGGGAGTTGGAAGCTCTCCAGACAAGGAGACTCCACAGCCTCTCTGGGCAGCCTGCTCCAGGCCTCCAGCACCCTCATACCAAACAACTTTCTCCTCCTGCTCAGATGGAACCTCCTGAGTTCCAGTTTGTGCCCACTGCCCCTTGTCCTGTCCCTGGGCACCCCTGACAAGAGCCTGGCCCCAGCCTCTTGCCCCCCACAGCTCCTTTAGCTGAGCATTGCTCAGATGCCCTCTGGGGCTGCTCTTCTGCAGGCTCTCAGCCCCAGGGCTGTCTCCAGCAGTTCCCTGTCTCTCTTGAACTGGGGAGCCCAGAACTGGACTCAGAACATTTTAGGTAGCTGATAATGTTTGTCCCCTCAGCAATCTCCAAAGCTTTGAGAACTCATCCTTTATCCAAAAGCAGAGAGGCTTTAATTTGGATGTGAAAGGCATGAATGTTTGAAGATAACTGGCTTGCTTGGAGTGCTAACTTGTGTTCCAACAGCACTTTTCAAGTTCATTGCTGTTTTTGGTATCACAGATGGCTGCAAACTGTAGGGCTCTCTTCTATTGTGTCTTCCCCTCTGCCAAATTAACAAAAGGATGCTCAGAGTTGGCTCTGGTGCTTCTCTCACCAATGGGAATCACCTCCTCGTGCTGCTGAAGGGCTGGAAGCCCACGGCAAGATGTGGGGAAACATGTGTGGTCTGGGTGTTTGTAGTTGGTGCTGGGGATTATTTTGGGATGCAGACTTCTGTTCAGCATAGAGCAGGGCTCTCTGGATGAGGAACGCATTTGCATTGTGTGTTTGCCAGCACATTTCATGTTTCACTTGCTACTGGATGTATTTTGGGACACAAACTTGTGTTTGGTATAAACTGGAGCTTTTTAGAAAGTGAATGACTTCATAGTTGGCAGCAGGGGAAGAGGAGGTTGAAGAGAGACTTCATTGCTCTTTACAACTACTTGAAAGCAGGATGCAGTGCGGTAGAGAATGGTCTCTTCTGCCTTGTATCAGTGATAGAAAGAGAGGAAATGGTCTGAAACTGTGCCAGGGAAGGTTTAGGTTGACCATTAGAAAAAAATTATTCACAGAAAGTCTTCTTAGGTGCTGGAACAGACTGCCCAGCAGGTGGTGGAGTCACCATCTCTGGAGGGGTTCAAGAAATGTGGGGATGTGGTTTAATGACCACAGTGGTGTTGGGTCAATGGTTGGACTCAATGTTCTTGAGGGTCTTTTTCAATTGAAGCAATGCTGTGATTCTAGGTGTGCTATTTTGAGGGATTGCATGCTGTCCTTTTGCTTAAGGATGTGATGAAGTAACAGCCACGGTAGTTAGATTATGGTTGGACTTGATCTCAAAGAGCTTTCCCAGCCATGGTGACTCTGTGATGCACTCTTCTGGTCAGTGTGGTGCTTTGAACTATAAAGAGGTGATTGTGCTGATCTCAGTCTGGCTTCTGGCTCTAGATAACTCCTGGAATATAAAGCAGGGCTGTAGCTTGCAGGAGGTTATAGCTGGCTGAGCCCTACATCACTCATGGTGGGTTTTGGAAGGTGTGTAGATGAGATGAGGGACTGCAGATAAATGAAGAGCATTTTGGGGCCCTCACTCCAAGAAGGACATTGAAGTCCTGGAGGAAGTTCAGAAAAGGGCAACAAAGCTGGGGAAGGGTCTACAGAACAGGGCTGGGGAGGATCAGCTGAGGGAGCTGGGGGTGTTCAGCCTGGAGAAGAAGAGGCTCAGGACAGACGTCATTGCTTTTTACAAGTCCCTGAAAGGAGGCTGGAGCCAGGTGGAGTTGGTCTCTTCTCCCAGTGAACAAGGGATTAAATGAGAAGAAACGACCTCAAGTAGCCCCAGGGGAGGTTTAGGTTGGAACAATTTTGTCCCTAAAAGGACTGTCAAGGCCAGGCCCAGTGTGCCCAGGGCAGTGTTGGAGTCTCCATCCCTAGAGATATTTCAAAGTCATGTAGATGTGGTGCTGAGGGACATGGTTTAGAACCAGTTAGATAATGGTTGGACTCGATGATCTTGAAGGTCTTCTCCAACCAAAATGATTCTATCTTTATCCTACCCAATGGATTTGGATGCCACAGAGGGATCTTGCCCTTGGAGCTCTCTCAGTCAGGTGCTTTTTGGGTCACTTGGGTGATGTTTCAGAGATCTTGGTGTGGCTTTTGCTCTCCTGGATGCTCAGCTGACAACCATGGGCTGTGAGCTCTCACAGTCATATCTGAAATCTGTAGCTATCTCCAACCATTTCCCAATTCTCCTTTCCCAACCTGTCTACCCAAAAGGAAGGGAAAGCTTTGCTCTCGCTCTCTTTGCACCTCTGATTTGTTCTGTGAAGTGGAAATTGCTTCCGTTTCTTCCCCAGGCTGGATAATGAAATGCCCTGATGACATTGTGAGGAGCACAGAAGAGAGATCAGAAAGAAAAACAGAGCTTCAGAGCATGGTTTGAAATGTAGGTGCAAAGATGTTGCTTCCCACACCAGACAAAGGAGAGAGCAGGCTGTGGAGAATAGAATATTATTTATAGAAGAAAGCAGCATTTTGTGGAGCAGTTCTGTCTTTGAGGGGCTTCATCCTGTGCAGTAGGATGGAGGTGGGGTGGAATTGGCTTGTGGAGGTGGCAAAACCATCGGGAATATGTGAGGGGGGTGAGTGTTTGGGTTAGACTGTGTTAATGATGTCTGGAGGTGTTTGAAAGAGGCAGAGTTGTGGTGCTGAGGGACATGGTTTAGCACCAGATGTGGTGGAGTTAGAGCATGATTGGACTGGATGATCTTTAGGACATGGTTTAATGGCCATGACGGTGGTGGTAGGCTGATCTTGAAGGTCTTTTCCAAACAAAACAATGCTGTGATTCTGTGATTGCTGACATTTAATTCTGGCAACTGGAGTGCTGACAGTTCATGTGAAAACACCTTTTGTGCTCTACATCTAAGGTCAATGACCTTTTTGTCCATCCCAGCTTTGCAGGCAGGCACTAGAGTGATATCTCAGCTAGTCCCAGTCTTCTCCGGACCCTTGCTGGTGTGGGCCACTGGGCCAAGAAAGCATTGCATAGGTTTTGGTGGTCAGCTGAGCTTTGTGTTCTTGCTCTTTCAGCTGTGTGCTCTCAGCATCTCTCTCACTGTGCAAAGATGGGGGGCTTTTAAATGCAGAAAGAATAGTTGTAGGGACTGGTGCAGGACATTGAAGTCTTCCCTTGAAAATTCAGTAGAAAACTAAATATCTGACTGAAAGAGTTGGACTTGGTCAGCCTGGAGAAGAGAAGGCTCCAGGCAGACCTCCTGGGGGCCTTGCGGGGCTTAAAGGAGCTGATGAGAAAGTTGGGGGCAGAATTTTGTGACAGGATGAGGAGTGACAGTTTGAACTAAAAGAGGGACATTCAGACTGGAGAGAACGAAGAGTTTTTTGACCCTGAGGGCACTGAGAGTCTGGCCCAGATTGCCCAGAGTGGTGGTAGCAGCCCCATCTCTGAAACCATTCCAGGTCAGGTTGATTGAGGGTCTGAGCAACCTGCTCTGGTTGCAGCTGTCTCTGCTGACTGCAGAGGGGTTGGACTGGATGACCTTGAAAGGTCCCTTCCCACCCAACCCATTCTTATGAGTCTCTGATCTTTCTGTTTTAATGAAAATAGCTGCCTCTGCTATTGGAAAAGCCTTCCCACTCTTGCCTACCCATGGTTTTAGGAGAGGAGGCTTTTATATCACTTCTGTGCAGCTCTAGTTGCTCTTCGTGGAACACCTTCAATGCATTCTTTAGCACGTCCTTGCTGCTTGTGTGGAGCTCACTGGGAATCATTCCACTGCCTTCGTCCACTATTTTTATTTTAAGGAGTCAGCAGCTGAGTTTTCTGGAGCTCGTCCTCTTTATTGGTCAGCAAAAACACAGCTCTGTGTTTATTTATCCTGTAAAGCATGGGAAAACTCCTGAATTTTCCCCTCACCTTGACTTGCTGCTGATGTTTTTGTATCTACACTCTTGGTCTTGGTATAGATCTCTGACTCCATCTGCAACATGACCTGAAGACCATGAGATATCTCTTAGTGTTTGTTCTGAGCTGTAGTAAAAGGATTTGGACTCAATGATCTCAGATGTCTTTCCAACTGGAAAAATTCTATGACTCCATAATTTGCCAAATAGAGACCAATCCACTACTCCAAACTTGATACAAAGAGCTTTCAAAGACAGCATATATGAAGGGAGCTTTCTTTGTGGCCAGAAGGACCAGGGAAGTGATTATTCTCCTGTACTCAAAGCTGAGGAGGCCACACGTTGAATACTGTGTTCAGTTTTGGGTCCCTCACTCCAAGAAGGACATTGAGGGGCTGGAGCAGGTCCAGAGGAAGGCAACAGCTGGGGAAGGGTCTGGAGAATAGGGCTGGGGAGGAGCAGCTGAGGGAGCTGGAGGTGTTCAGCCTGGAGAAGAGGAGGCTGAGGGCAGAGCTCATTGCTCTCTACAACTTCCCAAAAGGAAGTTGGGTTGAGGTGCGTGTTGCGGTCTTCTCACCGCTCTCGGGTGAAAGAAGGAGATGAAAGGACCCGAAATTGTGCCAGGGAAGAGTTAGCTTGGAGATGAGGAGAAATTTCTTTGTTGCCAGAGTGGTCAGGGATTGGCACAGGCTACCCAGGGAGGTGGTGGAGTCCCCATCTCTGGAGGTGTTCAAGAAATGTGTGGACATGGTGCTTGAGGACATGGTTTAGTGGCCATGGTGGTCTTAGCTTGAGAGTTGGACTCAGCGAAGTCTTAGAAGTCTTTTTCAACCTAAACAATTCTATATTTTGTGTACTTTATGTGGGAATTGTAAGGAAGAAGAATCATGAAATCATAGAATGGGTTGGCCTGGAAGGGACCTCTTGGAGCTCATTTAGTCCAAACTCACTGCAGGGACATCTGACCTAACAGGGAGGTGCTGAGTTCTGGTTGGACTCAACGATCTTAAGGATTTTTTTCCAACCAGGTGATTCTATGATTCCCCAGCTAGATCAGGTTGTTCAGAGCCTCATCAAGCCTGACCTTGGATGTCTTCAGGGTTGAGACCTCCATCACTTGCCTGGGCAACCTGTTCCAGTGTTCCACCGTAGTA
Source organism: Eubucco bourcierii (assembly GCA_013396675.1). NCBI lineage: Eukaryota > Metazoa > Chordata > Aves > Piciformes > Ramphastidae > Eubucco > Eubucco bourcierii. The sequence goes on along the minus strand of VWZE01020795.1, from coordinate 102,235 downwards.
AAGATCTCCATCACAGTAAAGAATTTGTTTAGAAAGATCATGGACAGTACATTTGAGCTTTCTTTTCTCCCTATGACCTCTTTTGTATTTTCCTGTGACTTGAAGCTCTCTTTGACTCCATGCCAGAGTAGCTCTCCAGCTAGAGTTTACTTTTCCCCCAGTAAAGTTGCTGTTGGGAGTACTTTCAGATGTGAATTATGGCCCTGAAGGAACCTCCTTCTGATTCAGCTCTTGCACCTGTGAGCTGCACGGTGCTGAGCGCACAGCTCTGAGAGGCTCCGGTGATCCATCACTGCACACAGGCTCCGTCAACACCTGGGTGGGAGCAGCAGAGAAGAACCCATGGCCTGCTGTGGGAGAATCTCTGCTGGGAAGCAGATTGAAATTATGCAAATGAATGTCTGCACTGAATCTGCCATCTGGAAGAAGTTCTGCAGACAGAAATCTGTCAGGGCAAGGCGGAGGACAGTGTGTCATTGGAAATGTGGAGGGGGTAGGGAGGAAAGCCATGCTGCTGGGGGAACATTTAGGCACCTGCTACAGTCCAGTGCTGAAGCTGTTCTTCAGTAATAGCCACTTCCATGCACAGGGTGGAAGGGAACATCATTAAGTTCAGCAAGGGCAAGTGTAGGGGCAGGGTAAACCTGCTGCACCAGTACGGGTGAGGGGTGACCTACTGGAGAGCAGCTCCATAGAGATGGGCAGGGGAGTGTTGGTGGGCAACAAGTTCACCATCAGTCAGCGATGTGAGCTCAGGGCCCAGAAGGCCGATGTTGCCTTTTGGTGCACAAAGAACAGTGTGACCAGTGGGAGATTCTCCCTCTACTCTGCCCTAGTGAGGCCAAAGCTGGAGTCCTGGGTCCAGTTCTGGGCTCCCCAGTTCAAGAGAGACAGGGAACTGCTGGAGAGAGTCCAGAAAAGGCTGCAAAGCTGCTGAGGGGCCTGGAGCAGCTCTGTGAGGAGCAAAGGCTGAGAGCCCTGGGGCTGAGAGCCTGCAGAAGAGCAACCCCAGAGGGCATCTGAGCAATGCTCAGCAAGAGCTAAAGGAGCTGTGGGGGGCAAGAGGCTGGGGCCAGGCTCTTGTCAGTGGTGCCCAGGGACAGGACAAGGGGCAAAGGGCACAAACTGGAATCCAGGAGGTTCCATCTGAGCAGGAAGAGAAATGTGATTGGTGCAATGGTGCTGGAGTCCTGGAGCAGGCTGCCCAGAGAGGTTGTGGAGTCTCCTTGTCTGGAGAGCTTCCAACTCCCCATGGCATTGTGCTGGACAAGCTGCTGTGGGTGCCTCTGCTTTAGCAGGGTTTGGGCTGGGTGATCTCTAGAGGTCGCTTCCAGGCCCCACCACGCTGGCTTGTGGGATTGCATGGGATTTTACACTATCACTTCAGGTTTCTTGCAGCTGCTCCTTCTTCAAATACTGAAATACTACTCTAAGGTCTCCCCAGAACTTTCTCTTCTCTAGGCTGAACAACTCCAATTCTCTCAGCCTGGCTGTAGCCCTCTGATGATCTTCATAGCCCTCCTCTGAACCGTCTCCAGCAGGTCCATGTCATTCTTGTGCAGAATACCCCAGAGCTGGGCACAGCAGTGCAGATGAGGTCTCATCAGAGCAGAGTGGAACGACAGAATCACCTCTTCCACCTGCACACAGTAAAACCTCTTGGCTTTTTCCCAGTTCCACTGCCACATTCCCACCGAGGCACTGCTGGGTGGCAGCAGCAGGCTCTCATGAGGTGCCACTACCTCCAGGACCAGCGCACCGCAGCCATTCCAGAAAGCGGAGCAGGAATTACAGAATGCTTTGCCAACTTCCATTGCCACTTCCTCCCAAGTGTGAGCTGCTGGAGGAGCTTGCTAAGAACCCTACCTGGCTGCACTCCTGTGAGCTTGCTAGGCACAGCCTTGCTGTGAGAGAAGGGCAGTTGGAGGTCAGCCATGCTGCTTGGAGAGCGCAGCAGCCTCTGCTGCAGTGCAAGAGGGAAGCCAATGCTTCCTGTTTAGACTTGGCACCTTGTGACCCTATAGAAACATAGAATGGGCTGGCTTGGAAGGGACTTCTGAAAGGCATCTAGTGCCAACCCCCTGCAGCCAGCAGGGACATCCTCCCCTAGGTCAGGTTGCCCACAGCCCTGTTGAGCCTCATTTTGACTATCTCCAGGCATGGGATCTCAACCACCTCCCTGGGCAACCTGTTCCAGTGTTCTACCACCCTCATGGTGCAGAACTTGTTCTTCACATCCACCCTAAATCTACTCTGCTCTAGTTTGAAACCATTGCCCTCATCCTACCCCTGCAGGCCTTTCCAAACTCTCTCTCTGCAGCCTTCTTGTAGCCCCTTCAGGCACTGGCAGGCTGCTATGAGATCTACCTGGAGCCTTCTCTTCTCCAGGCTGCACCCCCCCAGCTCCCTCAGCCTGTCCTCACAGCAGAGCTGCTCCAACCCCCTCAGTATTTTCGTGACCTCCTCCTCTGGACCCACTCCGTGAGGTCCATGTCCCTCTTGTGGTGAGGGCTCCAGAGCTGGATGCAGCACTCCAGGTGAGGTCTAACCAATGGCAGACTCACCTCGCTAGATCTGCTCTCCAGGCATCTTTTGATGGCAGCCCAGGATGCTATTGGCTTTCTGTGACTTTTGGAGCTGTCTGATCATGATCAGCTCTTGTTGTTGAGTCACAGTCCCACAAGCTACTGCTACAGCCTGTGGATTAATGGTCAAGGGCAGTTGTATGAGCTGCAACACCTCCACATGCTGAGTCCTGCACTTGAGTTATGCCAGCCCCATGAATGCCACAGGCTTGGGACAGAGTGGCTGGAAACTTCATGGTGGGAAAAGACCTAGAGATGCTAGTTGACAGTAGTTGAAGATGAGCCAGCACATGTCCAGGTGGCCAAGAAGGCCACCAGCACCCTGGCTTCAATGAATAATGAGTCCAGCAGGTGGAGGGAGCTTCTCCTGCCCCTCTGCTCTGCTCTGGTGAGACCTCACCTGGAACATTGCATCCAGTTCTGGGCTCCCCAGTTCAGGAGGGACAGGGATCTGCTGGAGAGAGTCCAAGGGAGGGCTACAAGGATGCTGAAGGGATTGCAGCACTGCCTGATGAGGAGAGGCTGAGAGCCCTGGGGCTGGTTAGTCTGCAGAGAACACTGAGAGGGGATCTGAGCAATGTTTATAAATATCTGAGGGCTGGGGGTCAGGAAGAAGGGACAGGGACAGCCTCTGCTTACTTGTGCCTTGGCATAGGACAAAGGGCAGTGGATGGAAACTGCAGCAGAGAAAGTTCCACCTAGACATGGGAAGAACTTCTTGACTGTAAGGGTCCCAGAGCCTTGGCACAGGCTGCCCAGAGAGGTTGTGGAGTCTCCTACTCTGGAGCCTTTCCAGCCTTGTCTGGCTATGTTTCTGTGTGACCTGAGCTAGACTCTGTGGTGCTGCTCTGGCAGGGAGGGGGTGGACCAGAAGATCTCCAGAGGTTCCTTGCAACCTCTGACATCCTATGGTCCTCTGATCAATTGTAGTGTGGCCTGCAGGACCATTGTGCCCCTACGCTGGCAACTGGCGAGGTCACGCCTCGAATCCTGGGTTCGGTTTTGGGCCCCTCACTCCAGGAAAGACATTGAGGAGCTGGAGTGTGCACAGAGAGTGGCTGTGGTCATCAGATTATGGTTCCACTTGAGGATTTTGAAGATCTTTTCCAACCATACAGATTCTGTGATGGACATTTCTGATTTATGTGGTGCTTTGAATTATAAAGAGGTGATTGTGCTGATCTCAGTCTGGCTTCTGGCTCTAGATAACTCCTGGAATATAAAGCAGGGCTGTAGCTTGCAGGAGGTTATAGCTGGCTGAGCCCTACATCACTCATGGTGGGTTTTGGAAGGTGTGTAGATGAGATGAGGGACTGCAGATAAATGAAGAGCATTTTGGGGCTCTCGCTCCAAGAAGGACACTGAAGTCCTGGAGTAGGCTCAGAGAAGGGCAACAAAGCTGCTGAAGGGTCTGGAGAACAGGGACAGGGGTTTGGGAACTTCATTCACCACTTCCCTCAGGACCCATGAGTGCATCTTGCTGGGCCCCATGGACTCATGCAGCTTGAGGCCCTTTAGATGGTCCAGTCCAGGAGGTGGAAGGGATGAGCTTCTTTTTGTAGCAGGTAGCTGCTGCTATGCCCCAACTGTGACATGATCTTCGCAGCCCTTCAAAGAGCAAGCTCTGGCTGGCCCTGCAGAGATTACCTTGCATTATTGAGCTGACCTTTACTGCTTCTGCTGCCAAAGTTTATCTCCTTGGAAAGAGTTTTGTCTACTTTGAGTAGAAGTAGTGAGGTGACCTTTACAGTTTTCAACAAGCCTTGATAGATGGAGCAGCTGAACCCCCACCCCGTGCCAACATTTCCTTTATTTTTTCTTTTTTCAACCTGAATCTCCAGATTTGGACAGGTAGAACCTGTTAACATTGCAGTTCCCAAAGATCTATCCAGAGGATTAAGGCAACATCTTCAGCTTCACATTTAGATAACATTTCACTACAGCTTCCACCCTCACCCCACCCCACCTGAATCTGCAGCTGTGTGACTCTCTATGGCCGTTCGACCTTTTCTTCAGCTTCTCAGTCAATAAACTTCACTCCTGTGACCTTGCTGTAGCCCAGCAGTGGTTCTGTGTTCTGAGAGTGGAATTTTCTTACCTTTTCTTAGCATTAAAGGTGGCAAAAAAGTGATGTTTTCCTCTAAGGCTCAGCTGTTGAAAGCTCCTGGGTGTAATGGGCTGATGTTAAAAATTGAAGGTGCTATAAAAGCACCTTGAAAAGAAGAGATCTAATCAGGCTCTTTCATGTGTGAACCTAAGGGCTTTGCCTTG
>VWZE01020795.1:79754-97345 GCA_013396675.1 Eubucco bourcierii | reverse complement strand
TCTGTTTTTTTTTTTTTTTTTTTTTTTTTTTTTTTTTTCTGATGACAAGACTTCAAACTTCTGGGGAATTGAGGTTTTTGTCCTTTTCTGCCATTTAGAGAAAGGAAAATGCAGCATTTTAAAGGAAGTTTTAAGCTGTTCTCTTCCTGGTCCTTCATGCTTATGTATTCAGTTTTGCTCTTAGGAAGCCAAAATTGAGTCCTCTGTGGCATTCATGGCAAAGACCTAAGAGCCACCACTGGAGATGCTACTCCTGAGGGGAGTTGGGGTAAGTGAAGAGTTGTGTGGGTTTGGTTTGGCTTCGTTTCCTGTCTTGACCTTTTCCTGAAGCCATCCAAAAATTCAAATTGCCCTTAACGCCATGCACAAGCTGCAGCCATGAAGCACGTTGCACAGCAAACCAAATCATGGTCCCAGCTGCACAGGCTGCCTCAAACCAAGCCCACACAAATGTCCTCCAGCTTGTCTGGCTTTGCACAGTTCATCAAAGACTTCAGTCTACTCACTGACCAGCCAGACTTTTCCTAGAGCACCAATTAACAGGCTTATTAGTGGAAGCAGAGACTCCATGTTGTGCCTGCCTGGTTCCCTGGTTCCCCTCGGGTATCTTTCTGCTGATCGCCATCGTGTGGCAAAAGAGGTGGAAAGTATTTCAGTGGTGCCCAGGGACAGGGCAAGGGGCACAAACTGGCAGCCAGAAGGTTCCATCTGAGCAGGAGGAGAAACTTGTTGGGTGTGAGGGTGCTGAAGGCCTGAAGCAGGCTGCCCAGAGTGGTTGTGGAGTTTGCTTGTGTGCAAAGCTTCCAATCCTCCCGGAACTGTGCTGCTGGGCAAGCTGCTGTGAGTGCCCTGCTTTAACTGGGTGATCCATCTAGAGCCTCCTTCCATCTGCCACCACGCTGGGATTTTGGGCATGGGTTTTGTCTTTGCCCTTTGAGCAGTGGCTCAGAGAACACATCCACCATGGTCTTCTGCTTGCCATCAGGAAAACCTGGCTGGGAGTGATGGTGTAGTTTATCCTTCAGAAGAGGATGCTGAGACCTCATCACCCTCTACAACTGACTCAGATGAGGTTGGAGAGAGGTGGGAGTTGGTCTTTTCTCACAAACAACAAGTAACAGTGCAAGAGGAAATGGCCTCAAGTTGTGCCAGGGGAGGTTCAGGTTGGATATTGGGAAAAATGTCTTCACAGAAAAGGTTGTCAGGCACTGGCACAGGCTGCCCAGGCAGGTGGTAGAGTCACCATGCCTGGAGGACTTTCAAAGACAGGTGGATGTGGTGCTGAGGGATATGGGTTAGTGGCTGTGGTTTATCAGGAGTGGTGGGATTGTGAGCTCTAGCTGAGCAGTTGGGCTTGATGATCTTAAATAGTGGTGGGATTGTGAGCTCTGGCAAGCAGTTGGACCTCGAAGGTCTCTTCTATGATTCTAGGACCTCCACCAGCAGCTCCAGCAGATGCATCAAGGGCAATTTTACATTTTTAACCCCAGATCATCTCCAATTGCTCAGGATCTTAATAGGTTCAAGGGCTTAGGTCTAAATCCACACTTAGAGGGTGCCAAAACTCAGTGCTCAAAGTGAACCATCTGGTTCTACCTTTCTCAGCTGACACCATCAAGAGCTGCTCAGTATTTGTGTCTGGGGTTGGTTTTTTTTTTCTGTGAACACTGTGAGTTGATTTTAATTTATTTGGGGTTTTGTTGGTTTTGCTTTTGTTTTGGCTTTTGTAGCTGATCTTGCAGTGTTTGGGAAATGGAACCTTTCATTTCCTGTCCTGTCATTTAAAGCTTCCTAAGAAAGTGAGCTTTCAGGAAGCTGGGAGTATGAAAAGGCTCTTTCTGCTGATTTAATCTCACCTGAGGGCAAAAGGAAAAACCCAACCGGGTCAACACTGTAAAATGCAGTCATAGATTGGCCACATCTGCCTGAATTAGCTGAAAACCTTGCGGTTGGTGAGGCCACCTCCACTCCGCTCAGACCCCACCTGGAGCACTGCACCCAGTTCCGCAGGCCCTATTACAAGAAGGATCTGGAGCTGGAACACGTCCAGAGAAGGGCCACGAGGATGCTCAGAGGGCTGGAGCTGCTCTGCTGTGAGGAGAGACTGAGCGAGTTGGGGCTGTGCAGTCTGGAGAGGAGAAGGCTCCCAGGAGACCTTATTGCAGCCTTCCAGTATCTGAAGGGGGCTACAAGAAAGCTGGGGAGGGACTTTGCAGGGTGTCAGGTAGTGACAGGACTGGGAGGGATGGAACAAAACTCTCAGAGGGTAGATTCAGGTTGGATGTTAGGAAGAAGTTCTTCAGCATGAGGTTGGTGGAGGCCCTGAAAGAGGTTGCCCAGGGAGGTGGTGGAAGCCTCATCCCTGGAGGTGTTTAAGGCCAGGCTGGATGTGGCTCTGGGCAACCTGATTTAGTGTGAGATGTCCTTGCCCATGGCAGGGGGTTGGAACTTCCAGCCCTGATAATTCTGTGATTCTATGATTTTACAGCAAGAAAACTTGGTGGCACTTGGTGGTGTGATTTAATGGGCATGGTGGTGTGAGGTTGAAGGTTGGACTTGACCTCGGAAGGCTTTTCCAACCAAACCAGTTCTATGTTTCTATGACAGGATGTGACAGAAAGCCAGCAGCTCCAAACAACCTGCTGTTTGCTCCATGATTATGGAGTCATGCTTCCCTGACATGAATTATGGAATTCTTTGCTGTTAGGTTCTCAGCCAAGCAGCACCGAGTGCAGTTTTATCTCTTGGGGAAAACTGTGACCTGTTTAAAAACTTCAAGAGATTCTTTGGAATGCCTGGATGCCATCCTGGGCAAGCTGCTCTGGGTGATCCTGCTTTAGCAGAGGGGGCTGGACTAAGTCTCTCCAGATATCCCTTCCAACCTCCACCATGCTGGGAGTCTGTGATAGTATCATCAGACTGGGTACTCACAGAAATTAGAGGGTTTTGTTCATTGCTTCTGCTCTCATCTTTAACGTATGCATAGCTTGGTGGCCCCAAGGCGAGTTTCATGACAGAGAACTGTAGGAGGAGAAGTGGTGAGGCTGGGAGCTGTGTGTCTGCTGGAGTGACAAAGCTTTGAGGAGAAAGAGCTTTTCAAGCTTTCCAGGACAGAGCAGCCACAGAAATTAGGAGCAACACAAATTGTCTGAGATGGTGAACCAGCTCTTCTGCCAGCTCTGAGTCACTGTGGTGAAGCTGGGTAAAGCTGCTGCAAGCTGAGGAGCAGGGTAAGATAGATGAAGACAAGCTTTTGAGCAGGACCTGTTGCAACAGGATGAGGAGTGATGGTTTTAAACTAGAAGAGGGAGGTTTAGACTGGAGAGAAGGAAGAAATTTTGTATTCTGAAGGTGGTGAGAGTCTAGTCCAGGATGCCATGAGAGATGGGAGATGTCCCATCCCTGGAACTATCCCAGGTCAGGAAAGGCTGGAGAAGGATGGTCCAGCTCCTCAGCGTTCCCAGCTCCTGGAACATCTCACAACTTTTACCTCAAAATGAGAAGAAACTTTTTTACAGTGAGGTTGACAGAGCCCTGGAGCAGGCTACCCAGAGAGGTTGTGGAGTGTCCTTCTCTGGAGACTATCTAAACCCACCTGGATGCATTCCTGTGTAGACTACCCCTGGGTGACTCTGCCTTGGCAGGGGGGTTGGACTTGATGATCTCTGGAGGTCCCTTCCAGCCTCTGAAGTTCTGTAACTCTGTGATTCTCCTGGTTGTTTAACTCCTCCTGAGCTGCAGCTGGGGCAATTCCAAAGGGACAAGACAAGGGGGGATGGTTTGAACTAAAAGAGGGAGATTCAGGCTGGAGAGCAGGAAGAAATGTTTTACCATGAGGGTGATGAGACCCTAGCCCAGGATGCCCAGAGGGGTGGGAGATGTCTCATCCCTGGAACCATTCCAGGTCAGTTTCTTCCAGGGTCTGAGCAACTTGCTGTAACTGCAGCTGTCGTTGCTGACTGCAGGGGGGTTGGACTGGATGAGCTTGAAAGGTCCCTGCCATCCCAGGCCAGTTTGGGAATCTATGACCTGAAGACTTCCAAAGAGAAGATCAATTTCACTCTGCCTCCAACATTTATGCTGCTGCTTCTTTACAACAGCAGATCTGCAAACTCAAACCACAGCTACTCTGGACACAATCCTATTTCCACTGTCCATTAAACATCAGCACATACTTCTTTTATTTTATTTTTTTTTTTTTATTCCTTGAAAGCACATCAACAATTAAAGGTTGATGCAAACATTTAGTGCCTGTGGCTAAGGCTTAGGGATCTGCACCCCTGAGAGGAATCTGCCTGGTACTGTTGCCATGACTGGTATGATATTAAAAGCTGGGGCTTCTTCAAACCCTGTTGATCCCTAGTGCCTCTGGACTTGTCATTTTAAAAGTCTCCATGAATCCTACCCAAACTAAAAAAGAAAAAAGAGCATTGATGGAAAAATCAGCAAGGAGAGAGGATGTGGGAGGGGGTGTCTGGGGCAGACTGTACGTGGTGGATGAAGGCAACTGGGGGGATCTGGGAGTGCTGGAACCCTGTGCTGGCTCAGGACTTCTGAGAAAGGAATCACAGAATGATGAGGGTTGGAAGTGAGCTCTGGAGATCATCCAGTCCAATCCCCCTGCTCAAGCAGGGCACCCACAGCAGCTTGCCCAGCAGCACAATGTCATGGGAGGTTTGGAAGCTCTCCAGAAAAGGAGACTCCACAGCCTCTCTGGACAGCCTGTTCCAGGCCTCCAACACCTTCACAACAACCAGGCTTCTCCTCCTGCTCAGATGGCAGTTCCTGGCTGCCAGTCTGTGCCCATTGCCTCTAGTCCTGTCCCTGGGCACCACTGACAAGAGCCTGGCCCCAGCCTCTTGCTCCCCACAGCTCCTTTAGCTCTTGCTGAGCACTGCTCAGATGCCCTCTGGGGCTGCTCTTCTGCAGGCTCTCAGCCCCAGGGCTCTCAGCCTTTGCTCCTCACAGAGCTGCTCCAGGCCCCTCAGCAGCTTTGCAGTCTTATTTGGACTCTCTCCAGTAGTTCCTTATCTCTCTGCATTCAGTCTCTTATCAGCCTCAGTGAATCTTATGTCATTTCTTTTTTAAGACCTGAAGCTCCGAGGTGAAATGTAAAAGCTCTCATCACAATGTGCAACAGAAAGCCAAGGGATTATATTTTTTTTTCTTTCTTTCATTCTTCTATTTTCCTTTTTTTTTTTTTTTCCCCTCTCTCTAATCAAGCGAAGCAAAACCAACGACTCCCCTGTGGCTTTATCTGATTGACACTGTCTAAACCCATAAATACCTACAGCTCCATCACCGCCAGCTTTTCAGCAGGTCCATTTCAAGCCCTAAGCTGCGTTTTCAGTACTGCAGGAGTGCTCAGCCTTACACCAGCTGAAGTTGAGCTTACAGATTTGCTTTACCCTTGAGGGTTTTTTCCTTCCCCCACCCTCCTGTTGCTCTCACCTCAGATGAGGACTGTATGGATGGATTTATGTGAAGATCACAAAGCAAAAAGTTGGTTTGGTTTGTTTTTTTTTCCCTGGTGCTGGTAAATCTGCTAAAAAAAATGATTTATGTATGCTTGAGAAGGGCAGATTTAGACTGGAAATGAGGAAGAAATTCTTTCTGGTGAGGGTGGGGGGACACTGGCACAGGTTGCCCAGGGAGGTTGTGGCTGCTCCCTCCCTGGAGGTGTTCAAGGCCAGGTTGGATGAGGCCTTGAGTGACCTGTGCTAGTGGGAGGTGTCCCTGCCTATGGCAGGTGGTTGGAACTAGATGATCTTTAAGTCCCTTCCAACCCAAGCCATTTTATGATCTAAGGTGGCTTGAAATTTTCACTTGGAGTTTCTGGGTGCTCTTCACCTGTACAGCTAGGAAAATAATTGCATTACTAATTGTAGTTTTTCTTGAGCCTCTTTTTTTCCTCTCATGGTGCTGTGAGGAGAGACTGATGGAGCTGGGGCTATTCAGTCTGGAGAACGTAAGGCTCTGAGGTGACCTTATTGTGGCATTGCAGTATCTTAAGGGGGCTATAAGAAAGCTGGGGAGGGACTTTTTAGGCTGTCAGGTAGTGACCGGACTGGGGGGAATGGAACAAAGCTAGAAATGGGTAGAGTTAGACTGGATGTTAGGAAGAACTTCTTCAGCATGGGGGTGGTGAGAGCCTGGCATGGGTCACCCAGGGAGGTGGTGGAAGCCTCCCTGGAGGTGTTTAAGGCCAGGCTGGATGAGGCTCTAGACAGCCTGATCTAGTGTGAGGTGTCCCTGCCCATGGCAGGGGGATTGGAAATAAATGATTCTTGTGGTCTCTTCCAACCCAACCAATAACATCTTCACATTTCCTGAGGTGTCTTCTCCGAGGCTCAGCACTGACACCAGGTCTCTTTAGTGTCTTTATCCATGATCTGGGTGAGGAAATTGAGGCACCCTCAGCCAGTTGCCAGTCACCAAATTAAGTTGGAATGTAGATCTGCTGGAGGGAGGATCTGCAGAGAGATCTGGCCAGGCTGAATTGATGAGGTGAGGGTCAACAAGGCCAACTGCTGGGTCCTGCTTTGGGGCACAACAACCCTATGAAGGCTCCAAGCTTGGGGCAGAATGGCTGGAAACTACACAGTGGAAAAGGACCTGGGGCTGTTGGTCAGCAGCAGCTGAACACAAGCCTGGGTGTGCCCAGGTGGCTAAGGAGGGCACCAGTGTTCCACTTCAGATCAGCAACAGTGTGGCCAGCAGGACTAGAGAGAAAACTGTGCTCTTGTATTTGATACTGGTGAGGCCACACCTTGAGTTCTGGGAACAGTTTTGGTCCCCTTACTCCAAGAAGGACATTGAGGGGCTGGAGCAGGTTCAGAGAAGGGCAACAAAGCTGGGGAAGGGTCTGGAGAACAGGGCTGGGGAGGATCAGCTGAGGGAGCTGGGGGTGTTCAGCCTGGAGAAGAGGAGGCAGAGCTCATTGCTCTTTACAAGTCCCTGAAAGGAGGCTGGAACCAGGTGGAGTTGGTCTCTTCTCCCAATGAACAAGGGATTAAATGAGAGGAAATGGCCTTAAGTAGCCCCAGAGGAGGTTTAGGTTGGAACAATTTTGTCCCCAAAAGGGCTGTCAAGGCCTGGCCCAGTGTGCCCAGGGCAGTGTTGGAGTCTCCATCCCTAGAGATGTTTCAAACCTGGAGAAGAGAGGCTGAGAGGAGACCTTCTGGCTGTCTCCAACTCCTTGGTTGGAGCCAAGTGAGGTTTGATCACTTCTCCCTAATACCAAGTGATAGAAGAAGAGGAAATCATAGATTCATAGAATGGTAAGGTTGGAAGGGACCTCAAGGATCATCTAGTTCCAACCCCCTGCCATAGGCAGGGACACCTCCCACTAGTACAGGTTACTAGAAATGGCCTCAAGTTGCACCAGAGGAAGTTTAGTTTGGATGTTAGGAGCAATTCCTTTGCTGCCAGAGTGGTGAGGGATTGGAATAGGCTGCCCAGGGAGGTGGAGTCCCCATTCTTGGAAGTGTTAAAGAAACCTGTGGCCATGGCACTTGGGGACATGGTTGGATGACCATAGTGTTGTTGGGTTGCTGGTTGGACTGAATGATCTTGGAGGGCTGACACAATTGCATGACTCAGTATTTGTGCCTGTATGGATATAGGTACGGTAGATACGAGTGTTGTGCTAGGACATAAAATCCAAGCATCAATTCCAATCTGTTTCTTATCAGATCCTTCCTCCATTGTGAGGAGAGAAAAATTATCCTGCAGCCCTGTGTGATGCTGCTATTAGGGATTTTATTTGTGCTAGTGCAAACCTCCTGATACAGATGCGATGTTAGAACTGTAAGAGAAGTCTCTTGCTACAGCCTTCTAAGAAGCAGAAAGAGCTTTTCCTGTTGGCAATTAGAACTGTAAATATAAAGAAGGAGATTGTTCAGATCACTTGGTCCTTGTCAGTTTGCTCAGCATCGAGACTTGAGGAAGAGGGGAGCATGGATAAGGCAGAGCTGCTAATCCAAGTGATTAATTATTAAAATTCCCATTAAAAACACAGAGCAAATATTTGGAGCTCCTCCAGTGTGTTGGGGAAACTCCACCAGTAACACCACCTTCACTACAGGCTTACATTAAAGAAAAGAAATTTGACCACGCTCTCCAAGCTGAGGTCCTTCAGCTTCACAAGGCATGGGACAAGCAAGGTCACCACAGGTGGTGCCTGTCCGAGTCAGAGAATTTAATTGCTGAGGAGATAGAGAGAAGCATGTTAATGTTTTTTATTTAATTACCCCTGAGGTGCTGGCCTCAATGATCTCACAGCTCTTTTCCTACCAAAGCATTTCTTTCATTCTATGGCACTCCTCCAGCAAAAGCCTGAAGGAAGGACTTGGCCTAGCTTCTGGGAGCTTGAGTGACCTGTGCTAGTGGGAGGTGCCCCTGCCTATGGCAGGGGGTTGGAACTGGATGATCCTTGAGGTCCCTTCCAACCTTCCCATTCTATGATTCTATGTGTAGTGAAGAAGAGCTGAAAGGGTAGTGAATTGTTGCTGTGATCATATAGGGGCTCTAAACCTCACTCCAAGGAGGACATCTTGGGGCTGGAGTGGGTCCAGAGAAAGGCAACAAAGTTGGAGAAGGGTCTGGGGAGGAGCAGCTGAGGGAGCTGTGGGTGTGCAGCCTGGAGAAGAGGAGGCTGAGGGAGACCACCTGGCTCTCTACAACTCCCTGAAAGGATGCTGGAGCCAGGTGAGGTTTACTCTCTTCTCCAAAAGAAAAGGCAACAGGACAAGAGGAATGAGCCTGAAGTTGCACCAGGGTAGGTTTAGGCTGGACACAAGGAACAATTTCTTCCCCAACCCAAAGGGTTGTCAAGGCCTGGTTCAGGCTGCCCAGAGCAGTGATGGAGTCCCCATCTCTGGAGGGGTTTTGAAGCTGTGTAGATGTGGTTCTGAGGGCCATGGTTTAGTGGTGAGCTGACAGTGGTGGGCAAGGGTTGGGCTCTATGATCTACAGGTTTCTTCCAACTGAAAAAATTCAGTGACTCTAAACCTGTGCCAGAACTGCTGGGCCTATGGAAACCATTTTAATAAACCAGTTTGTGTGAAACCCTAGAAACTCCTCCTGTGCATCATTACACGTCTGAAGGAGAACACATCCCATAAGGTTTGTTTTATCATCCTCACAAACACTCACCATGACAACCCAGTTTCTAGAGCTACCAGGAAGTGTGAATTCATTTTGAGCATTAGCAGTGATTGTAATAATTTGAGTTTGGGACCCAAATATTTCAGCTATTTCCACAGAACTAGGATACTAAAGCTCTTGGCTGCTTGTTCTCCTGGAGCACAAGTTACGCTACTGAGGAGAAGAGTCCCTGGTGTTGTCCAAATGTCCTTTCTAACAGGGTCATTGATGTTGGAATTGATAACAATGACACAGGCAAAGATCTGCTTCAAGAACCATGAAGCTATGAAGCTGAGGGCTTTTGTTATACATCTAAAGACAACAGAGCTTGATAATTGATACTCCTAAAGGTGAAGTTCTGTTCAGAAGTCACCTGCAAGTGGGACTCCCCTCCATGAAACTCAGCCAAACCTCATGGATTGGTTTCAAGGTGCTGTATTGACAGAATTGCAGGGAAGTTGAGATTGGAAGGGACCTCAGAGCTCCTCTCCTCCAACCTCTCCACCACACCCAGGGATGCCTCTCAACTAGACTCAGCTGCTTAAGGTCTTATCCAACCTGGTCTTGAACATGCCCAGGCAGGAGGAAGCTACAGCCTCCCTGAGCAGCCTGTTTCAGAGTCTCACCACCCTCACGCTGAAGAAGTTTGTCCCCTTGTACTGTGCTCTGGTGGGGCCTCACCTTGAGTGTTATGTTCAGTTTTGGGCACTGCAATACAGGAGGGATGTGGAGGTGCTGGAGTGGGTCCAGAGGAGGGCAAGGAAGCTGTGAAGGGCCTGGAGAGTAAATCTGATGAGGAGAGACTGAGGGAGCTGGGGATGGTTAGTGTGAAACAGAGGAGGCTGAGGGCAGAGCTCATTGCTGTCTGCAGCTACCTGGAAGGGCATTGTGGAGAGGCTGCTGCTGGGCTCTGCTCATAGGGAACTGGAAACAGAAGAAGGGGGAATGGCCTCAAGCTGAGGCTGGGGAGGTTTAGATTGGACATAGGAAAAAGTTTTTCACTGAGAGAGTGGTCAGGGACTGGAATGAGCTGCCCAGGGAGGTGGTGGAGTCCCCCAGCCTGGCTGTGTTTCAGGGTGGCTTGGATGTGGTGCTTGGGGCTATGGTTTAAGGTAAATCTTGCAGAGTATATAGATTTGGCTTGGTGATCCTGAGGGGTTTTGCCAGCCTGGGTGTTGCTGTGATTCTTCCTCAGCTACAGTCTAATCTTACTCTACCGTAGCTTCAAACTATTCCCCCTTGGGCTGTCTCCAGACACCCTCAGCACAAGTCCCTCTGCAGCCTTCCTGCAGGATCCCTTTGGTGATTGGTAGGCAGCTCTAGGGTCCTCCCTGTGGAGCCTTCTCTTCTCAAACTGGTCCAGACTGAAAGCAAGCCATGTGCAACCACAATCAGGATCACAGGATGTTAGGGGTTAGAAGGGACCTCTGGAGACCTTCCAGTCTAACCCCCCTGCCAGAGCAGGACCATGGAATCTAGCACAGGTCACACAGCAACACATCCAGACAGGGCTGGAAAGGCTCCAGAAAAGGAGACTCCACAGCGTCTCTGGGCAGCCTGTGCCAGGACTCTGGGACCCTTACATTCCAGAAGTTCTTGCTCATGTTGAGGTGGAGCTTCCTGTGCTGCAGTTTACAACCATTGCCCTTGTCCTATCCCAGGGCACAGGTGAGCAGAGTTTGTCCCCTCCCTCTTGACCCCATCCCTCAGATATTGATAAACATTGATTAGATCCCCTCTAAGTCTTCTCTTCAGCAGACCAAACAGCCCCAGGTCCCTCAGCCTCTCCTCATAGGGCTGGTGCTGTGCAGTATTTCTTGGAACTCTTTAAATATTTTTATGCATTTTCTTCTTCCGCTTGTCAAGGATGGCTGGCTGCTAGGGTTCATAAATTACATTTGTCCTCTGAAGGCATCTGCTTCCTGGTGGAGAAACCTAAATTAGCTCAGAACTTAATTTGTAGGAAGATATTTCGAGTTAGATAGAAGTTCACCTTCCTCATTAGGATGCAAAAAAAAAAAATAACCAAAACAACAAACCAACAAAATGAGAGGAAGGAAGAATTATGTTCAGATCTACTCTGAAGACATTGGCAGTGTCCTGCCCATAAATGTTCTTGAATGTATCTCTTTTCTCCTTTCTTTCCCCCCACCTCCACCATTAAAATGTTGTGGAAATTGATTCATTTACATGAAAACAGAGCTGGGTGGTGTCTGAGGTGCTGCTAGTTTTCAGTTGGAAGGATGCTTATGAGATGCTTCTGGTTGGACACAGTGATGTTGGGGGTCTTTTCCAGCCTAGATGACCTCTTCAGCTCATGGTCAGGTTGTTCTGATTTTGTTGGATACACAAGTCACAGAATCCCAGCATGGTGAGGCAGGAAGGGACCTCCGGAGATCATCCAGTCCACCCCCCCCTGCCAAAGCAGGGCACCCACAGCAGCTTGCCCAGAAGCACAATGCCATGGGGGAATTGGAAGCTCTCCAGACAAAGAGACTCCACAGCCTCTCTGGGCAGCCTGCTCCAGGCCTCCAGCAACCTCAAAACAAACAACTTTCTCCTCCTGCTCAGATGGACCCTCCTGGCTGCCAGTTTGTGCCCTTTGCCCCTTGTAGCCTGGTCCCAGCCTCTTGCCCCCACAGCTCCTTTAGCTCTTGCTGAGCACTGCTCAGGTGCCCTCTGGGGTTGCTCTTCTGCAGGCTCTCAGCCCCAGGGCTCTCAGCCTTTGCTCCTTACAGAGCTGCTCCAAGCCCCTCAGCAGCTTTGCAGCCTCCTCTGCTCTCTCTCCCTAGCACTTTCTTGTCACTCTTGAACTGGGGAGCCCAGAACTGGACCCAGTACTATGGATGTGGCCTCACCGGGGCAGAGTAGAGGAGAAGCAGAACCTCTCTTGACCTGCTGGCCACGCACTTCTCAGTGCATCACAGGACACCTTTGGCCACAAGAGCAGAAGGAAATATTAACTCAGGACTGCAGTGTGTTTCTCAAGGCTGTTTTTGTCTGTTTGGAGTGCTGTGCTCCAACCTTCCTCAGCCAAAGGGACAAGGTTAGAATATCTTATTTCCTCATAAGCTTCCCAAACTTGAGGATCAGTTCTTTCACCTTGGGATAGGGAATAAATCTGAATTCAAATAAACCTGCTTCAATGAAGCCTGGAGCTGTCTGCTCCTATGTGCCTTCACCTGGCAGAAGCTCTTGCAGTGGCTTAAGTAGTCTCCAGTCCTCTTCGTGTCTCCAAATCCATCCTAGAGAAGGATTTCTTGTTTTGAGAAGTGTGAACCTTGAGGATTCAACTGGATTAAGATGGAACAGATGCCAGGGACACTGGTACAGAGACAGGGACAGTTCCTAGAGATAAAGGATTTATGTTTTTAATCAATATTCTTCTCTGTTATCTTCAAACTAAATGCTAGAAGTGCATTCTGACATCACATTTCGTGTTGTCTTTTGGGCTTTGGGATTTTCTCCTCTGCCTAATTCCTTGGGAGAGGTTGTCTTGCAAAGAACTGGGGATATCTGGGCAGAGAAACTGCCTTTCTAGGCACAGTAGGGTTTGTACTTGCTGGTTTCCCTTCAATTTGCTGAGATCATTAATTGATCTGCAGCCCTCTGTAGCAATCATACAGATTCACAGATTGCATCAGATTGGAAAGGACCCTCAAAGGCCATTTTGTCCAATCCCCCTGCAGGCAGCAGGGACACCTCCCACTAGAGCAGGCTGCACAGGGCCACATGGAGTCTGATCTTCAATATCTTCAAAGACAGGGTCTCAGCCACATCTCCTACAACCTACAGCCCTGATTTCTCACATGGAATTAGCTGGGAATGTGCGTGGGAATGTCCTGGACTCCTCGAACCGAAGGTGACCTTTTAGCTCCTGGTGTTGATGGTTACTCACTCTGCTTGGCAGACTCTGTGGGTCTGGGGAACATTTGCTGCCTGACTCTGTGTTAAAAACTCATCATGTAGGAAATAACAAAGCTCAGACTGACCATGAAGGATGAGTTAGTTGTTCAGCATCCAGAAGGGTTCTGAAGCAGATGCTTTGTCTCATCGTGTTCCCTCTCTGTGCTGAGTGGAGCCAGTTGGGTTGGCAACCGTCGGGGGGTTCAGTGGAAGAGAGCTCTGTGGGTTGGGTGGGAAGTGTCTGAGCAATAGAGGAGGTGGTGATGGAACATGATGAACCTCAGTTCCCACTAAATGGGCTGTCTCTGGTTGATGTCTAGCCAAATAACCTAGGACAGGGTGAAAATATTGTGAGTAGATAACATCTTGTTATTGGGAAGAGTATGGTGGGCTCCTTGCTCCAGGATCTGGGCTTAGTGGCAGGTGCTGCTCAATGGATTGACTAAATCTGCTTGGTAAACCAAACCATGATGGTGTGGGGACTTGAATGGAGGAGGGAGAGCACCCCAAGGCCCCTTGTCACAGTGGTACCTAAGCTATAATGGTGTGAGGTTGTGGAGTCTCCTTTGCTGGAGCCTTTCCAGCCCTGTCTGGATGTGTTCCTGTGTGACCTGTGCTGGATTCTCTGGTACTGCTCTGGCAGGGGAGTTGGACTGGAAGCTCTCCAGAGGTTCCTTCCAACTCCTAACATCCTGTGGTCCTGTGCTGGGCAACTGTAGCTGAATTGATGGGAAAGTCAAGGAAACAATGGTTGGCTTCATTTGTAAGTAAAGACACAGCAGCCCCTTTCTTTGGAAGTGTAGTTGAAAACTATCCAAAGGCACCTCTGCAATTTAGAAATCCATTGCATGACACTATGAACTAAGCAAAATGGGACCGGCAGGTCAAGGGAGGTTCTCCCCCCATACTTCTCTGCCCTAGTGGGGCCAAAGCTGGAGCCCTGGGTCCAGTTCTGGGCTCCCCATTTGAAGAGAGACAGGGAACTGCTGGAGAGAGTCCAGCAAAGACTGCAAAGCTGCTGAGGGGCCTGGAGCAGCTCTGTGAGGAGAAAAGGCTGAGAGCCTGCAGAAGAGCAACCCCAGAGGGCATCTGAGCAATGCTCAACAAGAGCTAAAGGAGCTGTGGGGGGCAAGAAGCTGGGGAGAGGCTCTTTTCAGTGGTACCCAGGGACAGCACAAGGGGCAAAGGACACAAACTGGCAGCCAGGAGGTTCCGTCTGAGCAGGAGGAGAAACTTGTTTATTGTGAGAGTGCTGGAGTCCTGGAGCAGGCTGCCCAGAGAGGCTGTGGAGTCTCCTCCAGAGTGATTCTAACCCCCTGGGAATTGTGATTCCGGACATGCTGCTGTGGGTGCCCTGCTCTAGCAGGGGTTTTGAGCTGGATGGTCTCCAGAGGTCCGTTCCATGCTGCGATAGCTCAGCAACAGATGTGGGCAGTGGAGACCTGTTCCTATAGATGTGGCAGAAGAGTAGCCATAGCAATACTAATTTGTGTATTGTCTGGGGAGCAAGCACAGATCATCAGGACAAGATTAATCTCCCTCTGTGTGGGTTTCCTTTTTTTTTTTTTTAATCAAAGGGAAGAACATTAAGTAATTAGCATCAACAAATGAAAACTAATTTGCCAGTTTTTAATTTTCCTGTTTGTTTTTGTCTTTTTTTTTTTTAACCCAGTTGCATGATCTGTATGAATGAATAATTTACAAGGCAACAACACCACCAAAAACAATGAATCTGAGTTTTGAAAATATCTCTCTGGGGTGTGCTCTGTGTGTGTTATCTGAACATCCAAGCTGACTGCTCCTTTAGAGACAGAAAAAAGAAAAGAATCAGCAATAACCCCAGAGAAAACAGCATCCAGCACAAACCAGGCTGGAATAAAAAGAGCTGCAGGCTCCAGAGGTTTTACCATTTCCTTCCAGACCTGAGATCATTTGTCTGAGCCTGGGTTTGAATTATTCATATGAACTCTAGCTCTTTGCTTGCAGAGACTGAATGCCACCAGCTTCACATGCTGCTTACTTGGGTTTTTTTGGTTGTTGTTTGCATTTGAGTTTTGGGCGTGGGTTTTTATTTTACTTTATTCAAAAGGCTATGCTGGATGCTGCAGGATTCGATCAGCCATTAGATGTTAAGAACCTGCCTTGTGGTTGAGGGCTTCACGCAGCAAGTAAGGCAGCTGGTGGGAGGGTGAGCCAAGGAAACAAGGGAATCATGGAATGTGCTGGGTTGGAAGAAGGGACGTTAAGGATTCAGAGAATGGTTGGGGTTGGAAGGGATCTTAACGAGTCGTAGATTCCTAGAATGGCTTGAGTTGAAAGGACCTTAAAGATTCATAGGATGGGATGGGTTGGAAAGGACCTTGAAGATTCATAGATTCATAGAATGGTTTGAGTTGAAAATGACCTTAAAGACTCGTAGGTTCATAGAATGGTTTAAGTTGGAAGGGACCTTAAAGATTCATTGATTCATAGAATGGGGTGGGTTGGCAGGGATCTTACAGATTCATAGAATGGTTTAGGTTGGAAGGGACCCTAAAAATCATCCAGTTCCAACACCCCCAGCATGGACAGGGACACCTCCCAGTAGCCCAGGTTGCTCAAGGCCTCATCCAACCTGGCCTTGGAACACCTCCAGAGTTCAATAACTGGAGAGCTAATAAAACTTGGGAATGGTACTGCGGCTCTGCTCTGACTTTGGAGTGCTAGCACCAAGGAGAACATCTGGACTCTTTTTAACTCCAAATGGATGTGTTGATTCTTAAAAACCTTCTGCAGCTCAGTGCCCCAGACCCATGGAAGACTAAGAAGAAGTCAGATTGCCACCAGCGCCTCTATATTTGCATTTTAAATTCATCGAGTCTTGCACAAAGCAACATTTCTAACTACTAACCTCTCCCAAAATCCTTCAGCTCACCTTGGTAGGGGTGCTGTTTCCCTTCTCTTCAGTCTTGGCCATGCTGAATGGAAACTGAATCACAGAATTGTTTTGGTTAAAAAAGACCCTAAGGTCAATGAGTCGAACTGTCAATCCAATACCACCATGGCCAGTAAACCATGTCCCAAATCGCCATGCCCACAGGTTTCTTCAACACCTCCAGGGACAATGACCCCTCCATCTCCCTGGGCAGCCTGTTCCAATGCCTGACTCATTTAATTTCATAGACTCACAGAATGTCAGGGGCTGGAAGGGACCTGGAAAACTCATCCAGTCCAGCCTCTCTCGATCTGCTCACCACAGCCCTTCTAACCCACCCCAGACTGGCACTGCCCCTCCTGCCCACCAGAGCACATTGCTGGCTCATGGGCACTCTCCCATCCACTAGGACCCCCCAGATTCTTTTCCCCTTTGCTGCCTCCCCACAGGTCTGTGGGGTCTGTCCTGCTCCCTGGGGCTGTTCTTGCCCAGGTGCCAGACTCTCCCCTTGCCCTTGTTGAATTTCATTCCATTTCTCCCTGCCCAGCCCTTAGCCTGTCCCAGTCTGGCTGAATGGCAGCACAGCCTCTGCTGTGGCAGCCACTCCACCCAGCTTGGTGCCATCAGCAAACTTGCTGGCAGTGCCTCTGTGCCCTCAGCCAGCTCATTGATGAATGTATTGAACAGAACTGGTCCCAGCACTGGCCCCTGTGGGACTCCAGTAGCCACAGGCCTCCAACTGCACTCCATCCCATTGCCCATGAAGTTTGGACCTGCAAAATGGCTTTGAGATAAACTTCTCAGTTTGGCTCCCTTACTGTGCTTGGAACCTGTTGCTCTGCACACGTTTGGCATAGCTGGACCTAAGCTGGGAGTCACTGATGGATGTTGGCCCAGAGGACCAGATAGGTCTGATTGCATATCAGAGTGCTGATTTTGTCAAGTTGGTCTCCTCCTGCTCCACACTGATGCTTTAACCTCCCAGCAAAAGACATGTGACTTTCCTGACCCTGCCTGTGACTAATCAGAAAGCCTATGATGCTGTTCTCCACAACATTCTGGCAGACAAATTGGCTGCTCATGGCTTGGCTGAGCACAGGCTTCTGGATAAAGCACTGGCTGGGCAGGAGGGCCCAGAGACTGGTGCTCAGTGGAGTTACATCCAGCTGGTGGCCAGGCCTGGTGGTGATCCTCAGAGATCTGTGTTGGGACCACTTCTTTTTAACATCTCTATTGACAACCTTGATTCAGGCATAGAGAGTGTCAGCAGTGAGTTTGCAGATGACACCAAATTAGGTGGCAGTGTTGATTGGAATGAGGGTAGAGAGGCTCTGCAGAGGGACTTGGATAGGCTCAGATCCATGGGCCAGCATTAATGGGATGAGCTTCAACAAGGCCAAGTGCCAGGTCCTGCACTTGGCTCACAACCACCCCAAGCAATGCTACAGGCTTGGGGCAGTGTGGCTGGAGGGCTGCTGGCAGAAAGGGATCTGGGGGTGGTAATAGACAGGAGCTGAATGGGAGCCAGCAGTGTGCCCAGGCAGCCAAGAGGGCCAAAGGCATCCTGGCTTGGACTAAAAATGCTGTGGCCAGCAGGAGCAGGGAGGGGATTGTGCCCTTGGAC
>VWZE01020795.1:65956-79479 GCA_013396675.1 Eubucco bourcierii | reverse complement strand
ATCCTGAGGCACTGTGCCAGCCTGGGTGTGTCTGTGATTCTGTTTCTGTAATCTAGTCTGAAGATGGCAAAGAAGGAAGAAAACATCTTCGTGGCCTTATTTAGGCTCCTTAGAAGCTGAAATATAGGTGTGGACTGCTCTCTGGCCAGTGTGATGCTGGGCAAGCTGCTGTGGGTGCCCCTGCTTTAGTGGGGGGGGTTGGCTAGGTGCCCTCCAGAGGTCCCTTCCAACCCCTGCCATTCTGTGGCTCTCTGGAGGTAGGTTTTTCTAGTGGTTTTCAGCCTGCTCAGAAAAACATCTGCTCACGGTGGCAATCCCTCTAGGATTTTATCTTTATATGTTCAGCTGGAGTTGATGGAGTCACCACCCCCAGAGGCATTTCAGAAAGGTGTGAATGTGGTGCTGAGGGACATGGTTTAGTGGCAGTGGCTCAGCTGTAGTGGTGGGATTGTGAACTCTGGGTGAGTGGTTGGACTTGATGACCTCAAAGTTCTCTTCCAATATCATAGAATTATCAGGGTTGGAAATTTTCTGCTAGGTCAGTTTTCCCACAGCCACATCCAGCCTGACCTTAAAAACCTCCAGGGGTGAGGCTTCCACCACCTCTCTGGGCAACCTGTGCCAGTCTCTCATCACCCTCATGCTGAAGAACTTCTTTCTGTTGTCTAATCTCAATCTTATCTTCTTTAGCTTGGATCCATCCCCCCCAGTCCTATCACTACCTGACACCCTAAAAAGTCCCTCCTCAGGTTTCATGTAGCCCCTTCAAATACTGGAAGGCCATAATAAGGTCTCCTGGGAGCCTTCTCCTCTCCAGACTGAACACCCCCAACTCTCAGCCTGTGCTCAGAGCAGAGCACCTCCAGCCCTTCTCTCAGCAGTTCTGTGATATCCTTCCAGTGCTATCCCTCTGCTGAATCACAGACACACCCAGGCTGGCACAGTGCCTCAGGATCACCAAGCTGATGCCCATGTTGAAAGAAGCAGAAAGAGACGTTTGGTGGGCAGGAGCAGAAGACATCTCTCCTTCAAATGAGTTTCCTAGGGGTTTCCTTCAGGTTAGAAGTACAACTTGTGGTGAAGTACTTGCAGCTCCCTGCAGTTGGCCCTTTCATTGTCCCTAATCGGATCTGTAAAGTGCCATCCTGATGTTTATCTGCTCCAGGTGAAAAGCATCCCTGCAGCACAGGGAATGTAGTTGCTAAGCAACTGCCTGCAATTAAAACATCTTCTTAGATATCTGCAGCATGGGAGAAATGAGATTTAACTCCTCAGGAGCTCCAGCAAGGGCAAGCTCTGAACCTAGCAGGTGCTGCTGTAGATCCCTTCTCCTTCGCATCACTGGTTGCTGTCACTTCAGCTGGAAATTAAAGCTTGGCAGAGGCATCTTCTTTCTCTCCAGGTTACTGGAGGTGGCTCCTACACATGCTTGTCGTTAAAGATCTTCCAAGTTGAAGATATTTGGCTTGTGTCAGGCGGTGCTGAGGAGGGAGAGGGGTTTGATCCTACCTGTGAGAAGGGGAAACAGCTTCAAGTTGCACCAGAACAGGTTTAGGTTGGACAAGAGGAACAATTTCTTCTCTGTTCTATGGCACTTCTCCAGCAAAAGCCTGAAGGAAGGACTTGGCCTAGCTTCTGGGCAGTGAGGTGTAGAGGAAGAGAGCTAAAACAGTGGTGACTTGTTGCTGTGGTCACACAGGGGCTGTGAACCTCACTCCAAGGAGGACATTGAGGGGCTGCAGCAGGTCCAGAGAAAGGCAATGAAGCTAGTGAAGGGTCTGGAGAGCAGGGCTGGGGAGGAGCAGCTGAGGGAGCTGGGGGTGTGCAGCCTGGAGAAGAGGAGGCTTCTGGCTCTCTACAACTCCCTGAAAGAAGGCTGGAGCCAGGTGAGGTTTGCTGTCTTCTCCAAATGAAAAAGCAATAGGACCAGAGGAATGAGCCTGAAGTTGCACCAGGACAAGTTTAGGTTGGACAAAAGGAACAATTTCTTCTCCAAAAGGGTTGTCAAAACCTGACTCAGACTGCCCAGAGCAGTGTTGGAGTCCCCAGCCCTGGAGGGGTTTCAAATGTATAGATGTGGTGCCAAGGACCATGGTTCAGTGCTGGCTTAATGATTGGACTTGATCTTAAAGTTTTCTTCCAACCAAAAAAAATCTGTGGTCCTCTGAGTCTATGACCTGAGTGTTTTGGAGTTTTTCTGTATGCTATGAAAAATCACACCTGGGCTGGTCCCACAGCTCCATGTGGAAGATGTTTCATGGTATTTGCTCATCTACCTTGAACAGTTAGTTTAGGAGTTGTGTAGCTTCTGGAGAAGGCCAGACTAAGCCAGAGTATTCTGCTTTTTGGGAGCAATCTCCTCACCACTACTCTGGATGAAAATTCTCAGTGCTCTAGAGCAGGCTGCCCACAGAGGTTATGGAGTCTCCTGTGGAGGGGTTCCGAAGCCACCTGAAATGGTGATCCTGGGCAAGCTGCTGTGGGTGCCCTGCTTTAGAAGAGAGGTTGGACTGAATGATCTCCACAGGTCCCTCCCAACTCCTACCATGCAGGGATTCTGGGGTGAGGTGCTTGAAGAAGGTGAGTATTGGAAGCTTGGAAGCATTGGAAGTAGACAGCTGTAGAAGCCTCACATTGGGGAGGTCAGAAACTGAGAGTAAGAAACCTGAAGCCATGGGAGGGGTTGGAGTAGATGATCCCTGAGGTCTTTTCCAACCTAAAGCCATTCTATGGTACTAGAGAGGAGCAGCAAATCTCTGTTTCATGATATTTGTACAAGGTCCAATGCTCTCACTCCACTCTGTTGGAACTCCCCGCATGGATTATCCTACAGCACCTCAGTCAGGGCTGGAAGGCACCTCAAGGATCATCCAGTTCCAACCTCCCAGGGACACCTCACACTAGAGCAGGTTGCTCAGAGCCACATCCAGCCCGGCCTTAAACACCTCCAGGGATGAGGCTTCCACCACCTCCCTGGGCAACCTGTGCCAGGCTCTCACCACCCTCATGCTGAAGAACTTCTTCCTAACACCCAATCTGAATCTACCCACTGAGAGTTTTGTTCCATCCCTTCCAGTCCTATCACTACCTGACACCCTACAAAGTCCCTCCCCAGCTTTCTCGTAATCCCCTTCAGACACTGGGAGCCCCCAATAAGGTCTCCTGGGAGCCTTCTCTTCTGCAGACTGAACAGCCCCAAGTCCCTCAGCCTGTCCTCAGAGCAGAACAGCTCCAGCCCTCTGAGCATTCTTTTCTCAGTGAATTTTTTTTCCTGTATTTTTTCCTCTGATTTTTCCCTGTGATTGATTTATTTTTTCTATACTATCTTTCCCCACCCCCCCACTATGCTTTCTTTGTTCTGCAATTTTTTCCCTGCAATTTCTTTCTCGTACTATTTATTTTTTCTGTGATTAATTTTTTCTATGGTTTGTTTATTTCATCTGCAACTTCTTTTGTCTTCTCTGATTCATTTTTTGTCTGTTTCTTTGTGATTTTGTTTTTTAGTTTGTTTCTCTGTGACCTTTTTTTCTGTTTCTCTGGGATCCTTTTTTGTTTGTTTCTGTGATTCTTTGTTTATTTCTCCGTGACTCTTTTGTTTGTTTGTTTCTCTGCCATTCTCTGCAATCCTTTTTTTGTTTCTCTGGGATCCTTTTTTCTTTTATCACTTCTCTGTGATTCTTTTGTTTGTTTCTCTGTGAACCTCTTTTTTGTCTGTTTCTGTGTGATTTCTTTTTTGTTTATTTGTTTCTCTCTCTCTGTGACCCTTTTTGTTTTTCTCTGTTTATTTCTCTGGCTTTTTTGTTTGTTTCTCTGATTCTTTTTTGTTTGCTTCTCTGCAATCCTTTTTTTTTTGGTTGGTTTTTTTTGTTTCTCTGGGATATTTTTTTCTTTCACCACTTCTCTGCAGTTCTTTTTGTTTGTTTCTCTGTGAACCTCTTTGTTGTCTGTTTCTCCATGATTTGTTTGTTTGTTTCTCTCTCTCTCTGTGACCCTTTTTGTTTGTTTCTTTCCCTGAATCTTTGTTTATTTCTCTATGACTCTTGTTTGTTTCTCTGTGATTCTTTTTGGCTTGCTTCTCTGCAATCCTTTTTTTTGTTTCACTGCGATTGTTTTTGTTTGTTTGTTTGTTTGTTGCTTGGTGATTTTTGTTTGTTTCTTTGATTCTTTGTTTCTCTGTGACTCTGTTTCTCTCCAATTCTTTTTTTGTTTTCTTTCTCTCTGATCCTTTTTTGTTTCTCTGTGATCCCTTGTTTTTGTTGTTTGTTTGTTTCTCTGCCATCCTNCCCCCCCCAGCATTCATATACCTAATACACCAAACCCACAACTGAATAGTTTGCTGATATACCTCTGAGACTACTCTGTGGCCAACTTTTAATGGGCTTGTAAATTATATGCCCTTTTCCAAAGGCCCACAGTAGACTGCACAGTGGGGTTAATGATTCTTAGCAAGAGATTAACTAAGAAGGCTGGGGTAGGAGATTGGATGTTTCACTGCTGGGATTGCCAGGGGAGCATCTTTATACTGGGTTTCATTAGCTGGGTACCAGCTCAGAGTGGTCCCCAGCAGCACTGGAAAAGTTGGAGGAGTTTCTCTTTGCAGTTCCACTCTGCAAATTGCTTTGTGCTTGCTCACGATCGCTTTGAGGGTGGAAATTCCAGGGCATAACCAATCTCTTTTTGGAGGAGCTGGAAAAATTAACTTAGGAATCACTTCATGCTCTGTTTATGTGAAATCTCATACCCATGGTGACCAGCACAGGCTCCTTGTCTTGAGGAATTCTGCCATTATGGTCAGGGATTGGCACAGGCTGCCCAGGGAGTTGGTGCAGTCACCACCCCTGGAGGTGTTCAAGAAATGTGTGGACATGCCACTTTGGGACATGGTTTGGTGGTCATGGTGGTGTTGGATTGTTGGTTTGACTCAATGATCTTAGAGGCCTTTTCCAACCCGAACGATTCTGTGATTCTGTGATGCAATTCTCATTCAACAAGGTGGAGGCTGAAGAGAAGGGAAAACAAAATCCCTGCTAAACTGAGCTAAAGGGGGTTTGGAGAGCTTATTAGAGATGTTGGTTCCCAGGCTTAAAGCTCAGCTCTGGCAAGTTAGTAATCATAGAATGGGTTGGGTTGGAAGGGACTTTCAAAATCATTCAGTTCCAACCTCCTGGGTTCCCCCAACCAGGGACGCCTCCCACCAGCCCAGGTCCCTCAAGGTCTCGTCCAACCTGGCCTTGCACACCTCCAGGGAGGGGACATCCACAGCCTGCCTGGGCAACCTGTGCCAGTGTCTCACCACCCTCACTCTAAATAATTTCTTCCTAACCTCCAGTCTTAATCTGTCTTCTTCCAGTTTCAATCCACCCCCTCTCATCCTAGCACTACAAGCCCCTGTCTAAAAGTCCCTCCCCAGCTTTCTTGTAATGGTGTAAGGATGTAGGCACTCTTATCTCATTCCTAAAATGCTTTTGGTGTTGGGATCCAAGTGAGGCTCATGGTATTGGCTGTACCCTAGGGAGCCTTTTTGCTGATCCCCCCACTGATTTGATTGGCCTGTGGGTATTTCTTAGCATAATGAACACTCCTCCTCAAGGTGGGGTCTGGTGCAGATTTACTTCTTCAGAGTGCTGAGGAGGCTTTATGGACTTGAGATCTGCACAGGAAGATGTCAGTGGTTTGTTACCGCAGAGCTTCTGGGGTGTGACGTCTGGAGCAGATGATGAGAGGCATCACAGAATAGAATCAGAGAATATTTTGGGTCAGAGGGGACCTTGTGAGCTCATCTACAGTCAGCAGGGACAGCTGTAACTAGAACAGGTCGCTCCAAGCCCCAAACAACCTGATTTGGACTCTAGGCTGGATGCAGGGTGCTGTGCTGCTGTGGGGATTTGGCATTGGAGAGGACTTTTTCTGTGTCTGCAGCTGTAATGATCTTCATGGCTGAGCAGTTGCCAGCTGCTAAATATAAAACATTTTCCACTTGCATTAGAAAAACATCGTTGTGTGATCAGGAGGTGGTGGGCATGGCGAGGAAGGTTGTGCAGGGATGGTGACTGGCATGACTTGTGCTTGTGTAGCAAGCAGAGCTCAGCTGGCACATTAATAGGTGCCTTGCTGGTTCCTTGGTGTGCTGACATAGTTGTAAGCATCAGAATGAGTGACTGCTTTCATTATTGGCAGCATGGAAAAGCTATTGCTCACCTTGAAGGCAAACACAAGAGTGTGTGGTGGAAATTACAATGTGCATAATGATGAAGACCATAATCAAAACTGCTGGGTCTGTGGTTCCTCAGAACAGAGGAAAGAGTGTACCTTTGAGTTCCTCTGTGCTTCCAGCAACCTAAAAGCAGGGCATGGGGCTGCTCTCCTCCAAAGCCCTCAGCTGGAGAGTTCCTGTGGCTGCCAGCTGCTGGCACCTCTCGTCTGGCTACCTGGCAAGGAAAGCCATCAGAGAATGGTTGGGTTGGAATGGACCCTTGAAGGTCATCTTGTCCAATCCCTGCAGTCAGCAGGGACATCTCCACCTAGATCAGGTTGCTCACAGATCCATTCTGGAGAAGACTGAAAGGGGACCTTATCAATGTCTGTGAATGCCTGAGGGGTGGGAGTCAAGTGGAGGGGACCAATCTCTTTTGGGTGGTGCACAGCAATGAAACAAGGAGCAGTGGATACAAACTGGAACACATTAGCATGAGGAGAAACTTCTTTACAGTGAGAGTGACAGATCCCTTGAGCAGGCTGCCCAGAGAGGTTGTGGAGTCTCCTGCTCTGGGAACTTTCCAAACCTACCTACGTGTGTTCCTGTGTGGACTACCCTGGGTGATCCTGCCTTGGCAGAGGGGTTGAACTGGATGATCTCTGGAGGTCCCTTCCCACCTCAGAAGTTCTGTGATTCTGTGACCTAGTTTGGTCTTGAATGTCTTCAGGGATGAAGCCTCCTCCACATCTCTGGGTGCCCTGCTCCTGTATTTCACTACCCTCACTGTGCAGAACTTCCTCCTGATGTCCAACCTAGACCTACCCTGCTCTGGATTCAAACCATTGTCCCTTCATCTTGGTGACAATGTCTCCAACACCTGAAATGGAGAGCAAAGCATGATGGCCTGTATATTTGGGCTGGCTGGGAACCGCTGGCGCCTCCTGGGATCCAACATAGCTCCTTGGTGTTGTGCCTGAGAATGAAGCTGTTGTGTAAAGAGCAGCTACAGGGTGTGGGAAGTCTTGATGAGCCAGGCCACCCTGGTCCCGTCTTCCTCCATGTGTGCCCATCCACACTCATTGTGGCTTGGAGGTGCTTAATCATAGACTGCTTTGGGTTGAAAGGGAAATTTAAGGCTCTCCATGGCTTGGAGATGCTTAATCATAGAATCATAGAATGGTAAGGTTGGAAGGGACCTCAAGGATCATCCAGTTCCAACCCCCTGCCATAGGCAGGGACACCTCCCACTAGTACAGGTTACTCAAGGCCTCATCCAATCTGGCCTTGAACCCCTCCAGGGAGGGAGCAGCCACAACCTCCCTGGGCAACCTGTTCCAGTGCCTCACCACCCTTACTGTAAAGAACTTCCTCCTAACATCCAGTCTAAATCTCCCCTCTGGCAGTTCAAACCCATTCCCCTTGTCCTGTCGTTGCAGGACCTTGTAAATAATCCTTCCCCAGCCTTCCTGTAGGCCCCCTTCAGATACTGGAAGGCTACTATCAGGTCCCCTCGAAGCCTTCTCTTCTCCAGGCTGAAGAGCCCCAACTCCCTCAGCCTGTCCTCATAGGAGAGCTGCTCCAGCCCTCTGATCATCTTTGTGGCCCTCCTCTGGACCCGCTCCAACACTTCCATGTCCTTCCTGTGCTGAGGGTTCCAGAACTGCACACAGTACTCCAGGTGGGGTCTGACGAGAGCAGAGTAAAGGGGCAGAATCCCCTCCCTTGCCCTGCTGGCCACACTGCTCTTGATGCAGCCTAGGACTCGGTTGCTGTCTGGGCTGCATGTGCACACTGCAGGCTCATGTTGAGCTTTTCATCAACCCAGACTCCAAGGTCCTTTTCCTCAGGGCTGCTCTCCAGCCATTCACCACCCAGCCTGTATTTGTGCTTGGGGTTGTGCCTACCCAGGTGCAGGACCTCACACTTGGCCTTGTTGAATCTCATGAGGTTGGCCTGGGCCCAACTCTCCAGCCTGTCCAGGTCCCTCTGGATGGATCCCTGCCCTCTAGCAAGTCGACTGTGCCACACAGCTGGTGCCAGCTGCACACTTGCTGAGGCTGCACTGATTCCTCTGTCCATGTCACTGACAAAGATGTTAAACAGCACTGGTCCCAGCACTGACTCCTGAGGGACACCACTTGTCACTGGTCTCCAGACCATAGAATGCTTTGGGTTGAAATGGAAATTTAAGGCTCTCCATGGCTTGGAGATGCTTAATCATAGAATGCTTTGGGTTGGAAGAGAACTTTGAAGTTCATCTAATCTTTCTGTCCTCACTGGGGACACCCATCCTGACCAGGGAGCTTCCATGAAAGCTGGGGAGGGACTTTTGACAAGGGCTTTTGATAGGACAAGGGGGAATGGATTGAAGCTTGAGGAAGGCAGATTGAGACTGGAGATCAGGACGAAATTCTTTACAATGAGGGTGGACAGACACTAGAACAGGTTGCCCAGAGAGGTTGTGGTTGCCTCCTCCCTGGAGATGTTCAAGGCTGGGTTGGATGAGGCCTTGAGCAATGTCATCAGTGGAGGCTACAAAGATGACAGGACTGGAGCCATCTCTCTCATGAGAATAGTCTGAAAGCTAAAGGCCTTAAGCAACCTGGTCCCTGTCCATGACAGGGGGTTTGGAACTGGATGATCTTGAAGGTCTCTTCCAACCCAACCCATTCTATGATTCCCACACATGCAGTTTTGGAGCGCAGAGCATCCTGGCTTTAAACCCTGCAGATACGTTGTCCAAGCAAAGATCATCACTGTGGAGTTGATGGCTTGGGAACCATTTTGCAGGTGATGTAAGAGATGTCTGATGAAGAACTGTTTTGGTAGAGCAACTTTCTGATTCCTGAACTCATTTATTACTCAGCTGTGAAAATTAGTAGCTGGTGCCACATACTGAAAAGCTGAAAATTGGATTAATAGATTCCTTCTCAGTTTTAAAACAGTCCTCAGTTGTTGTCATTAGAAGTAATGGGCTCGTGAGCTATAAAATGAGCTGCTTGTTCCTTCTGGGGGAGAAAAAAAAGAAAACCCGCTCCACTGGGAGTTCAGAAGCTGGATCTGTCATGTCACATTTTCCCCCTGCCTTCTTTTTGTCTGGCATAGCAGCATAAAATGGAATCACAGAGTTGAAATTTTGGTTGGCAAAGGCCATTAAGATCATTGAGCCCAACCTTCAGCCCAGCCCCGCCAGGTCAGCAACCACTTCAGGGCCTGGAGAATAAATCTGATGAGGAGCGACTGAAGCTGCTGGGGATGGAGGCTGAGAGAGGAGACCTCATGGCTGTCTGCAACTACCTGAAAGGAGGCTGTGGAGAGGCTGCTGCTGGTCTCTGCTCACAGGTAGTGATAGAACAAGAGGGAGTGACCTCAAGCTGCCACTGAGTAGGTTTAGACTGAACATTAGGAAACATTTTTTCCCAGCAAGAGTGGTCAGGCACTGGAATGAGGCTGCCTAGAAAGGTGGTGGAGTGACCAACCCTAGAGGTGTTTAAGGGTCGTTTGGATGTGGTGTTTGGGGCTGTGGTTTAGGGTGAGCCTTGCAGAGTAGGGATCACTGTTAAGGAGTGACAAGATGAGAGGAAATGGCCTCAGGTTGCCCCAGGGGAGGTTTAGGTTGGGCATTAGAAGAAGCTTCTCCACTGAGAGGGTTCTCAAACATCGGCACAGGCTGCCCAGGGAGGAGGTTGAATCCCCATCCCTGGAGGTGTTTAAGACTCAGAGCTGTGGTGCAGAGGGACAGGGTTTAGGAGCAGCCTTTGTAGAGATGGAGAATGTTGGACTGGAGGATCTTAAAGGGCTCTTGCAACCCAAACCATTCAGTGGCTGTGTGCCAAGAAGGGTCAGGAGTTTTGGGGGACTGTTGTGTAATCCAACATGATTCCCACAAGAGCAGTGCCTCCATGCCAGCATGAATGGCTACCCAAAATAGCAGCAAGAAAAAATCTTCACTCCAAAGGATCCTGATCTTTCTATCCTCTTTAAACTCATTGTGTTTTCTTAAGAGGCTTAATTATCACACTACTTGACAGCCCTTGTCAGGTTGAACATGGACTCTACAGCATTAAATCCAGAGGCTGTGGTCTTGCTGGGGAAAACAGGGTAAGGTGTAAATGAGAAATGAAACAGTGAATAAACCCCGAGGTGTTTCAGGGACACAGGAAGAGTGGGTGGGGAATTCTACGTCAATGGGAAACAGTCTAAGAAACTGGAGTGGAGCAGCTCTGTGAGCAGCAAAGGCTGAGAGCCCTGGGACTGAGAGCCTGCAGGAGAGCAGCCCCAGAGGGCATCTGAGCAGTGCTCAGCAAGAGCTAAAGGAGCTGTGGGGGGCAAGAGGCTGGGGCCAGGCTCTTGTCAGTGGTGCCCAGGGACAGGACAAGGGGCAAAGGGCACAGACTGGCAGCCAGGAGGTTCCATCTGAGCAGGAGGAGAAAGTTGTTTGTTGTGAGAGTGCTGGAGGCCTGGAGCAGGCTGCCCAGAGAGGCTGTGGAGTCTCCTTGTCTGGAGAGATTCCAACTCCCCCTGGCATTGTGCTGCTGGGCAGGCTGCTGTGGGTGCCCTGCTTTAGCAGTGGAGTTGGACTGGATGATCTCCAGAGCTCCCTTCCAACCAAACCATGCTGGGATTCTATAATTCCTGCTCCTCTGTGTGTGCAGCTGCCTGGGGTTAGTGGTTGGACCTGATGATCTTAAAAGGTCTTCTGCAGCCTAAACAATTCTGGGATCCTATTCTGCACGTGACTGCAGGTACCCAGCTGCTGGCAATGCCTGTGTTCACCTGGAGAAGGGAAATGCAGTGGATTTTGCAGTGTGTTTATACCATAACCAGTTTCATGGAGCAGCAGAAATTCTTCTTCTATTCCAACAGCAGTGTGGATCTCTTCCAGTTTAATTTCCTGCTGTTCCAGTTTGCTGCTGGGTCGCTCCTGCTGTATGCTGGGAGCTGCATCTCCTAAGGCTTTGGGTTGGATGGAGAGGAGCATCCCAGCTCTTCCTGCTGGGAGCAAGCCAATCCCTTCCTCTGGGTGCAGCAGCAGAGCTGCCTTCATAAATTGTGCTGCAAGGAGCAATAATCAATATTCCATGGTTAATGATGCCAAACTGGAATTAGTATGGATTTTATGTCTCCTTCTCTTCCCAATTATGCAAACCTGACTCTGCCCCTTCTGTGTTGCTTCAGATTCCAGCTTTTATCAGGACTGCCCAGTGAGCTTTAATGGAAAGAGTGAATAGTCTAAAATGTCAAAACCAATTTGGGGGGTTTAGTCCTTTTTTTTCCGTTATTTTTTTATCCCTGTTTCACCCTGAGGTTAATAGAAAATGATGTCAAACACAAGAAATGATTTCTGTAAGTCAGGCAGGTTTGGTCACACACTCCCCCCCTCCCCCCAGCTAGATATAAAGTCAATTGCAAATTGTTTTCACATTCTAAATTACCACTCATAGCTCTGGGGGATGCTGGAAAAATGGCCAGTGGAGGAATATGGGAGAGGAAAAAGTTACTGCTGTGCCTAGCTGCTCTGCAGAGGAAACCATTTGGAGTGTTACTTGGCTTTAATATGCCAGAATCACTCAGAATCCCAGAGTGGTAGGGCTTGGAAGGGACCTCTGGAGATCATCCAGTCCAGCCCCACTGCTAAAGCAGGGCACCCACAGCAGCCTACCCAGCAGCACAGTGCCGTGGCGGGTTGGAAGCTCTCCAGACAAGGAGACTCCACAGCCTCTCTGGGCAGCCTGCTCCAGGCCTCCAGCACTCTCACACCAAACAACTTTCTCCTCCTGCTCAGATGGAACCTCCTGGCTTCCAGTTTGTGCCCTTTGCCCCTTGTGCTGTCCCTGGGCACCACTGACAAGAGCCTGGCCCCAGCCTCTTGCTCCCCACAGCTCCTTTAGCTCTTACTGAGCATTGCTCAGATGTCCTCTGGGACTGCTCTTCTGCAGGCTCTCAGCCTTTGCTCCTCACAGAGCTGCTCCAGGCCCCTCAGCAGCTTTGCAGCCTCCAGCTGTTGCCAGTCTCTGTTGACCTGGGAAGCCCAGAGCTGGACCCAGTCCTTTGTCTCATCAGCAGCCTGGCTCAGAGCCCACTCAGGCCCTGCTGATAACATCCCTGGTTGCTGAACCAGTGCTGGTTCTTTCCCACCCCCATAGCTTTAGGACAAGCCATAGTTCCTGTAGATTCTTGACCAGCTCAGACACCACTGGAAGAAGAGCCCCACACAGTCCTTTTCTGGGCTCATCTCAGCTCCTTTTCCACAGCAAACCTGATATTTTCCAGATCATTCAGATGGAACCTCCTGAGTTCCAGTTTGTGCCTCTTGTCCTGTTGCTCTTCAGACTTCTCCTCTTCCAGTGCTGCCTAGTTATCAACTGGTGTACAGACACAAACCCAAAGGCACCTGGGGATGGTGATGCCCTTTGCATTGCATCACAGGGAAGCACTCTGGAGGGTTCAGTGCTTGCTCCTCAAAGCTGCTTTTAAGAACATGGCACTGGTGTGTCTGCATGTGCATGTCCCAGCAGTGCCAGGACACTCTGTGGTGCTGTGTCCTGCAAGCAGATGGAAACAGCCTGTGAATTGCATCTCCTGGAACACAGAGCTCAGCTTCTCCTCTACCTTTCACCTCCTACCTCTTCTGCACAGCAAAGCCCTGTCAGTCAGATGCAGTTTAGGTTTTTAAGCCAAATGTGTGTGCTGTGGATTTTGCCCAGGACATCAGTGTGGCCACAGGGAAGCTCAGCTACTCGTCTGCAGCTCAGCTGGTGATATCTCTGCCATCAGAGCAGGAGCTGGTGCAGGCAGCCTGCTAAAAGCATGGGGCTGGGGATCTCTGTTACCAGACTGAATGGTGTTTGATTGCAGAACAAGAGAAGCACCTGAAAGTACCAGGTGATGCTCACTTGGCTTTCATCAAGACCAAGCCCTCTCAAATCAAAGCAACCACAGACCTCAGACACCAATGAATATTTCTCTTTTTCTCTCTACCTATTACTTTTGTAGGTCTGGTATCTACTTGCAAGCCTCTGCTGGACATACTGATAAATATCTCTGGTTTCTCTGCAGTTGTGTGGGCTATTAGAACTTGAAATCAGCCCCTTAGACACAAGCTGAGGAGCTGTTTTGTGGAGTGGTTGGTTCACAGCATTTGGAGGTTGAGCAGGATTCTCCAGGATGCTGTCTGAGGAGCTGTTTTGTGGAGTGGTTGGTTCACAGCATTTGGAGGTTGAGCAGGATTCTCCAGGATGCTGTCTGAGGAGCTGTTTTGTGGAGTGGTTGGTTCACAGCATTTGGAGGTTGAGCAGGATTCTCCAGGATGCTGTCTGAGGAGCTG
>VWZE01020795.1:35175-47898 GCA_013396675.1 Eubucco bourcierii | reverse complement strand
GGCACTCAGTGCCGTGGGTCAGTGAGTTAGAAGGTGTTGGGTGATAGGTTGGACTGGATGGTCTCAAAGGCGTTTCCTAGCCTGTCTGATTCTGTGAAACACACAGAGTCAAGCTGGAGGACTGGCCAGCAGGACCAGGGCAGGGATTGTCCTCCTGTACCAGGCACTGGTGAGGCCATACCTTGAATTTTGGGTTCACTTTTGGTTGCCTCACTCCAAGAATCACAGAACCACAGGATCTTAGGGGCTGAAAGGGACCTCTGGAGACCTGCCAATCCAACCCCCCCTGCCAGAACAGGACCAGAGAATCCAGCAGAGGTCACACAGGAACACATCCAGGCAGGGCTGCAAAGGCTCCAGAAAAGGAGACTTCACAGCTTCCCTGGGCAGCCTGTGCCAGGGCTCTGGCACCCTTACACTCAAGAAGTTCTTCCTCATATTGAGGTGGAGTTTCCTGTGCTGCAGTTCATGCCCATAGCCCTTTGTCCTATGCCAGGGCACAGGTGAGCAGAGTTTGTCCCCTCTCTCTTGACCCCCAGCCCTCAGATGTTTATAAACATTGCTCAGATCCCCTCTCAGCCTTCTTTTCAGCAGACCAAACAGCCCCAGGTCCCTCAGCCAGTGCTCCAGCCCCTTCACCATCTTCACACCCCTCCCTTGGACTATTTTGAGTAGATACCTGAACTGGGGAGCCAAGGAAGGACATTTAAGGGCTGGAGCAGGTCCAGAGAAGGGCAATGATGTTGGTGAAGGTCTGAAGAACAGATCTGGTGAGGAGCAGCTGAGGGAGCTGGGGGTGTTCAGCCTGGAGGAAAGGAGGCTGAAGGGAGAGACCTTATGGCTCTCTACAGCTCCCTGAAAAGAAGTTGCAGTGAGGTGGAAGCTGCTCTGCTCTCACTAGTAACAAGTGAGAGGACAAGAGAAAATGTCCTCAAGTTGCACCAGACAGAGGTTTAGGTTGGACATTGGAAGAAATTTCTTCATGAAAGGTTTCTCAGACTGGCACAGGCTGCCCAGGGAGGGGTTTGAATCCTCATCCCTGGACACATTTAACAGACTCAGAGCTGTGGTGCTGAGGGACAGGGTTTAGGAGGTTGAAAGGAGGCTGGAGCCAAGTGGCTGTCAGTCTGTTCTCTTCTTTCCATCCCAGCTGGTTTAGTTTATTTCTCACCCCATCAATCTCTTTCCCTTCTTCCCTAAGTCTCTCATTTGGGAAGGCAGAGGGCTTCATGAAGAGCCTTTGGCACTCCACTGCTGCCCAGCCTGGCCCTGACCCTTGACACAGCATGCCACATACAATTCCTTTTCTATTTTTCAGAGGGACACCCTTTGCCTCAGACATCATCCCTCCCACCAGAGCTGTTCTGGGCTCAGGCTCAGACAAGGTTGGAAAATTCTGTTTGGAGAGTTGGACCTATTTTTGGTTCCCCCACTGCAGAACCCTAATTTTGTCAGTTTTTAACACATGGCAGTGTAATCTCTTCTTTATTTTAAGCAGGACATAAGGGTAGAGTTGGTGTGTAGTGCTGAAGCAGATGGAGCTGAAGAAGAAAAAAGACATTACAGGGAAAGAAAAAAAAACTACCCCCAAACCAACAAACACCACCAGAACTGGGGAGGAAAGGATAAGATGAGGGTTGTCACTGCAACCAAGAAGGACAACTTGCTGTGGCAGTACTATTTACTGTATTCAAGTTCATTTGCTGGGCTCAAATGAAGACATGTTTGAAACTTCAGATGAGGGGAGTGTGTGAGCAGGGGCTTACTGCAAGCAAAAGGGGAGGAAAGCCTGGGGGTGAGGGAATGCAGGAGTGCTGTGGGCAAGGAGGAGTTTCTGCCAGGGCAGAGAAATGGCACAGAATGGTCTGGGTTGGGAGGGACGTTCAAAGAGCATCCAGTCCAACCCCCTGCAGTCAGCAGGGACATCCTCCACTAGATTGGGTTGTCCACAGCCTCTGTCCAGCCTTGCCTTGAATACCTCCAGGGATGAGGCCATAACCACCTCCCTGAGCAACCTGTTCCACTACCCTCACAGTGCAGAACTTGTTGCTAACATCCAATCCAAATCTGCTCTGCTCTAGTTTAAGCCATTGCCCTCAGTCTGTCCCTGCAGGCCTCTGCAAACTCTCTCTCTGTAGCCTTCTTGTAGCCCCTTCAGGTACTGGCAGGCTGCTGTTAGGTCTTCCTCTTCTCCAGGCTGCACTCCTCCAGCTCCTTCAGCCTGTCCTCGGAGCAGAGCTGCTCCAGCACCCTGATCATTTTTGTGTCCCTCCTCTGTACATGCTGTATCAGGTCCATGTCTTTCCTGTGCTGAGGGCTTCAGACCTGGATACAGCACTTCAGGTGAGGTCTCACCAGAGCAGAGTAAGTTTGCAGAATCATCTCTCTCCATCTTTGGCCACACTGCTTTGGATGCAGCCCAGGCTGTCAGCATTCCACTGCCCTCATGGTGCAATACCTGTTCCCAAAGATCCATCTAATTAAGCATGTTGGTTAACCTGCCTCCTTCCTAGCTGGAGTATCTTCTTCAGTCATTTCTTAGAGCTGAGCTTGGGACCATCCAAGGGAAACAGATCTCCACAGTGGGCACTGTGGAATCGTAAACTGGCTCATGCTGGACAAAAACCTTTAGTATTGACTCAAGTCATTAACTCAACACTGCCAAGTGCACCACTAAACCATGATCCTCAGCACCACATCTCCATGGCTTTGAAGACATGGATGTGGACTCTTTCACTGCTGTGGGCAACCTCCTTCAGCCCCTGACATCCCTTTGGGGAAGAAATTGTTATTCAAGTACAGCCTAAACCTCCTCTGGTGCAACCTGAGGCTGTTTCCTCTCATCCTGTCACTTGCTGCCTGGGAGAAGAGACCAAGTCCCACCTCACTAGATCCAATTCAGTAAGAACTAAACATCTCCATGTGTTGTGTCACAAGTCCTACATCATAGCAGCCATCCAAGTTCAGGGTGGCCCCACAGCCACTGGAAAGTCAAAGGATCACAGAATTAACCAGGTTGGAAAAGACCTCTGAGATCATCGAGTCCAACCTATCACCTGACACCTTCTAACTCACTGACCCACGGCACTCAGTGCCTCATGCAGACTCCACTTAAACACCTCCAGGCATGGGCACTCCACCACCTCCCTGGGCAGCCCATTCCAATGCCAATCACTCTTGCTGGGAAGAACTTCTGCCTAACATCCAGCCTGAACCTGCCCTGGCACAGCTTCAGGCTGTGCCCTCTTGTTCTGTCCCTGGGTGCCTGGCAGCAGAGCCCAACCCCAGCTGGCCACAACCTCCCTTCAGGG
This sequence comes from Eubucco bourcierii, assembly GCA_013396675.1. Lineage (NCBI taxonomy): Eukaryota > Metazoa > Chordata > Aves > Piciformes > Ramphastidae > Eubucco > Eubucco bourcierii. The sequence goes on along the minus strand of VWZE01020795.1, from coordinate 44,587 downwards.
AGCTGCAGAGAGCAATGAGCTCTGCCCTGAGCCTCCTCTTGTGCAGGCTGCACACCCCCAGCTCCCTCAGCCTCTCCTCACAGGGCTGTGCTCCAGGCCCCTCCCCAGCCTTGCTGCCCTTCTCTGGGCACCTTCCAGCACCTCAACATCTCTCTTGAATTGAGGGGCCCAGAACTGGACACAGCACTCAAGCTGTGGCCTGAGCAGTGCTGAGCACAGGGGCAGAAGAACTGTCCTGCTTCTGCTGGCCACACTGCTCCTGATCCAGACCAGGATGCCATTGGCTCTGCTGCCCACCTGGGCACACTGCTGGCTCATCTTCAGCTACTCTCACCCAGTACCCCCAGGTCCCTCTCTACCTGGCTGCTCTCCAGCCACTCTGTCTCCAGCCTGTAGTGCTCATGGGGTTGTTGTGGCCAAAGTGCAGAACCTGGCACTTGGACTTGTTAAAAGTTGTTTCCCACTCACAAGCAGGGTCCCACAGGGCTTTTAAAAGCTGGGGTACAAAAGGATCATCCCAGCTCCTTTCTGCTGGTGGTAGTAGAACATCAATAGTTTGCTTTTTCTTTCTTTTGTATATATTGCATATTGAGTGTCCATGGGATTACTCAACTAGATTCACTGGAGGTTAATGGCAGAAAAATCAATTTCTGCATTAGCTCAGTTGGTGACAAAATGCCTAACAAGACAGTTCTGAGCTGTACTGCTGGTACACCTGGGGAAGGGTCTGGAGAAGAGGGCTGGTGAGGAGCAGCTGAGGGAACTGGGGGTGTTCAGCCTGGAGAAAGGAGGCTGAGGGGAGACCTTCTGGCTCTCTACAATTCTCTGAGTGGAAGTTGTTCCCCGAGGAACAAGGGACAGGATGAGAGGAAATAGCCTCAAATGGCACCAGGAAAGGTTTAGGTGGGAAGTGAGGAGCAATTTCTACCCTTTGAGGGCTGTTGAGCCCTGGAACAGCCTCCCCAGGGCAGTGGGGGAGTCCCTGGAGGATGGGGGACATCACACTGCTGTGCCTGGCAAATCCATCCTTCACCTCCTGTGTCACACTCACATGGCTTCATCATTTGCAAGTGGAGAAGCTTTTCCTTCCCAAGCTAGACCCCATATTGCCAGTTCCTCCTGATGGCTTTAACTGTGATGTTCCTCACATTGTGAGATAAGGAGTCTGGGCATTCAGCTAGAAAAATGCTGCTGAAATAACCTCAGTGGCCAAGCTTTGGCCTTTCTGAGGTGGTTAAAATTCTCTTGCTGTTGCCAGAAGCCACAGACAGTAGATTACTTTTCATGGGCAGACACCACATCCTGCTCTTGGGGAGTGGAGGGGGGGTGTTTATGGCCAGAGTGGATGAAATGATAACCCAATGAGTGGGGCACCTGCCATACTCTATCAGCTGCCTAAATCAGCCATTCCAGACAGAAATCCAATCCTGTGGAATATGTTTCAAATAGATTTTTCAGGTTCAGCAAGGAATTTCCAGAGTATTCTTGATAGATTTGCATCCAGATAGCTTGAAAGACATTTCTGTTGCTTCATTAAAGATGTTGAGATGCTTTCAAGCCCTCTTCAAAATAATAAAATTACTTTGTTAGGCTGGGGAGGTTATTAAAAAAAATCATATTATGATGATAATATTTGACTATGGTATTGTCCAGAAGTCTTAGGTATTGTACTGCCTGTTGGTTCTAATGTTGCCTTTGTTTTAAAGAGCAGGTCAGGAGTGGAAAGGAAGATGGAAGAAAGGATTTGTGTGCAGGAGTCAAATATGCCCCTGGTGTTGTGTTCTTATACAAAGTGAGGGCAGTGGTGAAATGTAAATAGATCAGCTCCAGGGAATAGTTCATGGAAGTTCATCAAGGGCAAGAGCAGGTCCTGCAGCTGGGCAGGAGCAGCCTCCTGCAGCAGTAGAGGTGAGGGGGGACCTACTGGAGAGCAGCTCCACTGAGAAGGACCTGGCAGCGTTGGGGCACGACAAATTCACCGTTGGCCAGCAAGGTGCCCTCAGGGCCAAGAAGGGCAATGGTGTACTGGAGTGCATAAAGAGTGTGGCCAGCAGGTAGATGAAGGTTCTTCTCTCCCTCTGCTGCGTCCTGGTGAGGCCAAAACTGGAGTGCTGGGGCCAGTTCTGGGCTCCCCAGTTCAGGAGAGACAGGGAACTGCTGGAGACAGTCCAGCAAAGGCTGTAGAGCTGCTGAGGGGCCTGGAGCAGCTCTGTGAGGAGCAAAGGCTGAGAGCCCTGGGGCTGAGAGCCTGCAGAAGAGCAGCCCCAGAGGGCAGCTGAGCAATGCTCAGCAAGAGCTAAAGGAGCAAGAGCCTGAGGCCAGGCTCTTTTCAGTGGTGCCCAGGGACAGCACAAGGGGCAAAGGGCACAGACTGGCAGCCAGGAGGTGCCATCTGAGCAGGAGGAGAAAGTTGTTTGGTATGAGGGTGCTGGAGGCCTGGAGCAGGCTGCCCAGAGAGGCTGTGGAGTCTCCTTGTCTGGAGGGATTCCAACTCCCCATGGCATTGTGCTGCTGGGCAAGCTGCTGTGGGTGCCCTGCTTTAGCAGGGACTTGGACTGGATGGTCTGCAAAGGTCCCTTCCAGCCAAACCATGCTGGGATTATGGATACTTGATAAATTCTTGGTATTTATGAACAACGCAGCGCTGCTTCCCCTGACCTGTAAAAGAGCAGCCCACAGTGCTCATGATTTAGATTTTCCAAACTTGGAATGACAACTCAGAGATCTAACCTTGAAGTCAAATTTCAGAAACAGGCTTCCTACCTTAGAGGAAACTGAAATGCAGCCCTGAGGAAAAGAATTTGGGGGTGCTGGTGGAAGAGAAGCTGGACAGGAGCAGGCAGTGTGAGCTTGCAGCCCAGAAGGCAAATCACAGCCTGGGCTGCATCCAAAGCAGCGTGGCCAGAGGTGGAGAGAGGAGATCCTGCCTCTTTCTTCTGCTCTGGTGAGACCTCACCTGGAGTGCTGCATCCAGCTCTGGAGCCCTCATCACAGGAAGGACATGGACCTGATGGAGCAGGTCCAGAGGAGGCCATGAAAATGCTGAGGGGGTTGGAGCAGCTCTGCTGTGAGGACAGGCTGAGGGAGCTGGGGGAGTGCAGCCTGGAGAAGAGAAGGCTCCAGGCAGACCTCATAGCAGCCTGTCAGTGCCTGAAGGGGCTACAAGAAGGCTGCAGAGAGAGAGCTGGGAAAGGCCTGCAGGGGTAGGATGAGGGCAATGGCTTCAAACTAGAGCAGAGCAGATTGAGATTGTGAGGGACAAGTTCTGCACCATGAGGGTGGTGGAACACTGTAACAGGTTGCCCAGGGAGGTGGTTGAGGCTACATCCCTGGAGATAGTCAAGGTGAGGCTGGAGAGGGCTGTGGGCAACCTGATCTAGTGGAGGATGTCCCTGCTGGCTGCAGGGTGGGTTGGACTGGGTGAGCTTTGGAGGTCCCTTCCAACCCAGAGCATTCTATGACTCTTCTAAAGCAGCTGGGAAGGAGCAGGCTTTTAGACTTGTGCAGAAATTCTCTCTTTGCAAAGAAAGAGTTTATCTTCCATAATTTTTCTTTATTGTGGAAATATTTTATGCAAATATCTAGGCTAAGAAGATGTTTCCAGATGGAAATGCAATAGTTGTGGAATTTTTCCTGGCACTTTTTGACAGACTATGTAATACTGAATGGTTTTATGCTAATGCTGTGCACTGGAATTCATATTTTATAGCTACTTTGAAATGCAAATTAAAGAAGACTTTAAAAGTGGAAACCATGTCCTCTAAAATATACAGTAGAATGCAAAAAGGTGAAGGAAGTCAGAGGTGGCACTTGAGAGGAGAAGCAGACAGGGGTTGGAAGTCGCTTCTGCAGACCATCCAGTCCAACCCCCTGCTAAAGCAGGGCACCCACAGCAGCTTGCCCAGCAGCACAGTGCTCTCCAGACAAGGAGACTCCACAGCCTCTCTGGGCAGCCTGCTCCAGGCCTCCAGCACCCTCACACCAAACAACTTTCTCCTCCTGCTCAGATGGAACCTCCTGGCTGCCAGTTTGTGCCCTTTGCCCCTTGCCCTGTCCCTGGGCACCACTGACAAGAGCCTGGCCCCAGCCCCTTGCTCCCCACAGCTCCTTTAGCTCTTGCTGAGCATTGCTCAGATGTCCTCTGGGACTGCTCTTCTGCAGGCTCTCAGCCTTTGCTCCTCACAGAGCTGCTCCAGGCCCCTCAGCAGCTTTGCAGCCTCCAGCTGTTGCCAGTCTCTGTTGACCTGGGAAGCCCAGAGCTCGACCCAGTCCTTTGTCTCATCAGCAGCCTGGCTCTTTCCCACCCCCATAGCTTTAGGACAAGCCATAGTTCCTGTAGATTCTTGACCAGCTCAGACACCACTGGAAGAAGAGCCCCACACAGTCCTTTTCTGGGCTCATCTCAGCTCCTTTTCCACAGCAAACCTGATATTTTCCAGATCTGACCATCCTCAGCTAGTCAGAAATGCCTCCTGCTGCACCCAACACATTGGAAGAGAATTAGAGATCACCATCTGGCAGTAAAATTCCTTTCCTTTCAAACTGCTCTCCCTTCTTAATTGCAATGTGCTGTAATTAACAGCAGACATGTCAAGATACATTTTAACAATGAGACTTTCCAATTGTGGAGGGACATCTGCACCAGGAAAGAGATCTCCCCCTTTACTGTGCCCTGCTGAGGCCACATCTGGAACATTGTGTCCAGTTCTGGGCCCCTCCAGTTAAAGAAGGACCTCAGGGAACTGCTTGGAAGAGTCCAGCACAGAGCCACAGAGATGCTGAAGGCAGTGGAAGACTTTCCTTAGGAGGAGAGCCTGAGGCAGCTGGGGCTGTGCTGCTGGCAGAGGAGGAGCCTGAGAGGTGACCTCAGCAATGGTTCTAAAGATGTGCAGGTGAGTGCCAGGAGGCTGGAGCCAGCTCTGCTGGGTGATGCCCAATGCCAGCACAAGGGCAATGGTGGAAGCTGAGGCATAGGAAGTTCCATGGAAACATGAGGAGGAATTTTTTCCCTGTGAGGGTGACAGAGCCCTGGAACAGGCTGCCCAGGGGGGCTGTGGAGTCTCCCTCTCTGGAGGTATTCAAGCCCTGCCTGGATGTGTTCCTGTGTGACCTGCTCTGGGTGACCCTGCTCTGGCAGAGGGGTTGGACTGGCTGAGCTTTGGAGGTCCCTTCCAGCCCCTGAAATTACAGAGAATCATAGAATCACAGAGTATTAGGGATTGGAAATGACCCTCAGAGATCATCCAGTCCAACCCTCCTGCCAGAACAGGGTCACCCAGAGCAGGTCACACAGGAACACATCCAGGTGGGTTTGGAATGTCTCTAGAGAAGGAAACTCCACAACCCCCCTGGGTAGCCTGCTCCAGGGCTCTGCTACCCTCACAGGGAAAAAGCTTTTCCTTCTGTTCCTGTGGAAGCTCCTCTGCTCCAGCTTGCCCCCACTGCTTCTTGTCCTGTCATTGGGTATCCCTGAGCAGGGCCTGGCTCTGCCCTCTTGACACTGCCCTGCACATCTTTATTGACATGAATGCGGTCACCCCTCAAGCTCCTCTGTTCCAAGCTAAAGAGATTCCCTCAGCTCCCTCAGCCTTGCCCAGCTTTGCTCCACAACTTATCCTTTCCTGTATCCCAATATATAATATGATCTTATTCCCAGTTCTCCATCCCATGTCAACATGTATGTGTCTCCTGCTGCGTGGTCTGTGTATGTGCAGGACAGAGAAACATCAAGAGTGTGCCCTCTATACCTGCCTGTCACTGAGCTATCCAGTCTGTTGGGATAAGGCTGGGATCTTCAGCCTTACCATATTCCAGTACCTGAAGGGAAGCTGCAAGATGGATGGAAACTGTTTGCAAAGGCCTGCAATGATAAAGGGGTAAAGACTTCAAACTAGAGCAGAGCAGATTTAGATTGGATGATAGGGACAAGTTCTTCACCACCAGGGTAGTGGAACACTGTAACAGGTTGCCCAGGGAGGTAGCTGAGGCCCCATCCCTGGAGATACTCAAGGTCGGGCTCGACAGGGCTCTGAGCAACCCCATTCTGTTATGCTGTGATTCATCTCTGCCTTTTCTCTGGGATAACATTGTGCCAGCTCAGGGCAGGCATGGAAATAGCATCTTCTGCTTCATTAGCATCCTATGTCACCTCATCAGTGCCCACTTAGCAGAATCCAAACCACCCAGAACATTAGAGGCATGAGTAGGAAGAAATGAAGCTTTTCTGGTTTGCAGTCTTGATGTCAGCCTTACAGGAGGTTCAAAGTGATGGGGAGGGATTCTCTGTGGGAGAGGAAATGTTCTCAAGTTGCTCCAGGGGAAGTTCAGCTTGGAAATTAGGAACTATTTCATTATTGAGAGAGTGGTTAGGGACTGGCACAGGCTGCCCAGGGGGGTGATGGAGTCTCCTTCCCTGAAAGTGTTGAAGAAGCTTGTGAGCATGGCACTTGGGGGCATGGTTTAGTGGCCAAAGAATTCTTGTAGGGGTTGAAAGGAACTTTTGGAGATCATCCTCTCCAGCCCCACTGCCAGAGCAGGATCAGCCAGGGCAGGGCACACAGGGACACATCCAGCTGGGTTTGGAATGTCTCCAGAAAAGGAGACTCCACAACCTCTCTGGGCAGCCTGCTCCAGGGCTACAGCAGCCTTAGAGTAAAGAAGTTTCTCCTGATCCTGAGATGCAACTTGCTGTGTTCCAGTTTGTGCCCATTGCCCTTTGAGTCAGAACCACAGCATGCATCAGGTCGGATGGGGCCCTTGAAGCTCATTTGGTGCAGCCCTCCTGCAGTAGGCAGGGACACCTCCAACTAGATCAGGTTGGTGTTAAATTGATAATGGGGACTCAAAGGTCTGAGAGGTCTTTTCCACCCTTAATGATTCCCAGTGTTCAAACTGGCTTTTAAAGGGTGGAGCTGAATAAAAGGGAGTGAGGATTGGGGGAGTGGGGGTGAGGAATATGCTTTGGACACTAATTATGCACAAAACGATTCCAGTGGTGACACCCAGAGCCAAACGTGGTTGTGAGGTTTTTTTTCCCACATGTCATTAATCATCCCCAAGCACCATGGCTGCTGCTGCCCACACAAAGCAGATCTGCAGATGGAAATGAGGCAGAGATAAATGGCTGCTCTGCTGGGCAGGAGTTTCCAAGTGCTTCTGCTGGCAGATCTGAAGCTTTGCAACAAAAGTGCCCAGCTTAGAGAAGGGCCACGAGGATGCTCAGGGGACTGGAGCTGCTCTGCTATAAGGACAGGCTGAGAGAGTTGGAGCTGTTCAGTCTGCAGAGGAGAAGGCTCCCAGGACACCTTCTTGTGGCCTTCCAGTGTCTGAAGGGGGCTACAAGAAAGTTGGGGAGGGACTTTGTAGGGTGTCAGGTAGTGATAGGACTGGAGGGAATGGATCCAAGCTAGAGCAGGGGAGATTGAGATTAGACATCAGGAAGAAGTTCTTCAGCATGAGGGTGGTGAGAGCCTGGCACAGGTTGCCCAGGGAGGTGGTGGAAGCCTCATCCCTGGAGGTGTTTAAGGCCAGGCTGGATGTGGCTCTGAGCAACCTGCTCTAGTGTGAGGTGTCCCTGCCCGTGGCAGGGGGGTTGGAACTGGATGATGCTTGGGGTCCCTTCCAGCCCTGACAGTTCTGTGGCTGGCAGAGGGTGCTCCCCATCGATTGGAGGAGAAGAACTTCAGTCTGAGCACCTGGTTGAACCTGTAGCAGAAATATCTTCTTGCTTCTGTATGAATTATACGTCAAGAAGCCATAGAAGACTGATCTCACCTCAGCCACAGAGATGTGTGTTGTGACCAACACTCCAAGAGGGTCTAGGACATCTCAAGGCTCACCTGGTGTTGTCCTCTGAGCTTTGGTAAAGGCAGCAGGGCTGAGCAGCACCAGCACAGGTTCAAACCTGCCATGGCTCACCTTTATCTCCCTTGGGTGGTTGCTCATCTCTCAAGTTGTCTATACCTTGATCATCTCAGGGTTAATTAATGAGGCACAGCTCCAAAGACAGGCCAAGGCTAATGAGGACAGGAGGCTGTGAGTGCTCTGAGCACTTCCCAGCTGATTTTAACAGTTTGTTTTGAGAAAGACTAAAATATCCTCAGCTGTGCAGTAACAAAGTGATTTATGCTGGTGGCACCAGAGTTGTGACTTACACTGACCTACATAGCACAGCCTTGGAGCAGGCATTAACAGCTGGCAGATGGGATTTATTCACTGATAAAATGCTGATTGTCGTGGGTCAGGGCTGGGCTGGCCACCAGCTGAGTGCCAGAGGCTCTCCAGGGAGCCCTCTGCCTTCCCTAAGGGAACAGAAAGGGAAGCAGGGAGAGAGACTGATGGGTGGGAGAGAAACTAACCCAGCTGGGATGGAGAGAACAACAATGCCATGGGATAGAGACACAGAGACACAAACCAGCATGGAACCCAACCCCTGAGGGCAAGGATGGCACCACTGGCACCACTGATGCTGGGGGCAGGCACTGGGCAAGGCCCAGACTGCTCTCAGCAGCAGATGGGAACCACATTCAGGAGCTGGAGTGAGGAGCACAGGGATGGGGCTGGAAGGCAGAAGGGAGAGAGTCCTCTTGGGACAGCAACCAGGGAAGAGGAGGCTTGACCCTGGGCATGCCTCAGCTTGCTGCTGAAGGAACAAGTTCTTTACCACTGGAACTGGTTGCCCAATGAGGTGGTTGAAGCCCCATCCCTGGAGATATTCAAGCTGAGGCTGGACAGGGCTCTGGGCAACGTGATCTAGTGGAGGATGTCCCTGCTGGCTGCAGAGGGGGTTGGACTGGATGCCCTTTGGAGCTCTCTCCCAGGCTAAAGCATTCTATGATTCTGTGCCATCCATGGGCTGCAATCCCTTGTTGGGGAGTTGAGGGTCACCTGTCCTGTCTGAATGGCTGAAGCCACCATTTTGCTCCTCTAAAATTAAAAAGTAGGCTCTGGCTCTCATCCACAGCCTGACTTGAGGTAAATTACCTTTTACTTTGGCTTTTGATGGATCTTTCATGAACTCTGCATTGTTCAGCTGGAAATCTTGGAGCTATTTTTCATCCCAAATGTCTTCTGAGCAGCACATTTGACAGGTTATTAAGATTTTACTATCACTGTGGAAACATTTTTCTAGGATCCTTGTCTAGGATCAGCAGAGGTTCACTGCACCTTCTTCATCTCCACACCAAACCTCTGATCTGCTAAACCAGCTGGCTTTTGATATTCAACGTTGTCAGATTACTGCACATAAAAAATAATAAATAATAAGCTATTATTTCCACTTCTGCTTGTTTTGTCCTAATCACCAAGCTGCACTGAGCAAGGCTTTCACATTATTTAATTCAGCTGCCAAAATGTAGGAAGAAATAGTGTGGCTAGCAGGAACAGGGCCCAGGGATTCTCTCCTCTCTCCTCT
>VWZE01020795.1:10022-33095 GCA_013396675.1 Eubucco bourcierii | reverse complement strand
CTTTTCCCCTTTGCTGCCTCCCCACAGGTCTGTGGGGTCTGTCCTGCTCCCTGGGGCTGTTCTTGCCCAGGTGCCAGACTCTGCCCTTGCCCTTGTTGAATTTCATTCCATTTCTCCCTGCCCAGCCCTCAGCCTGTCCCAGTCTGGCTGAATGGCAGCACAGCCTCTGCTGTGGCAGCCACTCCACCCAGCTTGGTGCCATCAGCAAACTTGCTGGCAGTGCCTCTGTGCCCTCAGCCAGCTCATTGATGAATGTATTGAACAGAACTGGTCCCAGCACTGGCCCCTGTGGGACTCCAGTAGCCACAGGCCTCCAACTGCACTCCATCCCATTGACCACAACTCTCTGGTTTGTTCCCTTCAACCAGTTCCCAATCCACCTCACTCCCTGACCATCCAGACCACACTGCCTCTGGTTAGCTGCAAGGATGCTGTGGGAGACAGAGCCAAATGCTTACTGAAATTGAAAGAAACCACTGAAATCAAGTCCAACCCTTACCCCAGCACTGCCACCTCCCTGTTAAACCATGGCTCTCAACACCACATCTGGACAGGCTTTGACACCCTCCCGGGAATGGGGACTCCACCACTGACCCAGGCAGCCTGGGCCAGGCCTTGGCAATGCTTTGGAGGAATCATTCCTCATGTCCAGCTTTAAACCTCCTTTGGTGCAACTTGAGGCCATTTCTTCTTGTCATGAGAGCATTTTCTCTTGATCTAATACTGTGTCCTGTAGTCTGGTGTGTGCTGGAGGATAAATGAAGAGAGAGGTGACTGTACTTGTGCCTGTGTCTGTGAGCATTTCCCACTTACCCACCCCAACCCTAACTATTTTTTTGCTGGATTTTAAGGGGATTTGGAATTGGTTTGGTTGGAAGAGACCTTTAAGATCATGGAGTTCTCCTCCAGCAGGGCCATTAAGCCAAATCCCAAAGTGCCAGTCCCACATGTTGCTCGAACACCTCTAGGGACAGTGACTCCACCACCTCCCTGGGCAACCTATTCCAGTGCCAATTTGCCATCCTCTGACCACAGGCATGAGGAGCAGCCTGGGTTGGGCTCAGGCCCAGATAGAATTAATTATCTAAAAGAGCCAACCAAGTGCCTAATACCTAGGATCCCCCAAGCTGTGTATTTTTGTGCTGGCTGTTTCCCCTTCCCCACCTAAATTGGTTGATAGAGAGCTGCCTCCTTGGCTTTGCTTTTCATTAAAGCAAAATTGGCACTGAAAGAATTTTAATTGCCCGATTCATGGAGCACAAAACCTCATCTCAGCAGCCTGCAGACAATGGGAACGGGTGATAAAAGACATTCAAGCCTCGGCTGGCATTGTTTGCACATTTTAGAGTGGTGGTTGTGGTCTCCAGTGATAGAGTAGGCAATAAATAACAACTGGTGGGGCTGTTCTTTCAGTTGCCATCTGATTTTATAGCCTCTGGTGTCTTAACCACCCATGCATAAAATTGACTGATCCCACTGGTAACCACTGGGAAATAACTGCTCTGAAGTCTCCTGACTGCTGGGGAAAGCTCTGTCTGGGATCCCAAAGGCCTCTGCTTGGAGCAACCAGGCAGGGTCCCAAATCTGAGGGTGAGTGAGGAGGAGGAAATTTCCTTCCAGCAGTGTCTATAGCACCCAGCCTGTGCAGCAGGAAGAAACCAGAGCTTGCAAATGTGTGAGGGTGTTCATGCTGCTGTAGAAGGTGTGGGAGAGCAGGACTGCAGTGGGGGGTGGGAGAATCAGTGTCCTGCTCTGAGCTGGGCCAGCACCAATCCTGCTCAGGGCTGGCACTGCCCAGCTCAGCCTCTGCTCACTCAGGCACTTGCTGAAGCTCAGGGCAGCTTTGCACACCCAGAGGCTGCTGCTAGCAGGGAGAAGCTGATGGCAGAGCTCTGCCAAGGCCTGGGAGGCACAAAGGCTCTGCCTGGCACTTGCTCCTCTGCACACCAAGGGCACTGCCACAGTTCTGCACACCTTGGGGGGCAGGAAGGCAGAGGGGGCAGCTGTGGGGAGGAGCAGGCAGCACAGGTGAGCCTCAAGTGCCCAGCAAGGGATTGCAGCCCCTGGATGGCATCTTCAGCAGCGAGCTGAGGCATGCCCAGGGTCAAGCCTCCTCTTCCCTGGCTGCTGTCCCAGGAGGACTCTTTCCCTTCTGCCTTCCAGCCCCATCCCTCTGTTCCTCACTCCAGCTCCTGAATGTGGTTCCCATCTGCTGCTGAGTGCAGTCTGGGCCTTGCCCAGTGCCTGCCCCCAGCATCAGTGGTGCCAGTGGTGCCATCCTTGCCCTCAGGAGTTGGGTTCCATGCTGGTTTGTGTCTCTGTGTCTCTATCCCATGGCATTGTTGTTCTCTCCATCCAATCTGGGTTAGTTTCTTTCCCACCCATCAGTCTTTCTCCCTTTCTGTTCCCTTTGGGAAGGCAGAGGGCTTCCTGGAGAGCCTCTGGCACTCAGCTGGTGACCAGACATGATTAGAAGAGCCAGAGGAGAACATTTGGCTTGATGTAAATCCTCCCGTTAAGTTCAGGCAGGTGAGCAGCAGCAGAGGCCAGGAGAAGAGCCAGCCCTCTCCCCCAGTCCCCAGTGGAGAACCTCCACTTCCCCTTGGGAAATGCTGCTTTGCTTCCACTCAGCAGCTCTCCAAAAATAGGCTGTTGAATGTGGACCAAACCTCCTGGGAAGCATCAGGAAGCAGCAGGATACAGGTTCACCTTGCCTTGGCTTTCAGACAAGCTGTCTCAAGCACCAAGTGCAGCGAGCCCAACAAAATGCTCCTCTGAAAGCTGCTGCTGGCAGGCATGGGGGGAAAATGAGCTTGGAAATGGGACTTGGAATGAGATCATTTTCTGGCTGCACAGTAATTAGCATTCTTGTGTTTCCATGGCCTCAGAGTTAATGAGCTGGGTACAGTTTCCCTCGATGCCATAGAAATATGAATCTTCAGGGCACAGACATGCTCAGACACTTCCTTGATGGAGATTTGCTCCCTGAGCCACCACCAACTCTTTCATTTGAAGTTCTGCATGGGACAGTGATGAGTCCTGGTGGCCAAACAGGACGATGGGAGCCTGGGGGCAGTAAGAGGAGTGTGGCCAGCACATGGAGGGAGCTTCTCCTCCCCCTCTGCTCTGCCCTAGTGAGGAATATTGCATCCAGTTCTGGGCTTCCCAGTTCAGGAGGGACAGGGATCTGCTGGAGAGAGTCCAAGGGAGGGTGGTGCTTGGGGCTATGATTTAAGGTGCATCTTGCGGAGTAGGGTTCTAGGTTGGACTTGGTGATCTGAGGGGCTTTGCCAGCAAGGATGCTGCAGGGACTGCAGCACTGCCTGATGAGGAGAGGCTGAGAGCCCTGGGGCTGTGCAGTCTGGAGGGGAGAAGGCTGAGAGGGGATCTGAGCAATGTCTGTCAATAGCTGAGGGCTGGGGGTCAGGAAGGAAGGGACAGGGACAGGCTCTGCTCACCTGTGCCCTGCCATAGGACAAGGGCAAGGGATGGAAACTGCAGCACAGGAAGTTCCACCTCAACATGAGCAAGAACTTCTGGAGTGTGAGGGTGCCAGAGCCCTGGCACAGGCTGCCCAGAGAGGTTGTGGAGTCTCCTCTGGAGCCTTTGCATCCCTGTCTGGATGTGTTGCTGTGTGCCCTGTGCTGGATTCTTTGGTCCTGCTCTGACAGGGGCTTGGGCTCAATGATCTCCAGAGGTCCCTTTCCAGCCCCTAACATCCTGTGGTCCTGTGATATAGTTGGGGAGCTGAGGAGTTGTGTGATGCTCTGCATGTGTCCTCTAATGTCTCTTCAAGGGGCCAACAGTGGGTTGGACAAGTTCCAATGATAAAATATATGTATTTATACTGATTTTATGAAATATTACTTTAGTCTTGTCCTCAGTGGAGAAGTTTTTCAATGAATTTTCGCAGCAGCAGTTTCTTTTGATGGTCTCCCCAGATTTTGTGCTTCTCTGAAGTGTGAAGGCAAAACAGCAGGATCATCAAAGTCTGAGATGGATTCTTGCATCCTGGGCTGTTGGAGATACATGGAATCATAGAACAGCTTGAGTTGGAAGGGACCTTAAAGATTACCTAGCTCCAACACCTTAAACTAGAGCAGCTTACTCAGCCTCATCCAGCCTGGTCTTCATCAGCTCTCAAGCTGATCTTAACTCTTCTGGCAGTTTCTTGCCATCACTGAGCAAATGTTATTTCTGCAGGAGGGATTTTGTTGAGTTCTCAAACACAGGATTCTGTCAGCAACTGCTTCAAGCTGTTTTCAGATCTTAATAAGTGTTAATTATTAAATATCATCTAGTTTACCCTCCTCTGCTGTTGCAATGATGAGTTCAAAGAGACTCCAGAGCAATTTCTCAGCTGCCATTTAAGAAGGGCAACAGATCAGGAAGGGGATTCTGCCCCTCTGCTGCACCCTGCAGGGCTGGGGCTGGCTCTGGAGTCCCCAACACAGCAAAGTCATGGACCAGAGGAAGCCACAACAATGATGGGAGGTGGTGGAGTCACCATCGCTGGAGGTGTTCAAAAAATGTGTGGCCATGGCAGTCTGGGACACGGTTTGGTGCCCACACTGGTGTTGAGTTGATGATCTTTGAAGGCTTGTCCAAGCTTGATGATTCTTTAATTTGTCTAAAATCATTCCCTTTATCAAAGGAGCAGCTGCTTAACCTTTGAAACAGCAAAACCAACTCCTTGGAGAACCTTGCAGTGCTCCCTTAAGACTGATCTTTACTGGTAGAAGGAAGGGTATGTCCACTCTAATGGAACCACTTAAATGCATAACAGTCAAAATAAACTCCTTCAAGAGCATCTCCACAACCCCTCTTTTGACAAGGAGCCACCACTTCCCCATACCACACTCTGCAGCTCAGGGACTTTTAAAGCAGGGAAAAAAATATTCTGCTGTGTGCCTGAGGCTGGTCTCCAAGAGTGGCTGTACACATTTGGGATGTGGTGCTTGGGGCTATGGTTTAAGGTGGATCTGGCAGAGTAGGGTTCTAGGTTGGACTTGGTGACCCTGAGGGGTTTTGCCTGTGGTTTGTCTGTCTGGGTGCGTCTGTGGTTCTGTGATTAAAGGCATGACAGACTGTGGGAGAGGTGATTTGGCTTTGCAGATGGAAACCCCTGTCCTGGATTTCCAGCTGGATATGTAACATTCCCAGGGAATCTACTGCTGTGAAGCAGCAGAGCCACAAAGCTGCTGAGGGACCTGGAGCAGCTCTGTGAGGAGGAAAAGCTGAGAGCCCTGGGCCTGTTGACCCTGGAGAGGAGCAGCCTGAGAGGTTAGCTTCTCAATGCTCAGCAAGAGCTGAAGGAGCTGTGGGGGGCAAGAGGCTGGGGCCAGGCTCTTGTCAATGGTGCCCAGGGACTGCACAAGGGGCAAAGGCACAAACTGGCAACCAGGAGGCTCCATCTGAGCAGGAGGAGAAAGTTGTTTGGTGTGAGGGTGCTGGAGGCCTGGAGCAGGCTGCCCAGAGAGGTCATAGAGATAAATAATTGAATTAATGAGGGATTAATACAGTAGCCTTGATTTGAAGAATGAGAAAACAACACCTCCCTCTGCCCCAGGAGATCTGGCCCTTGCATGGACAAGTGATAGAAACACACTGACATTGCAAGAGCTGGAAATCACATTTCCCAGCAATGACAGAAGGTAGCGTTGGAATCAGATCTATTTGTTTTCCCCTTGCCCTGATGGTTTTTTAGCTCAGTCTCTGCTCAGTGATGGCACTTTCTGAAGTTAGCAGCCTATTTTTGAAGTTATAGCTTTGATCCCCAGGCCAGGAAAGAGAAGGAACTACTGGAGATAGTCCAGTGGAGGCTCCAGAGACGCTGAGGGGCAAGGTTGGTTGTTGGCTTTTGAAGTGCAGATAAACCCTGCTGTGCTCATTCAGCTTCTCTGTGTCTGTGCAGGGTGGCTGGGACTGCAGCAGCCTCACTGTGGGGGGCTCACTGCAGGGAAATGTGTCTGCAGCTACCTGAAGGGACATTGTGGAGAGGCTGCTGCTGGGCTCTGCTCACAGGGAACTGGAGACAGAAGAAGGGGGAATGGCCTCAAGCTGAGGCTGGGGAGGTTTAGATTGGACATTAGGAAAAAGTTTTTAAGGAGAGAGTGGTCAGGGACTGGAATGAGCTGCCCAGGGAGGTGGTGGAGTCCCCCAGCCTGGCTGTGTTTCAGGGTGGTTTAGATGTGGTGCTTGGGGATGTGGTTTAGGATGCACCTTGTGGAGCAGGGATCTGGGTTGGACTTGGTGATCCTGAGAGGCTGGGCCAACTTGGCTGTGTCTGTGGTTCTGTGAAAACCCCCTCAGCTCAGAGCAGAGTTCTTGTCCCTTAGTGGAGGTGCTGGCAGCAAGCTGCTCTCCTTCCATGCAGTAGGTCTTGGCTTTCCTGCCTGTCTGCTGGCCAAATATTTTCATACCAAACCTGAAATCTTCTTGACTTGTATCTGAACTAATTGTGTTTATAGTCAGATTATGAGTTGGCTTCCACCTGGCACCATCCCAGGCTAAGTAAGGGCCCTGCATTGGAAGGAAGGTGAAGCCTCCATCAGTTAACCTGACAGAAGGAAACTCTTTGTCATTGCAAACCCCAGCAGAGGCTGCAAAGCTGCTGAGGGGCCTGGAGCAGCTCTGTGAGCAGCAAAGGCTGAGAGCCCTGGGGCTGAGAGCCTGCAGGAGAGCAGCCCCAGAGGGCATCTGAGCAATGCTCAGCAAGAGCTGAAGGAGCTGTAGGGGGCAAGAGCCTGGGGCCAGGCTCTTGTCAGTGGTGCCCAGGGACAGCACAAGGGGCAAAGGGCACAGACTGGCAGCCAGGAGGTGCCATCTGAGCAGGAGGAGAAAGTTGTTTGGTATGAGGGTGCTGGAGGCCTGGAACAGGCTGCCCAGAGAGGCTGTGGAGTCTCCTTGTCTGGAGAGATTCCAACTCCCCTGGGCATTGTGCTGCTGGGCAGGCTGCTGTGGGTGCCCTGCTTTAGCAGGGGCTTGGACTGGATGATCTGCAGAGGTGCCTTCCAGCCCCCACCATGGTGGGATTCTGGGACTTAGCAGCCTCTTAGAGGCAATTTGAGCATCCCCAGCAGCCTCCCCTGGGGAAGGGCCACATCTCCTAGAATCACAGAATGCTCTGGGTTGGAAGGGACCTCTAAAGGTCACCTAATCCAACCCCCTCTGCAGTAAGCAGAGGCATCCTCAACTAAATCTCAAACCAGCACACAGCCACTTCAAGCCAGCTCCTTTCCTTCCCCCTCCAAACTCTCCCATTTCCAATCAAGTGAGGCAGCTTCTGAGTTTCCAGGCTGCTGCTTTATGGAGCTGCAGGACCCAGAGACCCTGCCTGGGAGCTGACAGCTGAACTCTTGCAGGATTCCACTTTACCTTCAGAAAACTTTGAGTACAGATTTGACAAGGTTTATTTTTCTTTGCCTGGAGAATATTAACACCTTCAAGGTTTGCATGAAGCATTTTTAGCTGCCTGGGTGAAGCATCAGCCTCAGGAAAACGGGGGAAAAATAGCCGTGGATGGACATGGTTCTCAAATGCTGGAATAGGACAAGCATCAGGACAAAGAGAGGTGACCTCAAGTTGCCCCAGGGAGGGTTAGGTTAGACATGAGGAACAATTTCTTCCCCAGAAGGGTTGTCAAGCCCTGGAACAGGCTCTGCAGGGCAATGATGGAGTCCCCATCCTTGGAGAGGTTTCAAAGCTGTGGAGGTGTGGTGCTGCAGGACATGGTTTAGCACCAGACTTGGTAGACTCAAGGAATGGTTGGACTCAAGGATCTTAAAAGTCTTTTCTAACCAGACTTGTTCTCTGCTGGTTGGATTTTTGTGCTGCCAGGCTGGTGAGGGAGAAGTTTTGCTGCCCTTTTTACAGTCAAGGAGCAAATAGCAAATTGCTCTTAAATACTGAGGGCAGATTGGTTAGGTCAGCAGGTGCACATGCCCCAGTGGTGACAAGGGTGCAAAGAGCATGGAGGCAGAAAGATGCCATCCACCAGCTGCCAGCCTTCCACCAGGCAGATTTCTGCTGCTCCCTTGGGTGCAGCTTTTAGTCAGGAGTTGTGTAATGGCATTTAATTAAGCCCAGTGCCTTTGGTGATGGAAAGGATGAAAACAGTAAACAGAGAAGTCAAGCTCAGATGGAACCTTGAGCTATTAAGTGGCAAAATGATTTAGTGCCTTGGATTTAGAAGGCATTTAAAGGCAAATTGTCTTCTGGTAGGGAAGCAGTGGGGGTTTGATGAGCTGCTCCTCACCTGGAGCAGAGATGTCTCCGCCTGGCCACTGGTGTGGGTGATGGAAATGTGGATTGGTGCTGTGCCAGTAGAAGAGCTGCAGCAGAAGCCTCCCAGGCTTACTGAGAAGTGCTGCTTGTGAGGAGCTGAGGTTCAGCAGCTCCAGGGCACAGAAGTGTGGCAGCACAAATCCTGATTTCATGCATCTGGGGGGTAGAAGATGCAGTGCCAAGCACCAAACTTGTCTTTAGGCTGAAAGATTAAGTCCCTGAGGATGCCATTCTGCTGGGGCAGCTGAGGTTGACTATAGAATCATGGCTCATAGAATAGTTTGGATGGGAAGGGACCTTTAAAGCTCAGCTAAGTCACACCTCTGACAATCAGCAGGGGCCTCTGCAACTACAGTAGGCTGCTCAGAGCTCACCTGGAATGGTTTCAGGGGTGGAGCATCTCCCACCTCTCTGAGCAACGTAGGCCAGGGTTTCACTACCTTGGTGGGAAAATATTGTCACAGGAATTATGTTTGTGCATCCAAGAGGCACCAGCCAACCCTTCACACTAAATTCCCTGCTGGCCTACACCCTGAAAACATCTTTTCTCACCGTGACAACTGGCATCACCTCCACCCCTGGAAAGGTAAGGGAGCAGCTTATCCTTGGCACTGTTCTTGGGTGTAGCAAGGATGAGAGAGTCATTAGGAGCAGCCAGCGTGGTTTTACCAAGGGGCAGTTGTGTTTGGCCAACCTGAAAGCCTTTGATGAGGACATCAGCAGGTGGATAGGTGATGGCAGAGCAGTGGATGTGGTTTATTTCGATTTCAGTAAGCATTTGGCTCTGTCTCCCACAGCATCCTTGCAGCTAACCTGAGGCAGTGTGGTCTGGATGACTGAGGAGTGAACTGGTTGAAGAAAAGAAGTCAGAGAGTTGTGGTCAATGAGATGGAGTCCAGTTGGAGGCCTGTCACTAGTGGGGTCCCACAGGGGTCAGTGCTGGGACCAGTTCTGTTCAATGCATTCATCAGCAAACTGAATGGGGGCACAGAGGGCACTGCCAGCAGGTTTGCCAATGACACTGAGACCCCTCAGGCTGTGCTGCCATTCAGCAAGACCAAGAGAGGCTGAGAGTTGGGCAGGGAGACATTGAATGAAGTTCAGCAAGGGCAAGGGGAGAGTCTGGCACCTGGGGAAGAACAACCCCAGGGACCAGGATAGGCTGGGGACTGAGCTGCTGGAGAGCAGAGAAGGGGAAAAGGACCTGGGGGGTCCTGGGGGGTGTGAGGGTGCCTATGAGCCAGCAATGTGCTCTGGTGGCCAAGGCCAAGGGCATCCTGGGCTGGATTAGAAGGGCTGTGGTGAGTAGGTCCAGAGAGGTTCTCCTGCCCCTCTGCTCTGCCCTGCTGAGGCCACAGCTGGAGTCCTGTGTCCAGTTCTGGGCCACTCAGTTCAAGGACCTCAGGGAACTGCTTGGAAGAGTCCAGCACAGAGCCACAGAGATGCTGAAGGCAGTGGAAGATCTTCCTTAGGAGGAGAGCCTGAGGCAGCTGGGGCTGTGCTGCTGGCAGAGGAGGAGCCTGAGGGGTGACCTCAGCAATGGTTCTAAAGATGTGCAGGTGAGTGCCAGGAGGCTGGAGCCAGCTCTGCTGGGTGATGCCCAATGCCAGCACAAGGGCAATGGTGGAAACTGAGGCATAGGAAGTTCCATGGAAACATGAGGAGGAATTTTTTCCCTGTGAGGGTGACAGAGCCCTGGAACAGGCTGCCCAGGGAGGTCATGGAGTCTCCCTCTCTGGAGATATTCAAGAGCTACCTGGATGTGTTCCTGTGTGATCTGCTCTGGGTGACCCTGCTCTGGCAGGGGGGTTGGACTGGCTGAGCTTTGGAGGTCCCTTCCAGCCCCTGCCACTGTGATGCTGTGATTGTGTGAAACTAGAGCAGATCAAGAGAGAAGCCCAAGCCGCAGTGGCCCAGTGAAGCAATGGGTGACAGGAGCTTGCAGGTGGCTTGCTGCAGCAGCTCATCATGCTGCTGGCTGTAATGAAGACAATTAAGGCTGTTTTCTCCTGTCCTATTGTTTTGTTGGGGTTTTTTTTGCTGTTGTTGTTGCTCACAGCATGGTGAGAACACTTGAGCAGCTCTTCAATCACGTTTATTGTTCCTTGACATTCTTTACAGCATCTTAAAAGTGGCAGCTGCAGAGCACAGCAGCCACCCCGGCACCCAGTCTGCGGTGGGCATGGGGAGCTTTATTTAATGTCTCAATTAGAGCTGGGTAAGTTAATTGCTACCATTAGAGGTTATGGCTCAGGAGCTGCTAATCAAAAAAACGGTAATGAGATGCATGGGTTTTTGGGGTTTTTTTGCCTTTTTTACCTTTTATTTTTGTTGTTGTCTCTTAATTGCAGGGGGAGTAGCAAGTGTGCATCTCTTGGTTCACAGGCTCACAGGATGTCAGGGGTTGGAAGGGACCCAAAGAGCTCATCCAGTCCAACCCCTGCCAGAGCAGGACCAGACAATGCAGCTCAGGGCACACAGAACACATCCAGACAGGCCTGGAAAGGCTCCAGAGAAGGAGACTCCACAACCTCTCTGGGCAGCCTGTGCCAGGGCTCTGGGACCCTTACAGCAAAGAAGTTCCCCTTGTGTCGAGCTGGAACCTCCTGTGCTGCAGCTTCCATTGCTCCTTGTCCTATCCCAGGCAGCAGAGAGCAGAGCCTGTCCCCCCCTCCTGAACCCCAGCCCTCAAAGAGTTATGAACATTTATCAAATCCCCTCTCAGTCTTCTCTTCTCCAGACTAAAAAGCCCCAGGTCCCTCAGCCTGGTTGGTTGTGGGTTGGTTAGAAAGAAATGAGGCTTTGTCTGCAAATGGTCATGCAGGAACCATCAGAGAATCATTTGGGTTGGAAGAGAACACTAAGATCATCAAATCCAACCATTAACCCAGCACTACCTTGTCCACCACCAAACCATGGCCCTCAGCACCACATCTTCACAGCTTTGAAACCCCTTCAGGGATGGGGATTCCACCACTGCCTTGGGTAACCTGAGCTGGGCCCTGACATCCCTTTCCATGATAAAACTGTTCCTCATATCCAACCTAAACCTCCCCTGGAGCAACTGAAGGCTGTTTCTTTTGTCCTGTCACTTGTTTCTTGGGAGAAAAGCCCAACTCCCACCCTGCTCCAACCTCCTTTCAGGGAGCTGCAGAGAGCAATGAGCTCTGCCTTCAGCCTCCGCTTCTCCAGGCTGAACCCCCCAGCTCCCTCAGCTGCTCCTCCCCAGCCCTGTTCTCCAGACCTTCACCAGCTTTGTTGCCCCTCTGTGGACCTGCTCCAGCATCTCATTGTCCTTTAACCTGAAAGTCCTTGGGGATGACATTACCTTGGGGCAACTGGGAATGATCATTGACTGGAGNCTATCGACAAGGTCTGGGAATGATGAGGAATGGGTTTGAACTGGCAGAGGAGAGATTGAAACTGGATGTTAGGAAGATCTTTGCAGTGAGGGTGGTGAGACACTGACACAGGTTGCCCAGGGAGGTTGTGGAGCACAGAATCACCCAACGTGATCTTTGATCACATTCTGTGATTCTGTGCTCCACAACATCCCTGGAGGTGTTCAGAACCAGGTTGGATGAGTCCTTGAGCAACCTGTTCTAGTGGGACATGTCCCTGCCTATGGCAGGGGGGGTTGGAATTGGCTGAGCTTTGAGGTCCCTTCCAACCTAAACCCTTCTATGATTCTATGATGGATCATGAAGGGGCCCAAAACTGAACCCAGGGCTCAAGGTGCAACCTCAGCAGTGCCCAGCACAGGAGGACAGTCACTGAGCTGCTTACAGATTGAAGCTTATCTTCCTCTGTAGCAGCCACTTCACCTGGGGTTGCAAACGAAAGCTTCAGATGACTTCTGAAAACCTTGCTGCTGGCTGCTCCAAGCTCCTGTAAATCCTCTGCTGAATGAAGCTGTCGAAGCTTTTGCTGCATGGACCTTGGAGATGCCTTTGCCCAAGGGCTGTAAATCTCTGGAGCAGACCAATGTCTGTTTGAGCATCTGTGATGTATCCCTGGAGGATGCTGTAGGTGATTCCAGCTCACTCCTTCCCTTTGAACCTTCCCTCAGCTCACTCTTCCTTCCCTTAGAACCTTCCCTCAGCTCACTCCTTCCCTTAGAACCTTCCCTCAGCTCACTCCTTCCCTTAGAACCTTCCCTCAGCTCACTCCTTCCCTTAGGACCTTCCCTCAGCTCACTCTTCCTTCCCTTAGGACCTTCCCTCAGTTCACTCTTTCCCTTAGGACCTTCCCTCAGCTCACTCCTTCCCTTAGGACCTTCCCTCAGTTCACTCTTTCCCTTAGGATCTTCCCTTAGCTCACTCCTTCCCTTAGGACCTTCCCTCAGCTCACTCCTTCCCTTAGAACCTTCCCTCAGCTCACTCCTTCCCTTAGGACCTTCCCTCAGCTCACTCTTCCTTCCCTTAGGACCTTCCCTCAGTTCACTCTTTCCCTTAGGACCTTCCCTCAGCTCACTCCTTCCCTTAGGACCTTCCCTCAGTTCACTCTTTCCCTTAGGATCTTCCCTTAGCTCACTCCTTCCCTTAGGACCTTCCCTCAGTTCACTCTTTCCCTTAGGATCTTCCCTCAGTTCACTCCTTCCCTTAGGACCTTCCCTCAGCTCACTCCTTCCCTTAGGACCTTCCCTTAGCTCACTCCTTCCCTTAGGACCTTCCCTTAACTCACTCCTCCTTCCCTTAGGACCTTCCCTTAGCTCCCTCCTCTTTCCCTTAGGACTTTGCCATAGCTCACTCCTCCACCCCTCCCTAGGAGCCCCACCACAGTAAGCACCATACATGCCAAGCAGCTGGCAATGAAGAGCCCTCCAAGAGTCATGCAGAAGGTTTTTGCTTTGTCACTGCTGCTGAGTGATGCCACCTTAGCAAATGCAAATGCATGCATCTGCTGACTCTGCTTTTTCTAGCTGGACTCAGCTCCCTCACCACCTGAGACCCCAGCTCGCTAAATATATCTGGCTAGACCTAAGAAGAGGTTGTTTTGCCATCAGGGCAGAAGGGACTCTGCATTTACAGCAGGGATTTATTTGGGTGTTGGCTTACTGTGTGATAATTTCCTAATGCTAGGTGATTGTCTTCTTGATTAGATTTCCATCATCTAAAATCAGTTGTCCCATTAAGTAACCTGATAAATACAAGGTAGGTCACAGAATAAATTAATTTCAGGAGCAGGATTTTATTGCTTTTATTTATTTAGCAGCACTCTGAGCTCCAGCCGAAGGTGTTTTACTTCTACAAAGTGTGTGCCAGCACAAAACCACTCAAACACAGAATCACAGAGTGTTAGGAGTTGGAAAGGACCTCCAGAGATCATCCAATCCAATCCCCCTGCCAGAGCAGAATCACCCAGGGCAGGGCACACAGGAACACATCCAGCTGAGTTTGGAAAGTCTCCAGAGAAGGAGACTCCATAACCTCTCTGGGCAGCCTGCCCCAGGGCTCTGGCACCCTCACCACACAGAAGTGTCTCCTCACGTTGGGGTGGCACCTCCTGTGCTCCAGCTTGGACCTTTTGTGCCTTGCCCTATCACTGGGCACCACCCAAAAGAGCCTGGCACCTTCATCCTCACCCCCAGCCCCTGGATATTGCTAGACATTGATCAGATCCCTTCTCAGCCTTCTCCTCTCCAGGCTGTCTAGCCCCAGGGCTCTCAGTCTCTATCCACAGCAGAGATCTTCTGACCCCTCCATCACCCCTTGGACTCTCTCCAGCAGGTCCCTGTCTCTCTTGAGCTGGAGAGCCCAGAACTGGACACAGTATTGCAGGTGCCCTCTGAGGGGGGTTGTTGTTAAATCCAAAGCTATTTGACAATAACCTGTTCATGTTGCTCTGTTTCCATCACTGGAAGAAAAAAAAACAAAACCCAAACCCTCTGCTCCCAAAAGAATGTGAGAGGATTTAATGAGGTGTAGCAGAAACCCCCCCAGCTTTATGCTGCTTGGATAACTTCAGGGGGGGTTGTTGCGGCAGTGACGTAGAAACTCCACCAAGATTGTTTTGCTCTTGCAGCTTGGATCTTGCTGAGCATCCATAGCCAGGTCCTGCTCAACAGGGAGCTGGGTTGTTACCTACCTAAAGAGCCTCTTCATGGCTCGAGTGCTTTCTCATGTGCTCATTAGCTGCCAGCTAGGAATGCTGTGACTCTCAGGGGATCTTGTTTTGCTGACCTCTTCTTCTCCAGGCACTGCTCAGAGCTTGCCTGGGAGAGTGGATCAGGGTGGAAGGAGATGACTCCTGCAGGAGACACTGATGGCTCCTTCACTCCATCAGAAAGTGAGAACTGTGCTGCATGAACACACCTCCTGCATCCCCTTATATAAGGCAGAAGCTGCATGAACTTGAAGGTCCCTTCCAACCCAACCCATTCTATGGTATCAGCAATGACTTTCCAGTGCTGGGTTAATAGTTGGACTCGGGGATCTCAGAGATGTTTTCCAACTGAAATGATTTGATATTTTTGTACTTCAAAAACTGATCTAAAATGCATCACATTTTGGCACTGACTATGCTGAGAGTTCTCTCAGCACGGCCAAGAAAATCGGTTTGATACATCTCAGCCAATTCTTCACAGAACCCCAGCCCAGGGGGCTGGAAGAGACCTCTGCAGACCATCCAGTCCAACTCCTCTGCTAAAGCAGGGCACCCACAGCAGCTTGCCCAGCAGCACAGTGCCATGGTGGGGGTTGGCATCTTTGCAGGCAAGAAGACTCCACAGCCTCTCTGGGCAGCCTGCTCCAGGCCTCCAGCACCCTCACACCAAACAACTTTCTCCTCCTGCTCAGATGGAACCTCCTGGCTACCAGTTTGTGCCCTTTGCCCCTTGTGCTGTCCCTGGGCACAAGAGCCTGGCCCCAGCCTCTTGCCTCCCACAGCTCCTTTAGCTCCTGCTGAGTATTGCTCAGCTGCCCTCTGGGGCTGCTCTTCTGCAGGCTCTCAGCCTTTGCTCCTCACAGAGCTGCTCCAGTCCTGTCACATTCGTAGCCTCCACTGATAACATTGCTCAAGGCTCCATTCAGCCTGGTTTCAAACACTCCCAGGGATGGAGCATCCACAGCTTCCCTGGGCAGCCTGCTCCAGTGTCTCACCACCCTTGCTTCATTCATTACTGTGAATATAGTTATTAATTTGTTAGATAATTATTTATTCTGATGAAGCAGTGTGATAAAGAAGGTGAAGTCTCTGCCTTCTAGGTATGGCTTTAAATGGATTTCTCTTTTCTTTTTTCCCCTCCCTTTTGCCCTGCAGTTTTAATCCTTGTTAATTATCTGAGGAGGGGAAAACCCTTTCCTATCACTGAAGTCAGAGCTTTAATTAATCATTCTTCTGGTCCTAGTTAATAGGATATAGACCTCACAGGAGGGGGTCGATGCTGTGATTCGTAGTCAACTGGTTGGATGAGATGACCTTGGAGGGTCCCTTCCAAGCCCATGCGAGCTGTGATTGTGATTCCTTACACTTTGCCTGTGGCAGGGATGATTTGAATGGTTGGGTTTGGTGCTCTTCAAGGCATTTTCCAACCACAGTGATTCCCTAAAGAAAGGATTAAGTATATGGAGCTGCATGGCGAGGTCCTGCACAGCAGCTGGATGACCTAAACCCCTCCTGGTTGCAGCTTGAGGCTGTTTCCTCTTGTCCTATCATTTGTTCCTTGGGAGAGGAGACTGATTCCAGCTACTCACAGCTCTTGCTTTGTTCCACCTCCTAGTAAGTGGCTCTTTTGACTGACTCTTGCTCAACAGGGTAGAAAATAGACCTTTTTTTAGAAGCTGCCCCTGGGACCTGCTGTAACCACCTCCTCTGTGGGAGGTGGAATTTGTCACAGGGAATATGCAGCATTGACAAAGCAGCAACGATGAAGTGAAGAGCTCCACACTTAATGACATGAGGAATTACTGTGGGAACACACTGCCTTCCACCAGCTCCCTCTGGATCTGGGGTGAACACATCCATGGAGCAACCTCTGGCCCTGGATAGGGATGTAGTTCTGGCCAGCATAGTGGTGGTGGTGACAACTTAGTCTCCCATGGTGGTGAATGGAGCTGCCTTCAGTCAGTGTCTCGCCAGGGCTCAGTGCTGGGGTTTGTTCTCTTTATTATCTCCATCAATCGTCTCATGAGGGCACCCTCAGTAAGTTTGCAGCTGGCACTAAACCTGGTGGCAGTTTTGATCTGCTGGAGGGCAGGAAGGCTCTGCAGTGAGATCTGAGGTCAGTTGTATGAAGTTTAATGAAACAAGTGCTGGGTCCTGTCCCTGGGTCACAACAACCTCATGAATGCTCCAGGCTGGGATCAGAGTGGGTGGAAAATGGCACGTGCAGGCCCCAGAAAGAATCTGGGGGTGCTGATTGACAGCCAGCTCAAAAGGAACCACTGTGTGCCAAGGTGGCCAGGAAGGCCAGCAGCAGCCTGGCCTGGATCAGCAATGGTGTGGCCAGCAGGAGCAGGGCAGGGATTGTCCTGGACTGGGCACTGGCAAGGTCACAGTTTGAGTGCTGCCTTCAGTTTTGGGCCACTCATTCCAAGAAGGACATTGAGAGGCTGGAGAAGTGCTACAAAGCAGAGGAAGAGTCTGGAGAACAGAGCTGGGGAGAAGCAGCTGAGGGAGCTGGGGGTGTTCAGCATGGAGAGAAGGAGACTGAGGGCAGAGCTCATTGCTCTCTGCAGCTCCCTGAAAGGAGGCTGGAGTGAGCTGAGGGTTTGACTCTTCTCCCTAGTATCAGGTGATACAGGGAGAAGAAATGGCCTGAAATTGTGCCAGGGGAGGGTTAGGTTGGAGATAAGGAAAAATTTCTTCACTGCCAGAGTGGTCAGGGACTGGCACAGGATGCCCAGGGAGGTGGTGGAATCTCCAAGGCTGGAGGTGTTCCAGAAAGGTGTGGTCATGGCACTTGGGGCCATGGTTTAGTGGCCATGGTGGTGTTGGTTGATAGTTGGACTGGATGATCTTAGAGACTTTTTGCACCCAAAACAATTGTAAGATTCTATTAATTTCAAACATCAGATTTTCTCCTGGTTGGAACATTTAGTTGTTCCTTTAGGAGTTTGCATTATCCCTTTGAAATGTTTTCCCCTTTCCAAAAGGGAGGTGGCTTTAAGCAATCTCTGTCTTGGCTGGAGTGCCCAGATGGTCCTGTTTGCCCTTTTGTGTGGCTGTGCTATCAAAGCAAGAACTCAGAAATAAAATAAGTCGGGAGCTGAATGCAAACACAGATGGAGGAAGATCCTTAGTCAAAGCTTAAACATTTGGACAAATGCTGGTGGAAGCTTTCTTGTGATTCCCTGAGCTCTGGTGGCTGAGGAAGTACTCATGAGATGGTGGAAACATCTCCTAAAAGCTTCCTCTCTTCTCTCCTTGTTGGGGTTAAACTTCCCAAAGGCAGGGACAACAATTAGAGTCACGGACCTGCAGGAGACAGATTTCTGTGAACTTGGGCTGGGTTATTCATCAAAGAGTCCTCCAAGTGAAGTGGTCTCCACAGACCACTTGCTGCAAGGCTGAAAGTGTCCCCAGCTGGCTGCTCTCCAGATGCAAATATTGTCACCCACATCTTTCCCTGAGACTTTGGGACTTCCCTTGGGAATGTATTCCTGCCTTGTGCACATGAAGCAGGGCTGAAGTTGATGGAACTAGTGTAGATTTAATGGAGGAGGTGACTGCAGTGTCATTTCTTCTCCTGGCAAGGATCCATACTGTGTGTTTCACCTTTGTCTTGGCTGTTAACTGGGGGCAACCCAGTCCAGCCCTCCCTGCTCAAGCACCAAGCCATAACCTCCAACCATGGATACCCCAACCCTGGGACGCCTTTCCCATGAGGAACTCAGCCTCATTGGAGTTAGGTGATTAATTGCAAATAGAGAAATGCTCCAGCAGGACCACACGAGCAGCCCTAGATTTCCCTGTGCTCAACCATGAGCTGGTTGCATGACCATGATGAACCTGCAAGCTGTGCTTAATCACAGCTCTGCTGTGCTCTGCTGAGACCCTCCCTGCAGTGCTGGGGCAGCTCTGGAGTCCTCAGCACAGCACAGACAGGGACCTGTTGGAGCAGGGCCAGAGGAGGCCACAGCAATGCTGGCAGGGCTGGAAGGGCTCTGCTGGGAGGCCAGGCTGAGAGAGTTGGGCTTGGGCAGCCTGGAGAGGAGAAGGCTCCAGGGAGACCTTCTGGTGGCCTTGCAGTGCTTAAAGGAGCTGAGCAGAAAGCTGGGGACAGATTCTTGAGCAGGGCCTGCTGGGAGAGGACAAGGGGGGATGGTTTGAGCTGAAAGAGGCAGACTCAGACTGCAGAGAGAAGGAAGAAATGTGTTTAGCCTGAGGGTGGTGAGAGGCTGTCTCAGGTTGCCCAGAGAGGTGTCAGAAGCCTCATCCCTGGAGCCATTGCTGGTGAGGTTGGTTGTGGCTGTGAGCAGCCTGCTCTAGCTGCAGCTGTCCCTGCTGAGTGCAGGGGGTTGGTCTGGGTGAGCTTGGAAGGTCCTTTCCCACCCAACCCATTCTCTGTGACTCTGTGCCCACAGGAGCTGCCTGGGTCATGCCTGCCATGCAGCTAGAGGAGTGCTTGAAAAATCACAAAGGTGGGGGGGAGGATACATCTTGTGTAAACATTTGCATTTTAATTTTGTGTTAGTTTCAGGAGGCCTGCTATGTGTTTATCAAGGCCTGTAACAGCTTTGTCTTCCCAACACAGCCATGCCCCATTAAACATCTGCCAGCTGTTCCTGCCCTGCTTCCCCTCACCAGCAGCTCGCCACAGTGGCTGTCAAGGGGTAAAAAATTACCCACAGAAATGGTGCAAAATCAGCAGCAGGCACAGAGAGAACAGCCCCAAGGACCAGGATAGGCTGGAGGCTGACCTGCTGGAGAGCAGTGAAGGAGAAAAGAACCTGGGGGTCCTGGTAGGTGTGAGGGTGCCCATGAGCCAGCAATGTGCTCTGGTGGCCAAGGCCAAGGGCATCCTGGGCTGGATTAGAAGGGCTGTGGTGAGTAGGTCCAGAGAGGTTCTCCTGCCCCTCTGCTCTGCCCTGCTGAGGCCACAGCTGGAGTCCTGTGTCCAGTTCTGGGCCACTCAGTTCAAGATGGACCTCAGGGAACTGCTTGGAAGAGTCCAGCACAGAGCCACAGAGATGCTGAAGGCAGTGGAAGATCTTCCTTAGGAGGAGAGCCTGAGGCAGCTGGGGCTGTGCTGCTGGCAGAGGAGGAGCCTGAGGGGTGACCTCAGCAATGGTTCTAAAGATGTGCAGGTGAGTGCCAGGAGGCTGGAGCCAGCTCTGCTGGGTGATGCCCAATGCCAGCACAAGGGCAATGGTGGAAGCTGAGGCATAGGAAGTTCCATGGAAACATGAGGAGGAATATTTTCCCTGTGAGGGTGACAGAGCCCTGGAACAGGCTGCCCAGGGGGGCTGTGGAGTCTCCCTCTCTGGAGATATTCCACACCTGCCTGGATGTGTTCCTGTGTGATCTGCTCTGGGTGACCCTGCTCTGGCAGAGGGGTTGGACTGGCTGAGCTTTGGAGGTCCCTTCCAGCCCCTGACACTGTGATGCTGTGATTGTGTGAAATTGCAGAATCCCAGCATGGTAGGGGTTGGAAGAGACCTCTCAAGATCATCCAGTTCAACTCCTCTGCTAAAGCAGGGCACCCACAGCAGCTTGCCCAGCAGCACAGTGCCATGGGAGCTTTGGAAGCTCTCCAGAGAAAGAGACTCCACAACCTGTCTGGACAGCCTGCTCCAGGCCTCCAGCACCCTCAGAGTGAATTTCTTGCCCATCCTCATATCTTTATCCTCCTTTACTCCTTAGCTGCTGTTTGTCTCTTCCACCTGGGCTGTCCTTTAGGGTTCAAGAGTGAAGTGGGTCTTGAGCTCTTGCAAGAGGCTGAAGAAAGAGCTCTTGTTGGAGGTCATACTAAGGAGCCTTAGCTCTGCTGGATGCCAGTCTGTGCTGCCAGGAAAGCTCAAACCCATTTATTTAGGGTGAAATCAAGCAAGCAGATGATGCTGAATTAACAGGTAGGAAAAATTAGCCTGATGTGATGGTGCCTTCAGGGCTTAATTAGCTGGCATACTCCTGGCAAGATGGAGCAGCAGCAGCTGCCTGAGCTGCCATGAGTCATTCACACTGATTTCTGTTGCAGCTCTAGCACTCCAGTGACTAAACTGGCTAAGGGACCCCAGTGTTGGGGAACAGAGCTGAAGGGGGGCGCTGAACCCTGGCCTGAACTCCAACCCTGGTGGACTTAAGGATCATGAAGGTCTTAGCTAACCACAGTGAGGCTCCAGCATCTTTATGTCATCTTCTTGGGTGCTGACAGTGCAAAACATCCTTGTTAGAGGTTCAAAGAGGTTTTTGGGTTTTTTCTGTGTCATGAAAAAGAATTTGGTCTCAATGGCTTGGTGCTTCCTGATGCTCACCCAGCCTGTGCATTTTAGCAGCTGGGTTTTGTCCTGTAGTAAAAAGAGTTCTGCAGAAGTGTATCATATAATCCCAGAGTGGGTTGGCTTTGAGGGCAAAGATCATCCAGTCTCAACCCCCCCTGCCATGGGCAGGGACACCTCCCACTAGTACAGCTCACTCAAGGTTTCATCCAAACTGGCCTTGAACACCTCCAGGGAGGGAACAGCCACAACCTCCCTGGGCAACCTGTGCCAGTGTCTCCACACTTGAACTGTAAAGAATTTCTTCCTAACCTCCAGTCTAAATCTCCCCTCTGCCAGCTTAGAGCCAGCCCCCACCCTTCCCCTCCCTGTCCTATCACTGCAGGATCTGTAAAAACAAACCAAAAAGTATAGGAACAAAAAAATGACCCAAACCCATTGGAATGAAGTTCCATGCAAACATGAGGAGGAATTTTTTCCCTGTGAGGGTGATAGAACCCTGAAACAGGCTTCCCAGGGGGGTTGTGGAGCCTCCCTCTCTGGAGGTATTCAAGAGCTGCCTGGATGTGTTCCTGTATGATCTGCTCTGGGTGAACTTTTTCCAAACCAGACCACCCCAGTCTAAATCATCACAGAGAGAAGAGTTCTGAGGAGCTTTGGACTCCTGCTGTTTTGGAAGGGAAATAAGAGAGCAACAGGGTATAAATGAATCCCCAGGGTGGGCAGGACAGGGCAGGGAGATGACCTGTTGGAAAGCAGCTCTGTGGAGAAGGACCTAGGAGTGAGAGTGGACAATAAGTCCTTCACGATGTGCAATGTGCCCTTGGGGCCAAGAAGCCAAGTGGTCCCTGGAAAGCATTAAAAAGAGTGTGGCCCAGAGCTCTAGAGAGGTTCTCCTGCCCTTCTGCTCTGCCCTAGTGAGGCCATAGCTGGGGTATTGTGTCCAGTTCTGGGCTCCCCAGTTGAAGAGAGACAGGGAAGTGCTGGAGAGCATTAAGCACAGATGGGGCAAGAGTTGGCATTGCTGGAAGTGATGATGCAGCACTCCTGGGCTCGTGCAGCGCCTGTGCCACCCCTCCAGTCACCTTCTCCTTAAACTCCTCGTTGATTTAAGGAACTCCCTTTATTACCTGCCAAGCTCCCTCATCCCCTGCATTTATTTTGATCCTGTAGCACTTTCAGTCATGCTTTTATTGCTTCTGAAGAGTAAAATGTCTGCTCTAGCTAGAGGCATAAATCTCCTCTCCAGCCAGGGATGACATCTTCGCCACTATAGATCACTTTGGTTATTGCCCAATAGTGCCATCATATCACAGGGCAAATTAGGGGACCAAAGGATGGGGCTGAGCTGATTATGTGTGTCTGAGGGAAATCCTTTACTGCCCAGGCTCACTGTGGAGAGTTGGACCAGCTTCAGGGAGAAAATCAGCAGTTGAGGGTTGGTGGAAGCTCTTCTCTTGGTTTCATCTGAAGGTCAGCTCTGGGAGGGGAAAGGTGGCCACCAGTGTGTCCCTCGGGCAGGGGGTCAGGAGCTGTGTCATCACATGGGCTTCAAATCCTGGCAAGTCATCTGTGATGCCTTGTGGATAGAGGAGGGCAGGCATGAGAGCTCCTCCAACACATGGGCAAAGAATTATCCAAAGCTAACAGACACCCTTTCAATCACTGAAGAACAAGAAATATCTGGCCAGTGTCCTTGTTGTGATGGGGGACACCAGGAGCAGCACCAGGGATGTCCAATCACACAGCATGGTTGGAAGGGACCTCTGCAGACCATCCAGTCCAACCCCACTGCTAAAGCAGGGCACCCACAGCAGCCTGCCCAGCAGCACAGTGCCATGGGAGGTTTGGAATCTCTCCAGACAAGAAGACTCCACAGCCTCTCTGGGCAGCCTGCTCCTGGCCTCCAGCACCCTCACACCAAACAACTTTCTCCTCCTGCTCAGATGGAACCTCCTGGCTTCCAGTTTGTGCCTTTTGCCTCTTGTGCTGTCCCTGGGCACCACTGACAAGAGCCTGGCCCCAACCTCTTGCCCCCCACAGCTCCTTTAGCTCTTGTTGAGCACTGCTCAGATACCCTCTGGGGCTGCTCTTCTGCAGGCTCTCAGCCCCAGGGCTCTCAGTCTTTGCTCCTTCAGCAGCTCTAGTGTGTGGCTTCACAACCTTTCTGGGTAACCCAGATAAAATTAAGGGTAAAGTTGGGAGAAGAAAAAAAATTTGTAAAGAAAAAGTAAAATTGTGGCTTCCATGAAGTAGCAGAATGACCAGGGGGGAAAAAAAGGGAAAAAAACAAACCTCAAGAAAAACCAAAAAAACCAAAAAAACAAACCCCCCCCCCCCCCCCCCCCCCCACCAAAAAACAAAAAAAAAAAAAAAAAAAAAAAAAAAAAAAAACAAACAAAACAAA
>VWZE01020795.1:0-10007 GCA_013396675.1 Eubucco bourcierii | reverse complement strand
AAAACTAAACAAAAAACAAACCAGAAAAAGAAAAAAATTAAAAGAAAATACTTTAAAAGGCAATAAATAATAATAGGCAGTTATTTTGGAGCTGGGCAGATGAAGGTCAAAGGGAGCAGGGACAGGATGTTGAGGTGTTCCACCTGTCCCTGAGGCAGCTCTCCACAGCCTCTAAAACTGCTTGGGGTGGGGGGGGAATATATATATATATTTATATACTGGAGCAAGCCATGCCATGAATTATTGACTAGTGTGGGACAATTAAAAATTGAAGGGAATGTTGGAGAATTCAGAAAATCAACCTGAGGTCTGCAGCAGAGGAGGGTGCTGGGCTCAAAAAAAAAAAAAAAAAGCAAAGCAGGAAGAGAGGTTTCAGGTGGGTAAATTATTCATAGTGCTTTAATTTATTCATATTTCTTTACTTTGCTAATGTTCCAGGGAGACCAGCAGGGCTCAAAGGATGGGGCTGTGGAACTGTAGTGCTGAGGAGAAGGGGAGGGAAGCCCAGGAGAGCCCAGCAAAGCTCTGGCCACCAATGGCTTGGTTGCTTCTCTCCTTCATTAGAAGGGTCCTGAGTTTCATCACCATTTGTGCATTAGAATTGGGCTGGGCGCTCTGCTGACAGCAGTGAGGGGGTTCAAAAGTCATCCCAGGTAAGAACCAGTGTTAATTAAACTGTTCCTGGTGCAAAAATGGGTCAGGCACTGGAACAGGCTGCCTGGGGGCGAGTGGGGTCATCTTCCCTGGAGGTGTTGAAGACACCTGGGGCCATGGCACTTGGGGGCTGTATCAGACTGATTTTCTTGGCTATGATGGCTGCCCAGAGAGGCTGTGGAGTCTCCTTGTCTGGAGAGATCTCAACCCACCTGGGTATTGTACTGCTGTGGGTGCCCTGCTTTAGCAGGAGAGTTGGACTTGATCTGCAGAGGTCACTTCCAACCTCACCAGGCTGGGATTCTGTGTGAGCAATGAGCTCTGCCCTCAGCCTCCTTTTCTCCAGGCTGAACACCCCCAGCTCCCTTAGCTGCTCCTCACCAGCCCTCTTCTCCAGATCCTTCCCCAGCTTTTTTCTTCTCCTACTTCATGCCCACCCCATTCTGAGCATTTATTTATCTATTTCTACTGTATTTAAGCCTCCTTTCACCCCATTTTCCACCACTGACTACTGTTCCAGCATGATTTCCCCCTTGCTTTGCACACTGGTGTTTCCCACCAGCTGTCCAGGCTGCAGAGCCTGTGCACCCAGGAGTTTTCTTGTGTTATTTCCATATTTTCAACAGCAGATGGACCTAGAATGCCAGATTCTGGGGTTTGTGTTCTCTGTAGCTGCTGCTTCTTGGCTCAGGGTGTGTTTTGATCCTTGGCAATGACAAATTCTCTCTCCAGCCACATTTCCCCTACACTTCTTAAATCCTTGAAGGAATTTCTTGCTCTCTATCCCTTCCCAGAAGGAATCTCAGGAGGATTTAGTGCATCACTCAGCATCTGCAATGGTTGGAAAAAGAAAAAGAAAAAGAAAAAAGAAGAAAGAAAAAGAAAAAAGAAAGAAAAAAGAAAAATAAAAAGAAGAAAAAGGAAAAAGAAGAAAGAAAAAGAAAAAAGAAAGAAAAAAGAAAAATAAAAAGAAGAAAAAGGAAAAAGAAGAAAGAAAAAGAAAATGAAGAAAAAGAAGAAAAAGAAAAAAGAGAAAAATGAAAAAAAGAAAGGGGGGAAAAAGAAGAAAAAGGAAAAAAGAAAGGGAAAAAAAAGAGGAAGAAAAATAAAAAAAGAGAAAAAGAAGGTAGAACAAATATCTTTGTGTAGAAAGCTCACAGGTAGTGCCTTGTACACAGCTCTTAGATGCTCAACTACAGCTTCATTTTATCCACACATCAAAGCCTCAAAGCAGGGCACTGAGGACACTTCTCCTGGGATCCAATCTCTCAAAGTGTCAGCCTGAATTTCCTTTAAGGAAGCAGAAGATCCCAGCATCTGTGGTTGAAACTTTAAAAGCTTCCTTTTAGTCCATTTAAAAAAAAACCAAAACAAAAACAAGAAAAAGAAAAACCTAAAGGACAGAGGATTTTAGCATTCAGAAGAGGCCCTGCCATTAGCTGAGCGAATGTTTCCCCCTGATGGGCTCAGCTTTCCAAGCTCCATTAAGAGAGAAGCAGACTGGGACAGCTTGGGATGTAGAACAGTGACAGTGTGAGGGGTTGGAATTCATCTCTGAACACTTGGCTTGGAAAAAGGGAGGGTTTTTTTCCTGCTCCTCCACACCTCTGCCAAGAGAGATGGGGACAGAGATTGAGGTACAAACTGCCTTAGCCTGTTTTAATTAATCCCCATTTCTGAACTGCCTGCAGTTTGCTTCCTGCTGAAACTACTCCCAAAGATTTGGAGCAGATGATCTCTAAGATCTCTTCCAACCTGAGCCATTGTATGATTTAATGTTCCAGATATGGGAGGAGTGAAAGGTTGTGGCCAGCAGGAGCAGGGTAGGGATTACCCCTCTGTGCTGGGCACTGCTGAGCACACACCTTGAACCCTGGGTTCAGTTTTGGGTCCTTCACTCCAAGAAAGATGTTGAGGGGCCGGAGCAGCTCCAGAGAAGGGCAAAAAAAGTGGGAAAAGGGCTGGAGAAAAGGGCTGGGGAGGAGCAGATGAGGGAGCTGGGGAGGGGTTCAGCCTGCAGAGAAGGAGGCTGAGGGCAGAGCTCATTGCTCTCTGCAACTCACACAGAATCCCAGCATGGTGGGGGTTGGAAGGGACCTCTGCAGTTCATCCAGTCCATAATGATCTGCTAAAGCAGGGCACCCACAGCAGCTTGCCCAGCAGCACAATGCCATGGGGAGTTGGAATCTCTCCAGACAAGGAGACTCCACAGCCTCTCTGGGCAGCCTGCTCCTGGCCTCCAGCATCAGACAAGTTTCTCCTCCAGCTCAGATGGAACCTCCTGGCTTCCACTTTGTGCCCTTTGCCTCTTGTGCTGTCCCTGGGCACCACTGACAAGAGCCTGGCCCCAGCCTCTTGCCCCCCACGGCTCCTTTAGCTCTTGCTGAGCATTGCTCAGATGCCCTCTGGGGCTGCTCTTCTGCAGGCTCTCAGCCCCAGGGCTCTCAGCCTTTGCTCCTCACAGAGCTGCTCCAGGCCCCTCAGCAGCTTTGCAGCTTCCCCTGCACTCTCCCCAGCAGAGCTCATTGCAGGCTGGTGGTGAACTTGTTTTCTACCAGCATCCCCAGGTTATTCTTCACAGAGCTGTGTTTGTTGTTGTAGCTCTTGCACCACTACGATGCTGGGGCAGAAGAGAAGGTCAGGACCCATTTGGAGGTCTCACAGGAGACCACTAGTCCTGTTCATCCCCTTGGAGCTCCTGAGAAGCATCATCACCCATGCAGGCAGCGCTGTTGTGATGCCAACATTTAAAGTGGCTGGGAGAAAGAGGAGAGGTGGCACCTGGGGATGTGGGTTAGGTGGGCATGGCGGTGCTGGGTTGATGGTTGGACTTGATGGCCTTAGAGGGTTTTTCCCACCTCAATCCTTCTGGAGCCCTGGTGGCCTACAATGCAAATGCAAATTAGAGCCACTTACAAAGCAGATCACTCCTAATTGCCACTTAATACCTTCCTATCCTAATGCTGTGACAAAGGCCCAAGAATTCTTTGGGTCTCTGCACTGATGTCTTTTGATGAAGAACATATCAGCTGGGAGCTTCTGGCATTAATTCTGCAGGGCTGAAGCTGCAGGCTCACTGTCAGCTCAGCTGCAGCTGGCACAGGATAGCTGTCACAGCCCCAAGCAAGGCAGAGATGTGCAGGTGAAGTGCTACAAAGGTTTTGAAAGCAGCTTCAGAATTGCCTGGAGAAATAAAATGAGGCTTTACAAGTCAAATCTCCCAAGGCATGGGAGCATCAACCCCAGCCCCTCTGTGTTCAGCAGCCCTAGGGTGTTGTTGGCACTCCTCTGAGGAGCAGATAAGCAGGAGGGGGTTTTGCTAGGAGAGGATAAACTAGGCTGGGGTTGGTTGTTGATTGCTCTTCCAGCAGGGCGCCTGACTCCAGCTGTGCCAGGAAATGGGAGCAGTGATGTGGGCGGAGAGCTCAGAGCATCCCTTCTCCCCAGAGATGTCCTGCTGATGCCCTGAGGTGCAGGTGTGGCAGCCAGCTCTTCTTCCAAGGAAGTGGAAAAGCTAAACCAATGCTGTGGCAGGCTCCAATCAACTGCAGGCTGGAGGTGCCCAAAGGCCACCACTGGGCTTGGGTGAGAAGCAATACAGTGTCCAGCAGCAGCAGGGAGGGGACTGTCCCCTTGGACTCAGCTCTGGTGAGGCCACACCTCAAGTGTTGTGTTCAGTTTTGGGCACTCCATTACAGGAGAGATGTGGAGGTGCTGGAGCCAGTGCAGAGCAGAGTAAGGAAGCTGTGAAGGGCCTGGAGAGTAAATCTGATGAGGAGAGACTGAGGGAGCTGGGGATGGTTAGTGTGGAACAGAGGAGGCTGAGGGCAGAGCTCATTGCTGTCTGCAGCTACCTGAAAGGAGGCTGTGGAGAGGCTGCTGCTGCCCACGTTTCATTAGTGACAGAACAAGAGGGATTGGCCTCAAGCTGCCACTGGGTAGGCTTAAAATGGACATTAGGAACAATTTTTTTCCCATCAAGAGTGGTCAGGGACTGGAATGAGCTGCCCAGGGAGGTGCTGGAGTCTCCAACCCTGGGTGTGTTTAAAGGTCATTTGGATGTGGTACTTGGGCTATGGTTTAGGATGCACCTTGTAGAGCAGGGATCTGGGTTGGACTTGGTGGTCCTGAGGGGCTTTGGCAACTGGAACGTTTCTGTGATCTGTGACCACCCAGGCTGGAGCACCCAAAAGACCTCAGTACTTTAATCAGGCTATGCAAGGGGTGGTGGAATTGTTTTTTTCTTCACCATGCCATCAGAGAAGCCAGAGCTGGGAGAGCCAGGGCTCAGCACTGGGCCCAGTTCTCTTCAATGTCATTGTCAGTGATCTGGGTGAGGGACCTAAGGCACAGAGTCACTGAACATTAGATGTTGGAAGACAACTTAAGAGATTCATCAAGTCCAAGCCCCCTGCCAAAGCAGGATTCCCTAGGGTGACAGTTTGCAGATGACACCAAATTGAGTAGGAATGTTGATCTTCTTGAAGGTATGGAGGCTCTACAGGGGCACCTGGATTGGCCAGCAGGATGAGGTTCAGCAAAGCCAAGGGCTGGGTCCTGTCCTTGGGGCACAACAACCCCATGAATGCTCCAGGCTAGGGGGAGAGAGGCTGGAAACTGCCTGAAGGTGGTGCTTGACAGCAAAGGACCTGGGGGTGCTGGCTGACAGCAGCTGAAGGTGAGCCAGGCTGTGCCCAGGTGGCCAAGAAGGTCACCAGCAGCCTGGCCTGGATGGCAATGGTGTTGCCAGCAGGAGCAGGGCAGGGATTGTGCTCCTGGAGTGGGCTGGGGAAGGGTCTGGAGAACAGGTCTGGGGAGGAGCAGCTGAGGGAGCTGGGGATGTGCAGCCTGGAGAAGAGGAGGATGAGGGCAGAGCTCATTGCTCTCTGCGGCTCCCTGAGAGGAGGTTGGTGCCAGGTGGGGATTGGCCTCTTCTCCCTAGTAACAATTGATAGGTCAAGAATAAATGACCTCAACCCCCTGGATCACTTCTGTGGTCTCCTCTGGTCCTGCTCCAACAGGTCTACATCCTCCTGTACCAGGATTTTCCCTCGACCTTAGGCTGAGCAGTGCTCGGCTGTGGCACAAAGGTTAGCTGTGGCAGCTGAGCTTGTGGCAGAGCAGCCAACCCTTCACACCACCCTAAGAGTTCCACAGCTTCCATTCCCTCCACCACCACTGCCCAACCAAGACCTTGCAGGATTGCTCTTTGCCAGCTCTGGCTTCTCTGGTGAAGAAAGAAAAACAACTCCAGCTGCCCTACATAGCCTGATTGAAATACTGAGGGCTTTTGGGTGCTCCAGCCTGGGTGGTGTCTTCTCATCTAAGCCCAGTGGTGGCCCTGGGGCACCTCCAGCCTGCAGCTGATGTTTGGTGCCTGCCACACCATTGGTTTAGCTTTCCCACTTGCCTGCCTCGTGCAATTGGATTTCTTTCCAAGAAGACATTTAAAATCCAAGTCTTGACTGATCTCTGCCTGGCACATGAAGCTGTGGATGGAGTCCCCAAATATTGGATGCCTGAGGACCCAGACTGATCTCTCTGAGGGGAACCTCAGGGAAGGCAATTTGCAAGAGGGGTTGTGAAGCGATACTCAGCATTCAGAGGTGACCTCTGTCTGTCAGCCTCCTGGAGGTTAATTAAATGGAATGATTGAGCTGTGCTTGCCTGAAGAGCCACACTGATGCTGTCCTCTTCTGGAGTCCTCAGCACAGACAGGGACCTGTTGGAGCAGGGCCAGAGGAGGCCACAGCAATGCTGGCAGGGCTGGAAGGGCTCTGCTGTGAGGCCAGGCTGAAAGAGTTGGGCTTGGGCAGCCTGGAGAGGAGAAGGCTCCAGGGAGACCTTCTGGTGGCCTTGCAGTGCTTAAAGGAGCTGAGCAGAAAGCTGAGGACAGGCTCTTGAGCAGAGCCTGCTGGGAGAGGACAAGGGGGGATGGTTTGAACTGAAAGAGGCAGACTCAGACTGGAGAGAGAAGGAAGAAATGTGTTTACCCTGAGGGTGGTGAGAGCCTGTCCCTGGTTGCCCAGAGAGGTGTCAGAAGCCCCATCCCTGGAGCCATTTCAGGTCAGATTGTTTGGAGCTGTGAGCAACCTGCTCCAGCTGCAGCTGTCCCTGCTGAGTGCAGGGGGTTGGTCTGGGTGAGCTTGAAAGGTCCCTTCCAACCCAACCCATTCTCTGACTCTCATTTGCAGCTCTCCCAGCCCTCCACACCTGAACATTTTGCTGATGGGTACAGCACTGCCTGGCTCCTGGGAAGCAGCATCAGCCCCAGGTGCCTCCCAGCCAGGCACAATCAGTGCATTCAGAGCCTTTCTTTGGGTTACATTCATCCTTTTTCACTATTCCCCATTTTGCACAGGCTTCTCATTACTTTGATAGTTTAATAGCAGCTTTGGATGCAAATCCAACCACACAAGGGTGAAATTGTGGCACACTAATAGCAACTGGGATCTTGCACCTGCCTCAAGTGCCCCATCCATGGAGGCAGGAGCAGCTTTGGCACAGCAGAAGAACATCCTGGCAGCTGCCAGCAGAAGGGAGATGCTGAGTCTGTCCAGGGGGCACTTCAGAGATGCACTGGGGCCAAAACTCTTCCTGTTTTTTCAGAACAGCCTTCCCTGTTTTTTTAGAAAGCAAGAGCAGGAATGGTCATCTGAGGGAGTTACGTTTATCTTTCTTTAAACTGGGGAGAGTCCAGGGGAGGCTGCAAAGCTGCTGAGGGGCCTGGAGCAGCTCTGTGAGGAGCAAAGGCTGAGAGCCCTGGGGCTGAGAGCCTGCAGAAGAGCAGCCCCAGAGGGCATCTGAGCAGTGCTCAGCAAGAGCTAAAGGAGCTGTGGGGGGCAAGAGGCTGAGGAGAGGC
Organism: Eubucco bourcierii; assembly: GCA_013396675.1. Classification (NCBI taxonomy): domain Eukaryota; kingdom Metazoa; phylum Chordata; class Aves; order Piciformes; family Ramphastidae; genus Eubucco; species Eubucco bourcierii. Next base: position 2,491 of record VWZE01020795.1, on the reverse strand, counting down.
TCTTGTGAGTGGTGCCCAGGGACAGCACAAGGGGCAAAGGGCACAGACTGGCAGCCAGGAGGTGCCATTTGAGCAGGAGGAGAAAGTTGTTTGGTGTGAGGGTGCTGGAGGCCTGGAGCAGGCTGCCCAGAGAGGCTGTGGAGTCTCCTTGTGTGGAGAGATTCCAAACCCCCGTGGGCATTGTGCTGCTGGGCAGGCTGCTGTGGGTGGACTGGATGATGTCCAGAGGTCCTTTCCAACCTCACCATGCTGGGAGTCTGGGGTTTTTCTGGGCAACATGAGCACTTGCTGAGGTCTATGTAAAGGACTGGCACAGGGAGAACATGCCAGCCCCAGTGTGAAGGAAAAACTTCTCAGCTGCAGAGATGTATTTGTTTGTGCTCCATTCTCTTAAGGAATTAGCAGAAACCTATTAGAGAAAGTCCTAATCCCATTTTGGAAAGGAAGGATTAAGGCACCCAAAGAGTCATTGCCATTCAGGCTGGCCTTGCCCATCAGCCAGGCTGAGACCATGGATGCTGCTGTGGGATGGGACCAGACCAGCCCCTCAGCAGATGGTAACTCCAGTTTGTGCCCTGATTTCTCCTCTCCTTACTGCCAGGGCAGCTGCCAGACCAGGGAAGGACCTTGCTACTACTTTATGTGTAGGTCACTGTGATTTGTTTGGAGCATTCAGTGAAAGATTTTTGGTTCATGCTAGAAAACAGTGAAATATGTAATAAGGGAGAGCTGGGTCAGAGAGAGAGAGATGAGGCAGGACTTGAACTTTGGTGGAGGATTCAAGTTGAAAAGCCTTTAGCAAGGGGAAGAAGCTTTGCAGTTTGTATGTGCCCAACACTTGAAGCTCTTTGGCATTGCAGATGATGATGCTAAGCTGGGTGGGAGTGGTGACCTGCTGGAGGGTAGGAAGGCTCTGCAGAGGGATCTGGCCAGTCTGGTTCCATTGGCAGAGGTCAGCTGGATGAAGTTCAACAAGGCCAAGGGCTGGGTCCTGCACTTGGGCTACAACCACCCCATGAGTGCTACAGGCTTTGGGGAGAGAGGCTGGAAACTGCTTGGTGGCAAAGGACCTGGGGGTGCTGGCTGACAGCAGCTGAAGGTGAGCCAGGCTGTGCCCAGGTGGCCAGGAAAGGCACCAGCAGCCTGGCCTGGATGGCAATGGTGTTGCCAGCAGGAGCAGGGCAGGGACTGTGCTCCTGGAGCGGGCACTGGGGAGGCCACAGCTTGAATCCTGCCTTCAGTTTGGGCTCCTCGCTCCAAGAAGGACATTGAGGGGCTGGAGCAGGTCCAGAGAAGGGCAACCAAGCTGGGGAAGGGCCTTGGACATGTCTTGTGAGAAACAGCTGAAGGAACTGGGGTTGTTTAGCCTTCAGAAGAGGAGGATGAGGGTAGACCTTACTGCTTTCCACAACTCCCTGAAAGGAGGTTGGAGCAAGGTGGGTATTAGTCTCTTCTCATATGCAACAAGTGTCAAGACAAGAGGAAGTGGCCTCAAGTTGTGCCAAGAGAGGTTCAGATTGGACATTAGGAACAATTTCTTCACAGAAAGTGTTCTCAGGCTTTGGAGCAGGCTGCCCCTGGAGGTGATGGAATCTCCTCTGGAGAGCTTCCAAACCAGCCACCCACCCCCTCCCCACATGGCATTGTGTCCTGGGCAAGCTTCTGTGGGTGCCCTGCTTTAGCAGATAACCGTGGACTGGATGATCTCCAGAGGTCACTTCCAACCCCCACCATGCAGGGATTGTGTGGTGCTGCCTGGCAGCTGCGTCCCTCCAGCTCGCACCAGGAGCTTTGCCCAGTGGTGTGTTTTTGGTGATCCCAGATCTGCCTCAGTGTCTGGAAACACCAAAACTTGTTGAAGGAGGCTGTCCCCAGTCCTGGCCCAACACAACACCACTGGGAGCAGAGCCTGGCTCAGCCACCATGACCAACAAAGCCACGACTTGCTATGGGCTTTGCCCGTGGAGCTGAAGCCAAGCGCTCAGCACCTTGCTGGCCTTGCTTTCTGCTGCTGCTGGAAGCCCACCCTGGTTTCCCTCTGCAGCCACACTTGCAAACTGGGAAGCACTGCCAAAAGCACGAGCTCCAAATGTAGTTTGCAGTGCTTCTGCTGGAGCCAGCCAGCATTATCCCCGCTGCTGGGGCCGCTGGAATGGCCTTTCCCAGCGGGAGAGGCGTGGAGACGCCAATTTGTGGTTCATCAGGCAGCCGCAGGCTAATTAACGTGGCCGTGGCTGCCTGCCTTTGGGCATGACAAGGGGCAGAGGAGGGGAGCTAAGGAAGTCCAAAAGGGATCCAAAGTCATGGCATATTAATGACTGAAAATGCGTGCTGGAGCTGACAGAAGAGAAAGCATAATGAATAAATCAGCTGAGCCAGGATTTGCCTTGCAAGGTGGAGGCAGCTGCAAGGGAAAGCTTTGGGAAGGAGCAGCATGGCGTGCTGGTGGAGTGGAGAGACCTTCACCCCTCGAATCAGCCAGCCCTGAGCC
>VWZE01020794.1:26977-36985 GCA_013396675.1 Eubucco bourcierii | reverse complement strand
TCTACCATTTGCAGGAGGAAGTTGTCATCGACGCAATTTCTTTCTCATGTATTTGCAAGTGGATTGAGTTTTGATCCTAGTGATTTTTTGCTCATGGGAGGTGCTGGATTTTCAATGTGCTTTCTTCCTGGAAAAGCAATTCATGTACAACAGGGGATGTGAGCTGAGTAGTCAGATTAGCTTATTAGCTAGAGTTTGGTGAGACTCAGAATTACATTTTGTGAATTAGCCTGCAAAGGATAACGAAATGAAAAAGGGGTTTGGGACTCAGCCCAAAGCTGTAACTAGAACTGCATTCACAATTTGCCACCACTGTAACGCCACATTTGCAGTATATACATTTTGTTTTTTTTACAATGAAACATCTTCTTAAGAGCCTGACCATGAAACAGCATGCAAATTTTAAATTATTTTGTTCTTATACATGTATTGTTTCCACATTTCAGGAGATCAGTAATTCACATGTTGATAAGCTGATAGGATGCCTGCATCTTCTGTATACTGGGGTTTTTGCATCATTGCAAAGTATTACTCATTTGCTGTGACTTTTTAGGATGGACATAAAGGTATCTAAGTTAATTCTTTTCACCAAGATTTCATATAATATTAATCAATGAGAGAATCATAGAATGGTAAAGTTGGAAAGGACCTCAAGGATCATCTAGTTCCAACCCCTTGACATAGGCAGGGACACTTCCCACTAGTACAGGTTACTAAAGACCTCATCCAATCTGGACTTGAATATCATCCACAATCTCCCTGGGCAACCTGTTCCAGTGCCTCACCACCCTCACTGGAAAGAACTTCATCCTGACATCCAGTCTAAATCTCCCCTCTGCCAGTTTAAACCCATTACCCCTTGTCCTGTCATTGCAGGACCTTGTAAATAATCCCTCCCCAGTCTTCCTGTAGGCCCTCTTCAGAAACTGGAAGGCTACTATCAGTTCCCCTCAAAGCCTGCTCTTCTCCAGGCTGAAGAGCCCCAACCCTCTCAGCCTGTCCTCACAGGAGAGCTGCTCCAGCCCTCTGATCATCCTCGTGGCCCTCCTCTGGACCCGCTCCAACACTTCCATGTCCTTCCTGTGCTGGGGGTTCCAGAACTGCACACAGTACTCCAGGTGGGGTCTGATGAGAGCAGAGTAAAGTGACAGAATCACCTCCCTTGCCCTGCTGGCCACACTGCTGTAAGGGGGAACTTCAAACTGAATAAAGATTAAATAATGAAAAAAAGAAAATAAAGTAAAATATCTTGGTTTAAGGTAACTATGACCCCCACAATTTCAACTTAAAAAGAAACAAACAAACAAAAACAACAACAAAAAAAAACCCCAAACAAATGTCTTTAGTGGTAAAATGATAAATATACAAAATAAAATTTATCTGACCTGAAAATAATTATTTGACATTTAAAATCTTTTAGAAACAGATCCTAAACAGTAGTCTCACTTGTTGAGAACGTTTAATCCTACATTATTATTATATACTGAATTTACACATCTTAATTCAATTTACAGTTACATTAGATATTTATTCTTGAGAATTTCCCAGGTGATTAAGAAGTGCCAAAACCAGTAAGGTTTGGGCACTTGTGTTTGCTTTCATGTTCTGAATCTCTGGTTGTTTTTCATTGGAAAAAACACAGTGGATTTTTTTTTCCCCCAAGTGCAAATAAACTGACTTGAGTGTTACATGTAAAGAAGAACACTTAGAGTGGATTTCATTTACTGTTTCTGAAAAGAGTTAGAATTACCAGTAACTTCAGCTTTTTGACCTATTACCTTCTAAGACTGGTTTAAAAACTTGAGTGCATGGTAAATGACAGTATTCAGCCCAAGAAAATGCCTAAACTGTGTGTAGTTTTTCTAGAGAAAACTCAGATTGCTCCACAGTTCTTGAAGCCTTAATAAGGGCTAATCTGTAAGTACTGCTGATAGATTTAATTGTATTAATAAGGAAAGATCATTTAAATGGAAGATGAAATAGAAAGCCCTTTGAAATATCATAGTATCACAGTATCACCAAGGTTGAAAGAGACCTCGAAGATCAAGTCCAACCCATCACCACAGACCTCAAGACTAGACCATGACACCAAGTGTCACATCCAAACATGCCTTGAACACCTCCAGGGATGCTGACTCCACCACCTCCCTGGGCAGCCCATTCCAGCAGCCAATGACTCTCTCAGTCAAGAACTTTCTCCTCACCTCCAGCCTAAACTTCCCCTGGCACAGCTTGAGACTGTGTCCTCTTGTTCTGGTACTGGTTGCCTGAGAGAAGAAAGTAACCTCCTCCTGGCTACAACCACCCTTCAGGTAGTTGTATCCAGCAAGAAGGTCTCCCCTGAGCCTCCTCTTCTCCAGGCTAAACAATCCCAGCTCCCTCAGCCTCTCCTCATAGGGCTGTACTCGAGGCCTCTCCCCAGCCTCGTTGCCCTTCTCTGGACATGCTCAAGCACCTCAATATCCTTCTTAAATTGAGGGGCCCAGAACTGGACACAGTATATTATTTATACAGCACACAGTATAACACAGGATATTTGGGTATATGGGATTAAAAATTACTAAAAGAGCACTTAACATTCAAGGATTCCAGTTTATATTATATGTTATTTTATATTAGATTATACATCCATGCTTATTTTCAAGATACATCCATGATTAAAATAAAGAAGGCCCAAGCTGACCATGTAAAAAATGCCTCCTCTTCAGTGTTCTTCTGAGTTGTTGTTCTAAAGACATCCAGCTCGGTAGCTTAAGAAATCATTAATGAATTTTAGATGATAGAGTAAGAATAAGCCACCTAGCAGACAAAATAAAAGAAAATAGAAAGTTTTATAGCATAAGGTAATTGTTTTAAGGATATAGTATAAAATGCTCCAGGGTCATAGAAGATAACACAAACCAAAACCAAGCCAAATGTTTGGATAGATCTGCTATTTTGCAAACACCAAAATTAAGTACTGTTTATCAAAAAAACCCTGCCTGACTTCAGGCACCTTAAGTAATTCTAAGCTATTCACCTTGAAAGTTATCTGTGGTAAACACAGAGAAATACACATTTTAAGCAGTAGTTCATGCAATTTTACACTTTTGCCTTATGGTGAGATGAAAATCACCATAAAACCTCTCTTCAATTTACATTAATGACAGGGAGAAATTATAGATAGTCTGGAGGAACTTGCACAGACATAGACAACTGTACTGTAAATGAGGTTTACAGGTAGAGAGATAGACAAATAAATCAGATAGATGAAATGCACGGGGAAGGGGTGGGGGGCAAGTCTCAGGAAATGCAATATCTGTTCTGAGTCTGAAAACAAGTCAGGTATAAGTAATAGTTCTCAATGAGGAAAGCTATGACAGGCCTGGCCAGAGCCTTAGAAACGGAAGGAAGATTTATAGACTAAGAAAATCCAACGCAAAACTAAATTGTATTGTAGAAATAGCAAACAAAAATCAGAAGTGATAATGACAGATTATAACGGTAATAAAGGTGATTTCACTGATACAAATATTATATATCATAATATGTGGCACACTCAAGTGCATTTATGCATTGAGAGCAGAGAAAGGTATGCATTAATGACTTAAGAGAACACTCTGCTTTGAGCTAGAAGGTCTCAGTTTCAGCTACTGCAAATAACCTGACACACATCCCTTACCTCACAGTGGTGTTTCTACCACTGTTTCCTTACATTTTGCCTTTTGAAAACAGATGCTGGATTCTAAATTCAGCTCCAAAAACCTTCTGTACAAAGACCTAAGACACATCCTAATAACTCTATCATAAAATACTCGGCATTTAATGCAACAAATGGGAATTTGTAAGGATGTTTACCCAAAATAAAAACCTAGAGAACTGCGTTCTTCACATGTGCAGCTTTTCCCATTTGCACTGACGAATCTTAAAGGAGCGTGGCTTAAATATTTGTGATCTTTAAAACAGCAATATTGGGTAAACTGAGAGGATTACTAGCAACCCATTGCAATGACAGGACTAGGGACAATGGGTTTAAACTGGCAGAGGGGAGATTAAGACTGGATGTTAGGAGGAAGTTCTTTCCAGTGAGGGTGGTGAGGCACTGGAACAGGTTGCCCAGGGTGGTTGTGGCTGCTCCCTCCCTGGAGGTGTTCAAGGCCAGATTGGATGAGGTCTTGAGTAAGCTGTCCTAGTGGGAGGTGTTCCTGCCTATGGCAGGGGCTTGGAACTAGACGACCCTTGAGGTCCCTTCCAACCTTACCATTCTGTGATTCTGTGATTCTATGATTAGGAGTCCTTTTGAATTTCAACCATTTGCCCTTTTCCAATCAGAACATCTTAACTTTGATTACATAATTCTAAGTAAAGTTTAAAAAAACAAAAACAAAAACCTTCATGATTTTTACAAAGAAGGTTTGATATATTAGGAGAGGGTTTTGTTTGTTAATGGTTTTGTTAAGTGGTGTGTTGGTTTGCTTCTTTATGTGTTTGATTTTCCTTTTTTGTTTGGTTTGGGGTTTGCTTCTGCAGCATATTTTCCTATATTTTGAGGTCCATTGATTACCTGAGTTAAAAACTGGGTTTAGTTAACACAGACTTAGTTAACAAAGGTTGCACATTACATTTCTTTTTATTTGTTTCACAGTATCTTGCCTGTGTGAGGTAAACTACCACCTCTGTTATGCAGGGGCAATCTCCAGCCTTCTAACTCGATATTCATTCTATCCTTTTATTCAGTGTGGATAAATTAAGGACAATAGGACTTGAAATAAAAAGCAAAACATCATGACATTGTGACAGCAATTGGAGATAGTGATATCTGACTTTCTACTTATTCAGCTTATTGTTCTGTACTTGATCTTTAGTTTCTTCCCAGAAAATTACCAAAACCACAATTTTCTTTGATTAAAACATGATGGGGGAGGGAGAAAGGCAAACTGATTTCTCTGCAAACTATGTTATTGTAAATAATACTGTAATGTTGATGTTAAAACATTAAGGAATAAAGCTAATTCTGTCAGGTTTTGTCAATGCATAACATATGTCAGTGTCTCTCACAGAATCACAGAATGTTAGGGGCTGAAAGGGACTGCAAAAGCTTATCCAGTCCAACCCCCCTGCCAGAGTAGGATCACCTATATCAGATCACACAGGGCTCTGCATTATGCTCAAGGCATTTTTCTTCAAATTGCAATGTTTCTGTGGTTTGTTTACCCATTTTAATCTCTGTGTACACAGTATTATTCTTTCTATCTGTCTTCACTTGTTATTCTCTTGAGAACCTGGGTAATAATAAAATTCTTTGTGATACATCTAGGAGATAGGAATGATTTCACATGTGGGTGTTGAGTTACTAACCTTGTGTAACTTCTGTTTTCTTTGATTGCGAATATGCAAGTTCACACAGCCTACTCCTACTACCATTAGACTCTCATTCTCATTTTTCCTAATGAAATTGTGGTTCTGAATAGAGTTTTGCCTGCAGGGCACTGCATTTTGCTGCACACTTTCTTTTTAGCTCTATTTAATTTTTCTTTTCTCCTTATTGCCCTGGTCAATTTGATTTTCCTATTTTAAAATGTTAGATTTTCTCAAAAGAAGGAAGTGTGTTATGGTAATTGTAAATGCCATTATAACACATGAACAAGCTGAAACACTAATGAAGGACTTCTTTTTTCATTTTTATGTAGGCTTGCTTCAAGTAAGGAGAAGAAGAAAGGTCAAACTAAAGATTTGTGCAAAATACTCTTTAGCAGCAACAAAGTGAAAGAATGTAGGCCAATGTTATCATTTGCAAATGAAATGTAACTGAAAGGTCAGAGAATTAAAAGCAGCTGCTGTTCACCAGATATTTTACAAATAGCTTTTCTGGCTGGAGGACTCATCAGTTTTGTGGATTCACTCTCTGCTTTGTTATTGCTCCACAGTAAATTTAATGTCCGCAGCCAAACTTCCTTTTCATCTAGGCCATCTTCTGTAGACAGTGTTTAATGATTCAGATGAATGAATTAGAGGCAGATTCTTTGGGAGAACAAAGAGTGCTGAACCAAAAATTTGGAAGTGAAGGGAAGTTTCTTTGAGTTCATTTCACTTGATGAAAATAATACTGAACTAATAACTCGTCCTCGATGTAAGTGGATTCTTCAGGGTGGTTTTGTTGCTGTTGTTGTTGCTGTTGTTGTTGTTGTGGGGTTTAGTTGGTTGGTTGGTTAGTTTGGTTTGGTTTCTCTCTTTAATGAAATATTGAATTTTTAGCTAGAACATTTTAAGGAATGCAAACCCAGGAAAATAAAATGGTAAGGAAATGACAGGTCAGATTTAAGCATTAGTCTGAAAAATGTGCCAGGAGAATGACAAGCTACTTTGCTATGGATTAACACAGCTGCTCAGTGTACAGGAGACCTGTATTTACCCTACTACTGGGAAAAAAAAAAAAAAAAAAAAAAAAAAAAGAGCTATTATCATCAGGATATTGTCTTTTGGGGTGTTAATTACTGAGTTTATTTTGTTAAGATTGCTCTATTTTGGATACTACTCTGTCTATACAATAGTTAGAGAGTAATAGGATGAGAAACTTGTATACACATTGCACTGACATTTCCTGAAAAGCAGAACCTTTCTTGTCTGGGGCTCTTGTGTCATTTGAGTTTTGTTTTGTTTTGTTTGGGCTTGGTTTAGTTTTATTTCCATTGTAGTTATACACAAAACGAAATGTCTTAAAACATGAAGCAGAAGTGACAGCTGTGGTTTATTTTCTCAATGTAACTGAAGCACACTAATTTTAAAGAACAATCTGTGTCATAACACCGACACCTTCACAGGGTGTTTGGTGTGCTGGGCTTGATTTTCTAAGGTGTTGAAGAAACTTCAAAGGTCACGTGATTTGAGAAATTGTTTAAGGAGCCTAGAATCATAGAATCAATCAGGTTGGAGGAGACCTCCAAGATCATCCAGCCCAACCTATCACCCAGCCCTATCCAATCAACCAGACCATGGCACTAAGTGCCTCATCCAGTCTTTTCTTGAACACCTCCAGGGATGGAGACTCACACCTCTCTGGGCAGTCCATTCCAATGCCAGTCTCTCCCTCTCTGAAGAACTTCCTCCTAATACCCAGCCCATACCTCTCTTGGCACAACTTGAGACCTTGTCCCCTCATTCTGTTGCTGGTTGCCTGGGAGAAGAGACCAACCCCACCTGGCTACAACCTCCTTTCAGGTAGTTGTAGACAGCAATGATGTCACCCCTGAGCCTCTTCTTTTCCAGGCTAAACACCCTCAGCCTCTTCTCATAGGGCTGTGCTCGAGGCCCATCGCCAGCTTCATTGCCCTTCTCTGAATGTGTTCCAGTACCTCAATACCTCTCTTGCATCGAGATGCCCAGAACTGGACACGGTACACTAGGATCATACATACTGTCTAATATAATACACAGAATAAAGGAAGAATGCTAAGTGAACAGAATCTTATTCCATTCTCATCCTTTTCCCCTAATATTTTATAGTTCTTTCTAAAGTGACCAGTTTTGAAGTTTGGTTTGGTGTAAATCAGTATCTCACTCTTATCCTGTCAGAACAGAAAAACTACTTCTACCTAGGTGAAAACTGAGAGGAGTGCAAGTTACTGCCACTAGGTTCTGCATTCCCTATTAACTTCAATTATGTTCCCCATCACTTGAACTAGTGGTTCCTGGTTCTTTATTCTATCTCCCTTAGTAGGTATATGTATAGGAAAGTTGTTGTGACTGCGTGGTTAATCTTTCTTCTCCTCTGTGCAGGGATGTTTAATCTGCGCTCAGCACCAACGCCATTTATTTCTCCTTTCTTCTTGCAGAGTCTCAACACCTGATGAACTCTCCAGCGAGGCAGTGAGGGGTGAATAGTACCTGTGTGGTTAGTCATTCATAGAATCATAGAATGGTAAGGTTGGAAGGGACCTCAAGGATCATATAGTTCCAACCCCCTGCCATAGGCACCAAGTATCAGCTGTATCTCATAGGGTATATCCGTGGGTCTGCCAATAGATGGGGCTACAGATTCTACGTTTTTAATGGTCTTTCCAGCTTGCTTTCTATGTTGTTCTGCAAAATTGATAAAACTGATGGTTACTTACCCTCAAGTTCTATCAGATACGTTTCCTTCTTCATGTGAGTTCATTTGCCTGTTAACTTTTTTTTTTTTTTAATAAAAAGACATTCTAATAATGTATTACAGTGGATTTACCTTTACTCTGCTTTACCAGATTTGCACCTTGAAGTAAAACTGATTCCTGAAATCACCCATGATAATCTTTCTACTATGAATTTTGTTCTCCTCAGACTCTTTTTTTTTTGGTCACTTTTTAAATACATACCATCACACATCTGATGTAGAAGGAAAAAAATTTTTTTTTTCATTTCAGCTGCTTAGTATTTATGATAAAGCTATTTTCATATTCCAAGGCATTGTAGTAAATTTTTGTTTTCTCCAGGCAACACAGAATTCCACCTTATTTTTTCCATTACTGAAGTTGTGAAGCTTGTGGTCCATATTTAACACTAGGAAAAAATTGCATTCCAGGTTCACACAATGTCGCCAAAAGTAACCCAAAAGCCAAACCAAACCAAATGAAAAACTCTCTTAAAGAAACATTTACATCATTACTAAATACAAGTTGTGTGATTCATCACATTTTCCTCAAACCATGTCTAAACATATTTACTACACTAAGGGTACTCTATTTCTTGGTCACACTGTAAGACTATGGTTTATTGTCTCACAGTCTTGCACAGAAGAGAGGCAGGATGGAAGCTTAAGCATAAAAAGAGTAAAATCAAATATTTGCTATCGTGACCCAGCACTAAACTTTTCTGAATTTAACCTCACAAGCATATAAAAATGAACTTTATTCTTCCCCAGGGGAAAAAAAAAAAATTGAATATTGCAAGGATAGTACACTTCAAAAATTATAATTTTGGCTTTGTCTTTTAGTAAGGGCTCTGTAGACCTTTCTGTGTCCCTTTGGGCAACAATTAGGGAAACTTGCATAAATTCTGTCTCCACTACAAAACTGGTAAGATTTCAGCATAAAAGTAGTAATAATGAAATATAAATGAGCAGATCAAGCCCCTGGAGGATAAACAGAACATTTACCCTCAAGAAGTTTATCCGCTGAATAAATGAGGAAAAAAGAAATACCAACTAAACATCCTACTACTGAATCATGTTGATTTTTTTTTTTTTCTGGAGACACATTACTTTATAATTTGAAAATGTACATACAAATAATCTAGAAAACTCTTGGAAAGTAGTTTGGAGAAGTTTTAAAATTCCCCTCTCTTCCTTATGAAACTGTAAATATAAATTCTCTTTTATACAATCTGAAGTAAAAAAAAAAAAATAAAAAAACAAAGCCAAAGAACAAAAAACCCAAAACCCAGTCTTTGGAGTGTGGAAGTAACAGAAATGTGTGTGGTAAGAAGACAGAGGTAGGTATGTTTTATATCTCCTTTCATAACCAGTCATTTCAAAATTACCTCACATATCTGTCAGAATATTCACTACATTAAAGGCATTATTAAAGATTTAAGAGTAATCAAATCTTAAAATTGGTCATGTTAAAATAAGTTACCTTACCATTTCCATGATAAAAGTTTTATTTTTTTCCTGCTAGATGTATTGTATTCCTGACAGAGTTCGCTCTGGTAGCACAAATTCTACTTATTTTATTAAAATGCTTGAAAATTAAATCTTCATCTTGGTAGCTGCATTGCAATGATACACTATGAAGTGCACTAATGCCTGCAGTGTCTTACGTGGATAGCAACAGTAAGAAAAAGCATAAAGTATAATTATTTATGTATGTAGAATTTTAGAAAAAAATATATTAAACTCTGTGAATATATATGCATATATATTCCCCTCTCTTCCTTATGAAACTGCAAATATAAATTCTCTTTTATACAATCTGAAGTAAAAAAAAAAAACCAAACCAAAACCAAAGAACAAAACACCCAAACCCCAGTTTTGAGAAGAGAAGGCTTCGAGGGGAC
>VWZE01020794.1:8246-24548 GCA_013396675.1 Eubucco bourcierii | reverse complement strand
ACACTTTCATGTCCTTCCTGTGCTGAGGGTTCCAGAACTGCACACAGTACTCCAGGTGGGGTCTGACAAGAGCAGAGTAAAGGGGCAGAATCATCTCCCTTGCCCTGCTGCCCGCACTTCTCTTGATGCAGCCTAGGACTCGGTTGCTGTCTGGGCTGCATGTGCACATTCCTGTCTTGTGAATTCCCACAACTGATTCAGACTGCTGTGAACCTGGATCACATTTCATTCACACAAGTTGCAAATTGATCTACTTATAGCTGCAACTAAGGTTTACCCTAAGTCCCATTTTATGAGTTTCTGTTTCCTATATTAATTCCTTATGAAGAATACGTACGTTACACCCAAATTAAAACTTACTGTTGGCAGACAGGACAAAATCCATAGGATATTATGTTTAAATTCAGTGGGGAATTTCCTTTCACTGAGATCTCAAAAGAAAAGACTCAGTTGCTTTAGTGCCCATTCTGCCACCACTAATAAGTATCAGGTTTGTGCTGCTTGTCAATCAGTAGATAAACAGATAATGGACACAGTCTAGGGGACATGTTGGCTGTTGCTTGGTTTGTCTGATACCTATTATGCTGTGCTGAAAAGAAAGAACCACACATACTCTTCTAGATATCTCTTGCATAACACCAATGCTTAGTTTCCAGAGAAAAAACACTTTTTAACAAATTCAAAAACAAAACAAGACCAAAAACAAAAAACGACCTACACAAGCAAACAAAATAATCTTTAATATAAGAATAATTTAAAATATAAATTTCCTTCTGTTTACTGGGGTCTTTCATTCAAAATTAAAAGTAAAGAATTTTCCCATTTATATTTCTATTTTTATAACTTTTTTTTCTTGGTTTGTCTTCTGAAAATCCAGATGAGAAGACTACAGTGAAAATATGCAAATTCAAGTTTGGTATAACTTTTTGGCTGAAAAAAAAAACCCAAAAAACCAACCACCCAGTAGGAAATAAAATGAAAAAGCTAGAAAGAGCTAATAGATTTTTTTTTTTCTCAGAAGAGAGAGGGCAATAAATTTGCAGGAAAAGGAGACTGAGGAGTTTTTGAACAGAATATTAGAGAGAATCAGGATTGTCTGAGCTACCTGCTTCAGTCTTATGTAAAACCAGTTCTAGGGATCCTGGGGCTTCTAAATATTACAGAAATACAACCTAGAAAGAGTAAAGTCTGAATTATTTATATGAAGAGTGGTTGTTCTTTATTCTATTTATGAAAATTGAAGACTTGTGTAACCTATCTCTATATTAAGCTGTATAATGCACAAGAAAAATGTTTACATGATAGTTTCATGATGCAGTGAGGCATTAAAAAGGAGCTGGAACATTAGATTTCCTGAGAGGATTATGCACAGCTTGATATACTTTGTGGGAAGTATTTTTTAAAGCTAATTGGATTTCCTCACAGAATACTGTTCAAAATAAGAGACTGAGCCTATTATTTGGAAATCTCAATTAGATGCTATATTAATGTATTAAAAATCATTAGAAATGGGATCAACAAAGTCAGTCTGCTAAAAAATATTCTAAAGTAAGTGAAAATCTAGTCTAGTTTCTGCATTTCATAAAATCTGTTGACTCACTCATTTGCAGCTGACTGCAGAAGAGCAACACCCTGTACTATCAAGATGAAGCAAGCTAAATCAAGTAAACAGCTTCCCAGTCTCTCTCTTAAATAAGAAAGGTAGCTCGGTGTTCCAGAAGGAAACTTACTGGGACATTTATCTCACATCACCCCTTTCCTCTTGCTTCTCATCTGAATTTGTGACATTTTCTTTACATTGGAAACCTCAGACACTAAGGAAGCACAAACGTGTAAATAATTTCTTTAATCCAATTATTGTTATCTTGTTCAAAAGTAGTATTTTGAGTGTATATATATATATTTTTTTTTTTTTTAGAATAATGAGAAAAGTACTACTATAAAACAAAATTAGGATTTAAATAAGTGCAAACAATATTTATCAGTATAATATTCTGGTTTTACACAATAAATATTTTAATATTTATATACAGCTTTCAGTCTGCAAAGCTGTAAAGTGTAATACTGTAACATAACTAAAAATTATATCACTTGATAGTGGGCATCTGGTTTTGGTACATGGGAATCATGTCATGGGAATTGTAGCTGGANGTCATTGGCTACTGGAATGGGCTGCCCAGGGAGGTGGTGGAGTGACTGTCCCTGGAGGTGTTCAAGGCAGGTTTGGATGTGGCACTTGGTGCCATGGTCTAGTCTTGAGGTCTGTGGTAATGAGTTGGACTTCATGATCTTCGAGGTCTCTTCCAACCTTGGTGGTACTGTGATACTGTGAATCACATACAGGATGTTAGAGATTGGAAAGGACCTCTAGAGATCATCTAGTCCAACCCTCCTGCCTAGGGCAAGTCACACAGGAACACATTCAGACCAGTTTTGAAAGCGTCCAGAGGACACTCCACAACCTCTCTGGGCATAATCTTCCAGTGCTTTGTCACCCTTACAGGAAAGAAGTTTCTCCTCATGCTGAGGTGGAACCTTCTGTGTTCCATCTTATACCCACTGTTCCTTCCATGTCCTATCACTGGGCACCACCAAAAAGAGACCACCACCTTCATCTTGACACCACCCCTCAAATATTTGCAAGCATCAACAAGATTCCTCCACAGCCTTCTCCTCTCAAGACTAAACAGCCCCTATTCTCTCAGTTTTTCTTCACAGGAGAAATGTTCAAGTCCTCAAATCATCCTCACAACTTTCTGTTGGAATCTCTCCAGTAGATCCCAAAACTAGACACAGTATTCCAGGTTTCTCTTGCCAGGACAGAGCAGAGTGGGAAGGACAACCTCACTACACCTGCTGGACACACTTTTCTTGATGCCATTGGCTCTGTTGACCACAAGGGCACATTGCTGTCCCACAGATAACTTCCTGTCTGCTAGGACTCTGAGGCTATCTCTTCTTTATGAGTATCAAAACTACAGAATCACAGAATCATAGAAACATTCAGGTTGGAAAAGACCCTCAGGATCACCAAGTCCAACAGACTACTTCTTTTTAATGTCTTTATTAATGACCTTGATTCAGGCATAGAGAGTGTCATCAGTTAGTCTGCAGATGACACCAAGTTAGTTGGCAGTTTTGATTTGAATGGGCACTTCAGAGGGACTTGGATAGGATAGATCAATAGGACAGCATTAATGGGATGAGTTTCAACAAGGCCACATGCCAGGTCCTGCACTTGGGTCATAACAACCCCAAGTAATGCTACAGGCTTGGGGCAGTGTGGTTGGAGAGCTGCCTGGCAGAAAGGGACCTGGGGGTTGTAATAGACAAGCAGCTGAATATGAGCCAGGAGTGTGCCCAGGCAGCCAAGAAGCCAATGGCATCCTGGCTTGTATTAAAAATGTTGTGGCCAGCAGGAGTATGGAGGAGATTGTGCCCTTGTACTCTTCTCTGGTGAGGCCACACCTTGAGTATTGTGTTCAGTTTTGAGCACTGCAATCCAACAGAGATGTGGAGATGCTGGAGTGGGTCCAGAGGAAAGGAATGAAGCTGGTGAAGGTGAATAAATCTTATGAGGTGAATAAATCCTATGAGGAGTGACTGAGGGAGCTGAGGGTGTTAAGTTTCAGAAAGAGGAGGCTGAGGGGCGATGTAATTGTTGTCGACAACTACCTGAAGAGATATTGTGGAGAGGTTGCTGCTGGTCTTTTCTCACAGGTAACTGGAGACAGAACAAGGGGGAATGGCCTCAAGCTGAGACTGGGTAGGTTTAGATTGGATGTTAAGGAAAAAGATTTATTTTGTTGGAAAATGAAAAACAAACCCAAACCAAACCCGCAACAGGGTAAAAGCTGGGTCCAGGTATAGGTAGTATGTGCCTGCTTTTCTCAAAGCTAAAAAGTCTCACAGTGCTAATACTGCATACCAGTTTTTGTTCACAGTTTTTTGAGATTCATTCTACTACCATTTGCTCTCCATACAAAAAAAAAAAAAACAAACCAGTTCTGCCTAGCTGAATGATGGTACATAGCCGTTACAGAATGCATTTACAGCCCAGTCACACAACATACACAACACACCTCTGAGTCAAGTCTTCTAACTTCCTCTAATACCTTGACTAATTCCAGATCCAGTTTTCTGACAGTCATTACTATCACTGACCATAACTATTTCTGCCCTTATGCACAGTTTATAACTACAGCTTCATTTTCTATTCCAGATTTCTTCTTGCGAACTGACCATTGTCAGTTGCTGAATTTCCTGACTGTTTTGGAAATACATTTCTCCCTGACGGAGAAGCAGGCCAGCTGCCAAAGCAATAACACAAAAGACAAAAGTTTTAAAGAACTTTTTTTTTTTTTTCCCCTGTATCTCCTCTGAGATCTAAAACAATATTTCAAAGCAAAATTTCTCTAAGTACGTAATTAGGCAGTCAGGAAACTGGCACTGACTGAGAGAAGTAATGCACCAGTGACATTGGTTGACCCGAAGGATGCCATGGTTTATATTCTAACATTTCTACAAAGGATGGTTGTTGTGGTTCTTGTTTTCTAAAAATGCCCTAGTGCATACAGCACAGAGGAATGCCTATATCAACCAACCAACATGACTTGAGAGAAGATGGGCAGAGTCTTGCCAGCCTGTATTCTGTTTTGTACATTGGTCAACAGCAAATGTCATAGGAAGATCATAATACTAAGGTACGTCTTTTTCCTTTCTAATTTGCGTTGAAATTGAGGCTATGCAATAGGAATTTCCCATTCTCCATATCAACGTTTTAGGTTTGGTAATCTACTGGTTCAGTTTTATACTACCAATGACAAGAACGAAACCATCATGACTAGTCCAAAAAAAAAAAACCAAAACATTGTCAGGTGTGTAATACAGAGCTAATTTCTCATTTGAACTGCAAATACTGGGAGAAACTTCTATCATTTGGACCAACATATCACTTCTTATCATATAACTTCTGGTGTTCATAAGACAGCAGATCTTTCCCTAGTTTCCAGAAACCACAAGTTAGACAACCTCGTAGTCTTCTTGGCCAGAAGGCTACCAATTAATTCTATGCATTCCTGGTTAGCAGTCAATAGTAAGGGCATTTTCCATTCTGAAATTTCTATGGTATCTCAAGCTCCAGGAACTACTAAAAGCTGTAGATTTAAGTCTGAAAACCTATGAAGCTGCCATGTATTTCAATATAAGTTGTGTCCAGATGAACTCCCTGACATTGTGCGATCAACGGCACAATGTCCACCTGGAGACCAGTGACAAGTGGTGTCCCTCAGGGGTCAGTGCTGGCACCAGTGCTGTTTAACATCTTTGTCAGTGACATGGACAGAGGAATGGAGTGCACCCTCAGCAAGTTTGCAGATGACACCAAGCTGTGTGGCACAGTCGACTTGCTAGAGGGCAGGGATGCCATCCAGAGGGACCTGGACAGGCTGGAGAGTTGGGCCCAGGCCAACCTGATGAAATTCAATAAGGCCAAGTGTAAGGTCCTGCACCTGGGTAGGCACAATCCCAAGCACAAATACAGGCTGGGTGGTGAATGGCTGGAGAGCAGCCCTGAGGAAAAGGACCTTGGAGTCTGGGTTGATGAAAAGCTCAACATGAGCCTGCAGTGTGCACATGCAGCCCAGACAGCCAACCGAGTCCTAGGCTGCATCAAGAGAAGCGTGGCCAGCAGAGCAAGGGAGGTGATTCTGCCCCTTTACTCTGCTCTCGTCAGACCCCACCTGGAGTACTGTGTGCAGTTCTGGAACCCTCAGCACAGGAAGGACATGGAAGTGTTGGAGCGGGTCCAGAGGAGGGCCACAAAGATGATCAGAGGGCTGGAGCAGCTCTCCTATGAGGACAGGCTGAGGGAGTTGGGGCTCTTCAGCCTGGAGAAGAGAAGGCTTCGAGGGGACCTGATAGTAGCCTTCCAGTATCTGAAGGGGGCCTACAGGAAGGCTGGGGAAGGATTATTTACAAGGTCCTGCAATGACAGGACAAGGGGCAATGGGCTTAAACTGGCAGAGGGGAGATTTAGACTAGATGTTAGGAGGAAGTTCTTTCCAGTAAGGGTGGTGAGGCACTGGAACAGGTTGCCCAGGGAGGTTGTGGATGCTCCCTCCCTGGATGTGTTCAAGGCCAGATTGGATGAGGCCTTGAGTAACCTCTACTAGTGGGAGGTGTCCCTGCCTATGGCAGGGGGTTGGAACTAGATGATCCTTGAGGTCCCTTCCAACCTTACCATTCTATGATTCTATGATTCTATGAATAACCAGGAATCTCCTTTCATTCTTTGCTATTCCCAAGGGCAACATTTGTGAATCACCCTCTGGATAAGGCCTACATCTTACTGTATCATCATTCAATCTTGACAATATAGTTTCAAAAGGTACATTAGAAAAGAGATTTAAAATATTAAACATCTTATTAAATTAAGGTTTTATTTCCCAATGAGTATACATAGATAGATAGATAGATAGATATAGAGATATATATATAATATATAAATATATTTATAGAAATATAAAATGCCTCAGCTTGATTTCTTGGTTGGGTCCTACCAACATGGTTGAGTTCCAAGTGGAGTAGAGGAAAACTGGTCACTTGCACATGCTGCTGTGTCATCAAGCGCAGTATTTGAGATTCTTACCCTAACACAGAAAAAAAGGAATTTTATTAACTCACTTGACAGAAGATCTTGTTTCATTTTTCATTCTTGTTTACCTACACACCCTTCCTGAAAACCACTGTTGTGTTCTTTCTTAGGTATAAGGACTTTAAAAGAACACATAGATGATATTCATCTTTATTTCCTTTCCTGAAATAAACCAGAGGATACAGATAAAAGGAAGGGTGAACAACCCACAAAATGCGAAGTGATTACTTGCAGATATCTTTCAGATTTGAATTCCTAGACTAGAAATTTTTTTATTTCTAGTCAGGATCACTGTCAGGAAGGATACTGAGAAGATGTTTATGTGTTTGATCTTTCTTTCAGAAGTTTGGAGCTTCACTAGCTAAAATGCATCAGACTCAGTTTTTACCACCCCTTTAGCAAGAAAGGCATGTTAAAGTTTGCCAAAGAACAAGACAAAATTCTCATGATGTGAATGCGCAAGGAGAGAAAAGTCTAGATACTAAATCTTTGTTCTTTCTCCCTTTTTTCTTTCACAGTTACTGTGATTCAGTCATGAAATGTCTAAGATTTGAAACATTAGCTGTGAACAGCATAATAAAAGGTGCAAGAAGATGAAAGTCAAAAGTTTTCTTCACCTACCTGATTGATGTCCAAACTCATCTATCTGAAATGACAGCACATCTTTCTCAAATTTGGATCTGTTCAGTATATTGATTCAGTATTCAGGCAACAGAAAGCTCTTCTGGAAATTGTGTGGAGACACTGTTATCTTCTCTGAATAATGCTATTGGCTACAACCAGGTGTGTTTTTTTAATACACCAGACTCAGTCCAAAGCTTCCATTCAACCCACAGGTACCCTGAAGCTGGGGAAAGCAGATTTGAAACAGAGCTAATTATCTTTGATGAGTAAAGTGATAAAGCATATATTTGTGCTGTAAAATTAAGTCAATAGATGCTTGCCATCACTAATACTCATTATAAAATTTAGAAGAACATTGAAGCACATAAACTCGGGTACTTTTAAAGAAAAAATCATGTGTGGCTCACGCTGCCATCATGTTTCTTGTTGGAAAGGTTACTATAAAAAATCTGTTCCATAATAGCATAGTATAGCACTTTTCAGACAAGCTGACAAAATAATGGAAAAAGGTGGACAAACCCTTTAATATCTCTTATCACATAGAGATAACATGTAGAAAAACTGATGGCATTAAAGATGTAATACTGTAATTATAACTAACAGAAATCTGATTTAATAAATCTTGTTTAGACATGCAAAAGCGGTTTTGGTTTTGTTGTTTTAGGGTTTTGGTTTTTGGTTTTTGTAGAGGTATTTTTAATATGTTCTGAGTCAATGGTACTGACTACAAAGCATAGGAAAATGTATGTACAGGTTGTTTTAAGACCATTTATTGGGCAAGCATTCAATCACTTGTGGTTTAAATAATACTAGTAATCCATAAATGAGAAAATACAGGACCCTGTAACATTATGTATCAGCTGTGTTCTCAGAATAAATATGCATATAACAAATCAGTGATAATCAAACTATCCAGATTACAAAATATTTTGAAGTATACAACAGCTACATTTGAGTCTTATGTTCAAGTTTTCTGCATCTTACTTCACTCTTTCCAAATTTCTGGTACGCTTAAATCTCCTTGTTGTTCCTATTTTTATTCTTCTCTTCTAGCTACTGAAGTCTTTTCTCTGAACTTCTTTCTTTACTGTTGTCTCCTTATTGTGTGGAGCATTATGCACTAACAATATTATAAATATCATCATGAGGGACCTGGGGTTTTTTGGCCTGGTGAGCAGAAGACTTAGAGGGGACCTAGTCAGTGTTTATAGATACATGAGGGCTGGGTGTCAAGAGGAAGGGGACAAACTCTTCTCAATTGCACCCTGTGATAGGACAAGGGGTAATGGGTATAAACTACAGCACAGGAAGTTCCATCTCAATATGAAGAAGAACTTCTTTACTGGAACAGGCTGCCCAGAGAGGTTGTGGAGACTCCTTCTCTGGAGACTTTCAAGATCCATCTGGATGTGCTCCTGTGAGATCTGCACCAGATTCTATGGTCCTGGTCTGGCAGGAGGGTTGGACTTGATGATCTATAGAGGTCACTTCCAAGCCCTGACATCCTGTGATCAATGGTAGATGTGACCTTTGTTTTTGTAGCTAGAGGCTGTTGTACTACACTGATACACAAGTGAAGAAGCTTTCAAATCTAGCAATAATCTTTTATCATGAAGTTGCTAAGATGTGCATACAACTGAAGACTTGCAGTACTCTTGTGTCTGCATCATTGTGAGAACTGAGAAAACAACAAAAGAAACAAGATTCCCCACCATGTGACAGGAAACACCTACATGGTAGTTATCAGTAAGGAGCACCTGGCAGGATACCCTAACCTCTCCTTTTGATGGGCTAAGCAGACAGCTAGAAGCAATTAAGATGCCTGTGACCAGGTGTCTTATGGGCAGCTTCTGGTGGTATTTTAGGGGTGCAAGCTGGTGTGAAGGGTACAACAGGGAGAAGATTGTGACAAAGTACAAGCCACAAAGGTAAGAATTAGCAAGAAAATGTAACAGAGAATTACTGCAGAGGGTATCAGGGAAGATAACAGATTTGATCTGTTTTTCTTCCTTTATTTATCATAGAATCATAGAATGGTAAGGTTGGAAGGGACCTCAAGGATCATCCAGCTCCAACCCCCTGCCACAGGCAGGGACACCTCCCACTAGCACAGGTTACTCAATTTGATAAACTCAATTTGATAGACAGGTTGCTCTGTTTGATAGACTTGAATGGATAAACATGCTATGCTATTCATGTGTGGTCAGCCACTGAGTGTGCAAGTTGCTGATCTTCAGTGGTCCTTCTTTAGATAACTTTCTTGAAATTTCTTAAGTACAAGAAGAGATCTGCTATGTCAGGCTCTGATGAGGCATTCTTTAGGTGTTAGCATTATCTTTTGATGTTACTTAGTTAGGAACACGCTGGTATACTCTTAAATACAGTAGGAGTGGCCATGAGTATATCAGGAACATGTCTTATCTGTAGAGAAAATGTTTTGATTTTTTGTTTGTTGTTGGTTTTGGTGGGTTTGGTTTTTGTTTGTTTTTGTTTTTGGGGTTTTTTTTGTCTTTGGAGAATAATAGATCTAAAGCACTTTGAGAACACTTGAAGGAGAGGGACAGCAATTAAGAACAGCTGTTCAAAAAACAGGCTTGCATTGAAATATAAAAGAAATAGACACCTCTCCTGAAAAGCGTGTTAAACAAGGTGGCTCTTCTAGACAGTGATTTATAAACATTTATAATTTTTTTTTCTTTAAAATAATTTAAAAACATTCTGATCAACATGGCCTGGACTTCAAACTTGGAAACTTTAAAATTCAGTAATAAAGATTCTGATATTTATATATTTCCTCCCCAAAGGCTTTACACCTTCCCCTCCTCAAGCTGGGAATGTGCTGAGGAGAGAGCTGCATGCGAGGAGAATTTCACCATAAATCATCTCATCTCTGGGCCCTGGGTCCCTCACTAAGAAGTTTTGGAAAGTGTTTCTCTGTGTGATTCTGCATGTGCACATCCTCTCTAAGTCTGTAATGCTTGTTAGGAATGCAGATGGTTTGTGTAGCATTATCAAATTTAAATATGGAAGTGGTAGATCTAAGATACCAACTTGGATAACCTCCATGCCATGTTGTGGGCTTGGCATTCATCTTAAGCTTGAAAGTGTCCTAACCATTAAACTGTGGGATCAGGCTGAAAGAATGTAAATTTCAGTGCTCTGCATTGTGACACCGCAAAGAAATTGACAGTGATTTAAGACTCAATGTGTTTCTCCGTGACTTTCTACCCTTGTAATAAGGACACTTGGACAGGATGGAGAGTTTATTTGCTCTAGTAACTGCTCTCAGGATTGTTTATGTCCTAATTTAAACTCTAATTGTACTAATTTCAGGAGCAAACAAGCTTAGAAATAGTTTTAGAAGAAGATAATTCCGAGCTCCCTTGCTACCAGTTAAGTGCCTGAACTACTCAGCTGCTTCTTGTGTGTTCTTGCTGCATCTCTCTCTGTTCCTAAATATCTTGGGTAATGTATTGTATAATGGCTCTCCATCCCCACTCCCTCTTGTCATGACAATGATGGAATGAGACTGAGGTTAAATTTTTATGCTGACAGATACAACTTTATTATTTGTATTAGTTTCTATCAAACACTTACTTCTGTATATGATTTATATTGTGCTCTCTGAAGTACATTTGACATCACTTAAAATAAGTGGTTTCTTTCTTTTGACAGAGACATACAATCCAATTCAGATAGCAGGTAAGAAATCTAGTAAAAATTGTGAAGATACAGATGGGATGGAAAAAGATCATGCATTTTCTATGAGGAGCTTCTTAAAATACTGTGATTTATATGTTACAGAACCTGTGACCCTAGTTTGATTTGCATGTTATTGAGAGCTGGGGGAAAGTAGAGTCCTAGAAAGTGTTCCTCTGAACACCACATCTCCATATAAAACTATTCCTGCCACTTGCTGTGTGTTGTGCTACACTTCAAATTTCATGGCAGAAGGTTGTACTTATCCTTCACTCCTGCGTTCCTCTAGTGAGTTTTTTCTCTTCTTTTATGCAATGCAAAACACACAGGAAGAGAAGTGTGTGTATTTAGATGCCAGTTCATATAAAACCCAGAATGTAAAATTACCACTTTGGGGAGAAAGCTTCCCTTAACAGACTGCTCTTCCCTCTCATCATTTCCATAGTACTGACATTCACTATGGTATTTGCTGTCATTTCCATGATAAGCAGTGACTTGAACTGATGAGAGACATAACTGCCAGTGATGTGGATTTCTCCTTTGATTTTCTGTGTGTGTGCATCTGGGTTTTGTAATTTTTCTCCCTCCACAGAATTTCTTTTTCTGCAGAAAGCAGAACTAAATACTATTTTGCAGCTGATGAACCTTATTTAAGTTCATTCTGGTATGAAGTCCTTAGATTGAAAAATAGTGTCAGTGAATATTTTAAATTATGTGTTGTAAAGATGTGTAGTTATTTGTTGGATGTTAATGTCAGAGCACAGTGACTATTGTATCTTCTACTATTACATGAAGCAGATTTTTTTGAGTCACAAACCGAAGACTGTAATGTTCAACCAGACAGGTATTCTAAAATTAAAATATTTTTTTCTTTCAAAATGCTCATTTTTAATAAAAGCAAAAAAAAAAATAAAAGGTAAAAGAACTGTTATTTCCTCTTTTTTTATATATATAATTTTTACCTTACTAGTTTGAAGTGCTCCAATTTAGGGTGAGGTAATTATAAAACTGTAATTAAACTTACAGATAAGCTAATGTGAAGGTTATCTCGACTCTGCTCTGTTTGAAAGCAATGCTGTCTTAGAAGTAGACTCATTATAATCTCCAAATACAACAGGGCAACTCAATTAATACAACAAAAAAGAGGTAAGACACTTTTATTGGAAACTTGTCAATTAGTGTCACTGTAGTAGAGGGTAAGAGCAGCTGTAATCATATTGTTGTTCTTTCTTTTAGTACTAGTTCCCTCTCTGAAAATGCACCCACCCCTATGGGGAATTAATGCATTACATACCTAAAGGAATAATACAATACTGTAATGTCTGTGATATAATTTCTCTCCATTGTGTGTTTTAACTTTTTTACTTAAAACTCATTTAAAATATTAATCCTATATAGTTTTTTAAAAAAATAAATACATAAAAGATGAATTGTAACAGAACTTGACTTCCTCATCAACCAAGAGGTACATGTCCAGATACTTTCAGGACCTTCTTGGACTGCAGTGAGACCTGACCTTTCGCTTGAGAAGTTCACTTATAAATTGCAAAACTCCTCAAATGGTCCCACATGTGTTGCAACCTGAGCAACAGGATTGCTCAGGGTAGAGGTTCATATGCTACCTGAAGGAAGGTTTGTATGCTCTTGAAGATAGCTATGCTTTCCTAATGCTTTCTTTATGCAGCTGGTGATGCTCAACCAATACATTTCAAGAAGCAAAAACAGCATTGAATGAGTCTGTTTTGATGGGATTAATTTTCTTCTAGTTTATCTTCTTCACTAACTAACTGTGAGACGGATGTGATGGTGGCAGAAGGAAGTTGGAGAGAACTTGTTCACAGAGGCAGAGACTAGGGGTGGAAAGGGATGGCTGTATTGGACTGTCTTCAGTGTAAAACTACCTGCATCCTCAATTCCACCACAAAACTCGTCCAGGCATTGTAGCTACTGAAGATAGGATATGGCTGAGCTCTCACCACTTCCCTTTTCTTCCTGGGGATGGAAACAGAAATTGAGAAGCCATCAAGACAGTACATGTGTTTCAATATGTATGTCAGTATGAATGTGAATTAACTTTTGGCTTCAAAACCTCACGTTTTTTAACTTTTTAAAAAAGAGTCAGATGTGTAAATTGAAGATCTTTGGAGTATCTGCTAAGTTTTCTAAAACTGAAAGCAAATAGATTGAAAAAAATAATGAACTGGGAATTCACATGCTGGAGTTATGAAAAGAGATAATGTATTCTTTTCATGACCATGTTTTGCTTTCATTACCCCAAAGCATAAACTTCTTTTAGTTAGCATTTGATGTTGATATAGTTTTATTCTCAGCAAACGCTACGCAGTCTTTATCTGAAAATGTGCAACTCTTTAAGGTAGTAAAAGATTGCTCAAATCAAGTAGATACCTAGTGACACAGTGCAAACAAGCTGCATAGCATGCATCCTCTAATCTCAAACCGAGTAATATATTGAGTAATTTTTTATGTAGATGTAAAAAGAATTAGGATGGAGCAAAGCCAAGGCACTAAGATTTTGTGAGGTTCTCCAGTAAACTCCAAGACAAAAGACACAAACGGCTTGAAGTATATCAGAGTCCTAGAGGAAATGTTTGCTATTTAACTGTGAAATTGTGGTATATCACCTCATATTTCTGGTTTAGAGTTCAATTAATGTATGCCAGTGGTAAAGAAAACCTATAGGGGTTTGAATACACCTAGAAAATTATCCTATCAGAACAACTGCTAGTTGGTGTGCTGCTGGAGAAAGTAGAAGACTGTGATGTTAACTACCTCTCTTATTCTTAAATCAGTTTTAGTAAGCATATGAGAAAAATTTGAGAAGTGAAAGAAACTAGACTTGAAAAACAAGAGGTTTCTAGCCTTATAGTGTGACATTTAAATTTCTCTGATAATCATTATGACAAAATGTTAGTGAAATTAATGTCATAATGATGAGAAGTTGATCTCTTATTTTGTCCTTAGCTATTAAACAGTGAAACATTATATTTTAACTAGTGGAGATATTTCTGAAAGGTAGCATAATAATTTTTTTTTTTCTGTTTCCTTTCTTGTTTGTTTGTCTGTTGTTTTGGTTTTTTTCTCACATGGTCTTTATGTGTTTTGACTGAACTAATTTCTAACTGAGAAATATCAGAGGATAGGAGAAACAGGTATGTGTCAATAAAGAGAGGCAAGATTGTAATTTACATCCTGAGGATAAAAATCCTTAGGATTCACTTCTGTAATCCTCATTGTATCAGTTCTGCTAACAACACCTTGTTCAAAATTACTGTGTGCTAACTTATTTCCTGTAAGAGAGAAGTGGTAGGACTACTGCATTCAAACATCTGTAGACAAGTAGTGAGAGCCACCTATTCTAAAATCCTGCCAGCACTATGGAACTGCATCTGAAAAGAGGAGCTTTTGAATATCTGTTCATACTTGACCTTTAATGTACTCTCCTGATCTGACCATTACTTAACACAATCCAGAACGATTTGTACACTTTCTGAAACACAAATATTAAGATCTTCTCTCTGAAGGGTAGTATATTAACAGAATTAATGTAGCTCTTGCCTGTTATTTGCTACAGGTGGCCAATCGGTAGTTACACTTTTCATATGTGTTCTAATATGACTGTCTTGTGTAATCAAGGACGATGAACACAGACAAGAAAACACCGGTCTTAATGAAAACTCCAGTTGTATAGCCAGCTGTGGAGTAAGAGAAGGAAGAAATATCTTCTTAATGCTTCTTTATAAAGATTTGGAATACTTGTCCATTGTTTTGCCCAATTGATTGGTGTTCTGTTGTTTTGTTTTCTCAGGTACTCATTTAAAAGAAGAAGGAAGTTCATCGTTGCATTGAATTCATTTGGGGCTTGCAGACAGATGGTCATTGTGAGTTGCATCTCACCTATGCATTCAAAAGGTTTTGGGAGAGAGCAACTTTGCAGTTAGGTAGATTTGCTCACTGTCTTTGTAGAGATATTAATTATTAATCTGGATGTCACAGGCATCCAACAGGATGGATAGGGAAGCCCTCAATTAATCCACAATAAACTACCCTACATTAAATGAAAGGGAATCTGCAAAGCTAACATAAGATTTTAGCTGACGGAAAGCAGTAGCTGGCAAGACAGTGATGCTGTAGTTTTTCTTTAAGCAAATGTCTAAGGTCGATATTTCCTTAACAAATTGTGTGTTTTATAATTCTAGTTACAAGCACTTTAATGTTCAGTGATGGAAGAAAGGATGCACTTTTACATTTGTTCTTTTTAGGGGAAAATGTTTTCTCTAATTTGCAGATTGTAATTTGTTGTCTTTTGTCTGTAAAACTACGCAGTGCCAGCTGTTTGTTGTGATATCTAATATATACCAAGTTAGTCCAGAAAGCTAGAACAAAGAAAGTGGTTTTTACAATTGAAATATATTTTTGTTTCTTAAAAGGAGAAGTAGCAGATATAAGATCTTGGATTACAAGTTTTGTAGCAGCAAATAAGATTTTAGAGGGAGGTCAAGATTTTGCAGGAGACCATCAATCAGTGTTTTACTGTTTTATCCATTACACCTAACATCACCAGTTGTCAATGAGTCATCATTACTGACTCTCTTGGGAGATCTATCAATTTATGTGCAACAAGAGTGATTGTCTGGTGTATTTTCTAAATAGGCCCTTGTTTAGTATCTTTTTCAGAACAGATCATGGTCTTAATAAAGGGTGAGAACAGTCACGATGATAAATATGTCCAAGCATCACAATACCATACATACTTCTGGTGGGTTGGGGACTAAACCCCACACCTCCCTCCTGCCCCTCAGCTAATGAAAATTTACCAGACCAGCTCAGATGGCTTGGAAGTAAGACAAAGCTACATTTACAGCAAAGCTAACTTTACAAGCATATATACCCAATATATTTACATGTATTTACAATTACATAGCATTTGGAAATCATACAGAAATCCAAACTTCCCCCCTAGACAAAGAAAGCAAAGAATCATAGAATGGTAAGGTTGGAAGGGACCTCAAGGATCATCTAGTTCCAACCCCCTGCCATAGGCAGGGACACCTCCCATTAGGACAGGTTACTCAAGGCCTCATCCAATCTGGCCTTGAACACCTCCAGGGAGGGAGCAGCCACAACCTCCCTGGGCAACCTGTTCCAGTGCCTCACCACCCTCACTGCAAACAACTTCCTCCTAACATTTAGTCTAAATCTCCCCTCTGCCAGTTTAAGCCCATTGCCCCTTGTCCTGTTGTTGCAGGACCTTGTAAATAATCCTTCCCCAGCCTTCCTGTAGGCCCCCTTCAGATACTGGAAGG
>VWZE01020793.1:174163-187632 GCA_013396675.1 Eubucco bourcierii | reverse complement strand
ACCATTCTATGATTCTATGATTCTATGATTCCTGTTTCAGATGCCAGCCTCAACCTCATTGTGCCACCTAAGAAGTGAGGCAGAGGACAAAAAGGCAAGGACAAAAGGGCAAGGACAGAGCACAGAAAAGGAACAGAAGAATTGTTGCCAGAAGCTGTTCCTGCCTCCCACACACCTGCAGAACCTGTTCAGTTCAACTCACAGGCAAAACTAATGGGACCAGGAGAGACTTGATTAAAAACTAGGAACTTGCAAGAAAGGGGATAAACAGACCAAGAAGCTGGAGAGAGAAATGGAACAATGAGGGAAAGTGGAGCTCTCTAGCAAAAATGGGAATCTGAGGTAAATGAAAGGCAGTTAGAGCAGCATCACACTTTGAAAGATCTTACCCAAGATCTAATGGGAAAAGCAGGCACCAACTATGAGAGTGTAACTGGAGAGAGTGAGCCAAGACCATTATTTGTTCCCTGAAGTTCACAGAAACACAGAATGGTTTAGGTTGGAAGTTCTTTACATCAATGGATTGTGTTATCTTCTCATCTCTCCAGAGCTACAGAATACCTGCAGTTTCTGGGGTTTTGTTTGTAAAAGTTCATGTTTAAGACAATAAACAGGCTATAAATATTATTGAGGTTTTGAATCCACATTAATGGTATAGCTTCAGGTTTGTGCTTGGTGCTGTCATGGTAGGCCCTAAATAGGCCCAAGGTGGGCTTGTACATGTCCTGGTTTGCCCAGGTATGTTCCCCTGCTCCCCCTCCTTCTGTGGTGGGGATGGTGGCCACGGGAAAGGGGACAAAAGCCCCAGCGTCACCTAATATGGTCAAACTGGGCAAAGTGCTGTCCTGATTGGCTAATCTATGTCCAAAGGCCCATTAGTCTTGGGTTGAATGGATATAAAGGGATGAATAGGAGCACAGAGGTGCTCTCTGCCATTGTATCCGTGCCTGCTTACTGCCTCATTGATCCTGAACTGTGGCTCTGATGCTTCCACGCGTTCAGCGTGCACAGCCAGCGTGACACCATGCCGAGACTGCACACTGCAAGACATCTGCCTGCACATGAGAGCCTGCTGCCAGGAGAGCCAGGATCAGGTCAGANGACACCATGCCGAGACTGCACACTGCAAGACATCTGCCTGCACATGAGAGCCTGCTGCCAGGAGAGCCAGGATCAGGTCAGAGATTGTCTACCTCCTGTTCTCCAGCACCCAGGAGCCTGAGGAAACTCCAAAGCCTCTAACGGCTTTCGGCCCGGCAGCAGCCCCACCATGTGCTTTGGGTATTGTCCCATGATATTTTTGTGAGTAAATACTTCAAGCCTCTTGTGACCATTAACTGCCTTCTGCCATAAGCTGAAAGGAGCTTCCTGAATCCATCCAGTGGCTAAGCAGGATAACTAACTGCAAGTGGTGTAAGTGACCACACAAACCTTCCCTTCCAGTAAAAATATTTGCTTATACTGGTTGCCTTTAAAGTGTTCCAGTTTTGCCTGTTGCCTGTATGTATAAATTTCCAAACTGTGCAATTTTGAACCTTGTATATAAGTTTTGTGGCAAGATTTAATGTTAATAAACAATTTTCATAGTTATTAACAATCTCTGCTTGGACATCAAAATTAATATAGATTATTAATTTAAAATCATTTCATCACAGGTGCACATCTAGATGCTTGCTTTTTGTGTTTTGTCTTCTTACTCATCAAAACCCAAGTATTGAGAAACTTCCATGTTATAGGAAAACCCAATAAAACCTTCTCAGTTGAGGAGACTTGTGAGATCATCACACTGATCCAAAGGACAACCAAGCATCCTTCGGTGCTCTCTCACGAGATGGGAGACAGCTCCCTCTGCAGTCATGTATGGAGTAGAAACCACCAGGAATCTCCATCCCACAACCAGGGCAAACAGCTCAAAGGTTACACTGCTCCCAACAGAGAGGTGAGTTTTTGCAGGAGTGTTTTTGCTGAGAGTCCTGTACTTGTGGTACTGTTTTGGTTTTACTGCGAAGTGTAAGGGAAACTATAATTATTCTGTCATTATATGGAAGCTGGTTGCAAATTTGAGGTGGAGTATTATTCATGATCATCTCAGAGAAAAGATGGAAGCTACAGTAAATATTATAACACAGCAGTGGAAGTGGGTATGAATCAATACATTTTAATGATATCAAGTACACCAAACTCCTGCTTTTTACTTCCCACTCTACACCTCCCCAACCCAAGCCAGCAGCAAATGACAGTGGATTTTGGGGAATGTGCTTGTTTGACATNTTTTTGGTTGGGTTTTGGGTTTTATTTTGTTTGTTTGGTTGGTTTGGTTTTGGTTTGGTTTGGTTTGGGTATTTTGTTTCCCTTGTGCACCTATGAAAAGCCCAGGCTGGTGCACTGTGACCTCCAGGGAAGCTGATGGCACTGCAGAAAGGAAGCTGAGCCCGATGGAGCTGTTATTGTTGCGCACATTATTTCAATGCAGCTCTGTTTGCACACGTATGAGTCAAGAAGCTTGAAGTGCCAAACACAGTTGTGGAGTGCTGGGCATATGTTGCTCGATGTCACCCAACATTAAGCCAAGTGGAAGAGACAAAAGCAGTAAACCAGTGCACCAACCAAGACTACTGTACTCAAACAGTCATTAGAAAGAAATTAGCAATGAAACAGGATAGCCATGACAGGATCTCACCTGGAGCCAGACTTCAGCCTCCTGGGATCTGATTCTCAGATTGTGTGTTCTCAGTAAAGCCAATGTCAGTGTGGGGTGCTTGCCTGCCCAATATCAACCTCTTGGCAGGAAATGTTTTGAGAGCTCAGTCACGCTTTGCTCCATAAGGGTTTGTCTCATTTGGTTGAGTGAGAACAGAAGTAGGGCAGCAGTTAAAAATAAGGTAACATGAAGAAGTGGAAATCCAGTACATTTGCTGTGGCATGAAACCGCAGCTGTGTTCTGCTTTTTCCTTTAATTCCAAATGAGTTTTGCCAGATGTCTATTATTACAGACCAGTTCTAAGAGCAAACGGGGACTTTAAGATTTCAGTCTGATCCCTCAAGCCCTTTACTCACTTGTCCATAGTGTCTTTTACAGGCACCGCCAAAGATAGCATGAAAATAGAAGTGTGCTGTGAGCGTTCCAAAGCTGTTATGTTTGTAGTTTCATGGGCATTTCACTTTACTTAACAAATTCTGAAAGGCTGTCAAAGTGAGGTAAGAGAATTACCTGGATTTCTCTTCCTCCTCTGGCCCTGATTTCTGAGACATTCAGTGATGCAAAATAATGCAAAAATCTAGTGTTCCATAGTATTTCAGCTCACAGGTGGAAGTGCTCAGAAGCCCCAGTACTGTGGTTCCCTGAGGTATAAACAAAATATAAATTGAAATACAGTCACGAATATGTTGCCTTGCTTCTTTTTCAGTATTTCAGGCTTGCCTTACAGTGACCTGATGACAACAAATGGATTATTGACACTATAACCTTACAGGTACACAGGGGCTGTCTGTTGAAGATGCAAACTAATCATGCAATGGGCAAGAGGACTCACATGACAGCTTTCTTCAGAGACTGTCTCCATTGTGCTCTTTCTGGTAAAGATTATTGATTCATACGCCTCAAGAGCACAGCTGAAGCATTTCCAGGGCTGCACTGGCACTAAAAGCAGCCCAGTGACTTTCCTATGGTGTGAACTCTGTGCTAACACTCTTTCCTAGGTCCCAGATGTCTGAACGAATAAGTAGCTTACGTTTCCTCATCTTGTTGGTATCTCCTGGGACTGCA
The DNA here is from genome assembly GCA_013396675.1 of Eubucco bourcierii. Lineage (NCBI taxonomy): Eukaryota > Metazoa > Chordata > Aves > Piciformes > Ramphastidae > Eubucco > Eubucco bourcierii. The sequence continues at coordinate 183,866 of VWZE01020793.1, read as the reverse complement.
GTGACCCTACTGTCAGTGGTGGCAGTGGCCTGGGAAAAGTCTCCAACTTGGCATATCTGCAGTATACTCAATACTGCTTTGAAGTCCTTACAGGTTTGCTAATTCTGGGGCAGAATGCTGTAAATTCACAAGCACAGTTTGGATCTGGCATTGCAACCAGGCTTATGAACTTTAATGAGCCCTGGTGCCTTGGGTACACAGTGCAGAAAAGCCCACATGCTTAGGAGAGCTCAGCTTAGGGCAGACAGCCTCCTCCTGGACTGGATGCATCTGCAGTCATCTGGTAAATCAGCACCGCACTCCCTGAACTCACATTATTGAGACTTTTCCATTATCAAGCACATCCCAGCTCACATCACCCTTGAGAGCAGTGGGATGTTTGTACTGCAGGGGGCTGCACATTCAATTTTGCGCTGTGTTCCAGGGGTGCAGCATCTCTTATCAAATGAGCAACATCCCAATGTGGAAAAAAAGAGATAGAGAACACAAAAAGCAACTTTGTGAAATGAAAAAGAAGAAAAAAGACAACCCAAAGTACGCAGGGTAGACTAGCACAACACAGCTAAAGCACCAACTGCTGACTCTTGGGCATGATGCATTTCCCAAGAGGGTAACTAGACCTTCATTTTTTTTTTACCATGGCATGGTCTATTTTCTGCTCAATGCTTGCAACTTCCATTAGTGTTAATGAGTATGCATATGTGCCCGGAGGGTAAGAACATTCCCTCTGTGTCTTCAAAACTTGTTTATAAATACCTTCAAAAGTGACATTTTATTCATCGTTCTGCTCAGAAAGCCATCACAACAACTATAAGAACTGCTGCTTTTATTTCCTCCTTCACCCTTGTTCCCCCTTAGCTGAAAATATGAAGAGCTGGAGGAGATAGCATACCCAGGAAAGTAACCTAGTTTTGAAAGCTGTCATCTGAAAATTTGTCTCAGCAAACTGAAAATCCAAACTCCCAAGCACTGAAAAATTACCACTACCACCAAAAGTGAAGGCCTTGAAATTCTAGAGATTAGACCAAAATTTTTACCATATTCCCCCTGAAAGACTCAAACCCTGCCTGAACATGATTCTGGACAACCTGCTGTAGGTGACCCTGCTTCAGCAGAGGGGTTGGATGAGGTGATCTCCAGAGACCATGCTGGAATTGTGCCATTCCTGCTAAAGTGCAGGCCTGCGGGAAGAAGTTGCTTCAGCAACCAGAGGAACCAAACGCACCAATGAGTTGAGACTCTGCTGGGTAGAGTCCCTCAGCAAAGGCAGGTACCAGTGTCATCCTCTAGCCTCTTAACCAATGTGGTAGTGAGGAGGCTGCCAAGATGCAGGGCAGAACTGCTGGAAAGAAGCATTGGGTTCTAGTAGCAAACACATTGCTCTAGCTCTGCTGAAGGCACCAAATCTGTCTCTGTGCTACCTGGACCCACAGGGCTGTTTTCTGGAGTTGTATATGTAGTTAAAAGCCAACTCCACCTCACTCTGTTGCCAGCAGGGCATCTGATACTGGCTTTGACTTTGCCCACCATCATTTCCAGCTGCCTTCTCCCAGTATGAAGCTATGCCCTCTTGCACCTCACAGTCTGAAGTGATACCTTACAGTGTACAAAATATAAAGGATAACACAGCACTGAGATCAAGAGTCGGATTAAGGTATGTGGAGGAATGGGCCCAGCAGGTCAAAGGAGGAGATTCTGTCCTGTTCTGCTCTGGTGATACCCCACTCATAGTGTTATGTCTGGCTCTGGGTTCCTCAGCACAAAAATGTCATAGACCTGTTGCAGCAGGTCCAGAGAAGACCACAAAAATGGTCAGAGGGCTGGAACACCTCTCCTGTGAAGAAAGGCTGAGACTGTTGGTGTTATTCAGCTTGAAGAAGGTAAAGCTCTGTGGAAATCTTCTAGCAGCCTTTTGGTACTTAAAGGGACCTATATGAGAGACTGGGACAGACTTTTTTAGCCGGGCCTGTTTACAGTAGGGCAAAGGGTGGTGGTTTTAAACTAAAAGAAGGGAAATTTAAACTAAATAGAAATTTTTTACACTAAGGATGCTGAGACACTGGCACATGTTGCCCAGAGGGGTACTACATGCAGAGGGTGTTGGACTAAATGACTGAGGTGGAAGGTCCAAATTATAACCTAGAATTCATATCCAAGATATGTCCTGAACACCTACCTGAACAGTCACATTGCCCCTCCTCTTCTCCCCTTCTTCCTGTGTGGAAGAAGTGGGAAATCAGACCAGATCTTGGTACCTCTCAGTCTACCATGGAGACACCATATTTGGCCTTGTTTTGCACCCTGCTTTGTCTTTGGTAAACACAGGTCACAGATGCTAGGCATGTGTATCTCCCTTTTTTGGTGAAATAACTTAGGACTGGTTCCAGGGGTGTCTTTATCTGTTGCTATTGGTCAAAGATACTCGTCAAAACGCTTAAAACCCTAGCCAACTTGCTTGATTGCTGCTGCTGTCTTTGCTTTGTCTGCTACCTGTTTGCATTGCTTTGCACTGCACGTAGTTGGGGACTTGCCTCCCCCACCAAAGGAAGACCTGACCCTACCTGTCTCCTGCACTGAGCTCAGCCAAGCCCCAGTCCACTTGACTCTGGCCGAGTCTAGGTAATGGCCTAGTATCGAGTTGCGACACGGGGACCTACCGGTTGCCGCTCCAGCCTGAGGGCTGACTCCTTTGCTATAGAGCACCCGATCAGACTGCTTCAGCCTGTAAACATGGATCCTGCTTTGCTCAGGTGGCTGACCACTCCCATGACCTCCTGAGGGCCATGGAGGATTTGCCTCATATCTGTGGATCTTCTCAAGACAAGGTGTGCCATTGGAGCTAGGCAAGCAGCAAACCCCAGCTGCACCATCACCATACAGAAGGCCACCACTTGCCTGGGACTATATTTTTCCTTGTTTATGCTTCTACATATACTTTTGGATTACAGCTATTGAGACTGACCAGTGAGCAAACTAACTCTCTTTTCTGACATTTGTGAAAGTTTTATGTTTACCCTTGAGCAGTAGTTTGTGCTGCAGGACTCTCCAGTTGTTTAAATTCTCAAAAACCTTTCCTAAAATCATTTAAATCAATCTGATTATACATATACATTCTGCAAAAACAGTTTTATCAAACACATAATAGAATCTCTCTGTTAATTGTGAAGAAGCTTGGGGAAATTTTCTTTATTTATATTTAATAAAATATTTAATAATTTTATATCAGCCTCATTTACTGTTCACTTCTAAGCCAGATTCAAATCCCTCCTTAACAATGACCTTTAAAGTTGCTTTCCAACCCAAACTCTTCTGTGACCATATGATGAAAACAGACACAGGGTTGAATCCTGGCTTGCTTTATAGCTTTATAGCCCATGTGAACACCCTGTGTCTTTTTGTGAGTCAAATGCTATAAAGTACAGAGCAGGCTGTAGGGAAGAAGTAAATTATCTAAACCCCATACAGTGCACAACAGGTGAGAGCCCAGGCCTTGCAGGCAGCATGAGACACAGTGGGTCCAGCTGAGCACCCACTTGAGGAGCTCCACATCCTGTGAGGAAGCCTTGTTGGTTGAACCTCAGGAGAAGTACAGTCTGTTCTGGCACCACGACAAAACCCTTCCCCTCTTTTCAGACCCACATCTCAGCATGGCAGAGACATTTCAGCCCTTGGCGAGAGGGACTGTGTAGCAAGAGTGTCCACATGAATCTCTTGCTCACTGTGCTGGGCCCTGATAGGTTTCACTGCTGGATGCTTCTACCCTGACCTGTCCACCTCACTGCCCTGTCCACCTCACTGCCCTGTCACAGCTCCTGCCCAGCAACACCCATGTCCCAAAGACATATCCCTGAATTAATGCATTCTGCTGCCTGTCACAAGGCAAAGAGACAACCCAGAAGCACCAGAATCTTACTGCCCATAGCTTTATCCACCTAACTCATCTGTCAGTCCTGTTAGAGTCACTAGATGTGAGCAGGGCTCATTAGTGATACTTCTTCAGTAGGCAGAGATGAAAAGATGCAGGAATAAGATCTGGCTATAAGGGTTACTGCAAAGGTCACTCTTTCAAAGTTCAGGTTAAACACGCTATTCACTAAGGTGGGAAATAAAAAGAAACCAGCAAAGCACTAAATCACTCTAATCCAAGTTCTGCTTAATGAGAGCAGCACAATTTCAAGTTTACAATGCAGAGTCACCAGTCCAGCTGATAGAAAAAGGTTTATGAGAGGGATCAGCTGGACTTCAACCATAGTATACAGCTACTATAACAGCTTTTCTCCACAGGAAAATTTTCCTCACAAGTTGCCTACCTTTAGAGATTTTTTAGCAGTAGAGAGGCTCCCACTGAACAGGCTTAGAGAGAAACAAGAAGTGCTTCTTTTTCCACAGTCAGAAGGAAATCAGTAAAACACCAGAACGGATTTGAGAGGTGGGGATCCCTGCAAGTATTGTCATGTATCAGACTTAAACCTGTGGGCTGTGGCAGGAGCAAGATTGTAACCTTGAAGAGCATACTGAACACGCTACTCTGAATTCTAGTTTGCATGTTCAGTGTGCACATTAGTATGTTCATGTATCACACACAGCTTGCTTTTTCAGTGCAGATAAATGGCTAGATCACTTAAACATAAGTGTCATTGTATTATGTCCAGATATTTACATAAAGTAAACATCCATCATCCATATTGCTATGTAGAATTTTAAGGAAAGTTAACTTCCACATGCAATTCACCTACACCTGCTCCTGTATGTTTGCACTGCAGCAGACCTCTGAACCTTTCCTTTGGATATCCACCAATCATATCTAAAAGCACCACTTGTGGTTGTTTACATTCACTTTGCATACCCTACTTTATTAATTCCTTTTTCTGTAAGTTTGGGCCCTGAATGCACAACAAATAGACAAACTCCTGCATTTTCTGAATGCAGAGCTTTGCAGGATTGATTAGATATGCCCTCTATACTCAAATGTTATTTAAAATGACCCTTTTTCAGGTCACTTCTCACTTCCAGTGTGTGATGAATGGGACAATTTTTTTTTTTTCTGTTTTTGTTGTTGCTGTTGCTACCAGACTCTGAAAGCTCTGCAAAGAAGACAACCCATAATTTAAAAAAAAACCTTCTAGAAGTCTGTCATAAAGGAGAAATGCACAGAATGGAAGGCATTTCATGGGTGGATAGAGAAGGAGCTGGAACAGTTGAAAAAAGGAATACTGAAGCATACGAAGGGACACAAGTTTGGAAACACAGCAACAAAGTTGATCAAATTAAGGAGACTCAGGCTGGGGAGTGCTCTTGCAGGCAATGCCAAGGCAGTCTGGGATGAAATACCCAAGCAGAAATGTTATCACACTGTTGCACAATGAGACACAGCTAATACATGCACAGCTTCAGACAAGGTTCTCACCTTCCTACAAAGCCTAAAGCAAGAGTACTTCTAGAAGTGTACAGAACCAATGTGGCTGTTACTGATGCTATTTCTGCTTCAGGAGGAAAAGGTCTTTGAAGTTCACGATGGAATTTCTCTTGGCACTTACTTCACCAGTCAAGCCAGACTTAAATTCCAAACAATGTATGTGGTGTTACTTATTATGAATGGATGAGTTCAATATTTTTACTTTACCATGATCAAAATAAAAGTTACCATCAGAAACTCCTTCTGTTTGTATATACTGGATCATTATGAGAAAGCAAAAAATAAATATGTTTAAGACAAATGAGTGGTGAGGCTGTCTGTGGTTGCCTAGGAAATAATACAAATTCCTTTGCCAAGTGGTCACAGCATTAGACAATAGACATTACACTTTGAATTATTCTGCAATACCACAGGGGGAAAAAAAATTTGGAAAGAGTTTTGTGACAAGTCTTGTGGAGCTTACACACTCTACACACTCCTTGGAGAAAACCAGGAGTTTTCATCTTTGTTTCCCAGAGTTCCTAAGAAAAGCTGCAGCCATTCAGCTTGCCAATACCACAAGCACATGCAGTTGTGAGAGACATATGCACAAATATTTGGGTACGATATGGACAGAAGTGACTGAAAGTAAAACCTGACTCTTCTTGGACATGAACTTCCAAAGACCTTGCTAGAAGAACAGGAATGTTATCTTTTTGGTCTATCTTACCTGAAACTGGAAAGATACAGTAAGTTGATGATTTCTTGATGCTCTTCAAAGGCTGCCTCTAGAATGAGAACTACTAGGTCTGGGAAAACTTAAACACTTTCACATAAGAACCAGAATGGAAGGTAAGAGCTTCAAAGGGTTCTTTGGGTTAGGCATAATTCCAGGTACTAAATTTGCTGGGAATTAACTGTAGAGCAACAACAATAATTTAATATTCTGGGACAAAGTTGGTTTAATATTTGTAATAAATTGATACTGTAGATAATGAACTTTGACTTTCACCTGGTTCTAGTCATACTTAGATGACTACAGTTTATATATAAACATTCCTATGCTAGGCAGATGCCAACTGTGAAAATTCTTTCATCAAAAGAAACATACTACCTTGGGGTGTACAGTTAATAACAAAGCATTTTAGAAATCCAGCCTGTGAGGTCAAATACCAGATTGTACCTCACCCTCCCCACCAAGAATATCTCAAGCTTTAAAATCTGACAGCTTACTTCAGAAGATCCCCAAAATCTGATCTTACTTCATACATTTCAAACTCTTTGGTGAAATCCCTGTAAGTCTGGCACAAATGTTGAACAGGCAGGAGAAATTTTAATCGGGTATTAAGCAAATTCCTTCCACAAAAGGGTTGTCAGGCCCTGGAAGAGACTGCCCAGGGAAATGGTGGAGTCCTCATCCCTGGAAGGGTTTAGAAGATGTCTAGATGTAGTGATGCGTAGCTGTAGTGCTGAGGGACATGGTTTAGTGGTGACCTGGCAGTATTGGGTTCATGGTTGGACTTAATGACCTTAAAGGTCTCTTCCAATCTCAACAATTCTGTGATTCCATGATTCTATATAAAAGCAGATACATGAACAGGGCAAATGTTCTGAACACACAAAACCAATGGTGTGGTTAAGGGGTTCTGCCAATTTGAAATCTCCAGGAACTGCTCTATAATAATCTACATGTTGTTGCTGCACAACCAACCAACCCTCTACTGTTGCTGCACAGCATATAAACCAGCAGAAGGAATCTAATATGGGTCATATATTAAGTATAATAAAATTCCTCAATAACCCATGAAGGCACTTAGTCACACTAAAAGGTAACACTTAAGTATTACCTTTTATGCTAGTGATAGAGTATTACTCATTCATTAATTCTTTCCAGAGATCTTTCTATGAATATTCGGCTCATGATTAGAGTAATGACACCAAGGAGCCCTGCAATACTTTGTACTAGGTGTAGGAGTACTGCTGTCATACAGATTACCCAAGGTGAACACTGTTACAATACCACTCACAACCACCATGTGAAGGGATAGATCAAGCTCAATCTTTGCAGAATGGGAGGTGGCCAAATGGAAACAGAAATTTCCATCCATTCCAAACTCCAAAATCTGTCAGAAGAGACATGATGATAGATTGTGTCCTTGGTGTCAATATTAGATGGCAAGAGGAGATGGGAAGGGAAGCAAAATTTTCAGAATAATGATGCTGAAGAAGATCTAGTTCATGAGGACACAGATTGCTTAAGGAGTCTGCCCTAGCTTCTGTGAGAGCAGTTAAATGCTTGGATGTGTTTCGATTCCCACTATCATTACCGTTATTTCTACTTTAGAGCTGTCAAAAGTCTTCTGCTTCTCAGAAAATGAGGAAAAGGGCTGGGAATGTAAACCAGACCTCACATATCATCCTTTTGCATACAAGGGATGTAAACCAGACTCTATCCCTAGTCATCCTAGAGACAATGCCAGCTAACGCTGGAGACCACAACACACCGTGTGATGCAGTGAACGTTTGCAGGAACGTTTGCTGAGGAAATCAAGGAAACCTCAGAGCCTATCTTACTGCTCTGGTTGCAAAGAAAGTTTCTTTTAGCTTTGGCGAGTCTGATTGTGCAGACTCAGGAAGAAACAGTGTTAATATACATCAAAGAATTATTTAAATATTTTAAACCACAGTGTTTTTTAAAAGAACTTGTGAGTAAATTAGGAACTCCTGCCTTCCACCTCAGAGTGTATCAGACAGAGAGGTCTGTGCCATGTATTCTGCTCTTGTATTAAATTAAAGACTTGGAAAACTGTCTGATACGAGATTTTAAATCTGTCCTTTGCACACATCTGAATGGTTTCTTGGCAGAGTCTGGTCTAGTAAACTGCTTTTATTAAGGACAGCTAGTTAATGCTTGAATCTGTCTCCTTAGTTGGTTCAGCAGTGTTGATGTAACAGGTACTGTAAACAGCAAGACATGGGAGCAGTGGTAAATCTCATATACAGAATAATGACCAGAAACAGCATAAATGAATCCATGATTTTGTTCGGTGCTTGTGTTTGGCCTCATGATCACAGACATGTGCCACTAGCAGAAATACAGAATCTCTTCCATCCTTATTATCACTGTTGACTTCTTAACATCAGGCTTGTTTAGAAGGAGTTGTAACATGAGTGTAACTAACAAGGATTTCTGGCCACAACGGAAAGCAAAAAGGACATGCATGAAGAGCACAACTGTCCACACTGGATGTCAAAACTGATCTGCAACAGAGCAGTGGGAGAGACCAGCACTGATCAAAACCTTTTGTTCCTAGGGGCTCGTTCTTGCAGCTCACACTGTGGAAAAGAGTCATCCTGATCTCATCTAGCAGGGAGCACAGCTAGCCCTACCACTCCACAAAATACGTCTCCAGCATAGCAGAAAGAACAGAGAAGATCCCCATAGTGTTAGCTCATCTTTAGTAGTTCAGAGTAAAGAATTAATATCATTATTCCACACATTTGTTTATTTTCTTCTGAATACTGCATTAGCTGAAACATAACTGGGAGGAGTGGGCAGAGAAAATGTAAGCCTGTAAGATTATTTGAGAACTGGAGCTCCTCTCCTGTGAAGACAGGATGAGAGAGCTGGGGGTGTTCAGCCTGAAGAAGTCTTCAGGGAGACCTTAGAGCAGCCTTCCAGTATTTGAAGCAGATAAACAGCATAGCTGGAGAGGGACTTGTTACAAAGGTATGTAGTGAAAGGACAAGGGGTAATGACTTCGAACTGGAAAAAGGATTTAGACTAGACATTAGGAAGAAATTCTTCCCATGAGGGTGCTGAGGCACTGGAACAGGCTGCCCAGAGAAGTTGTGGAAGCTCCAATCCTGGAAGTGTTCAAACCCAGGTTAGATGGGGTCTTGAACAACCTAGTCCAATAGGTGTCCCTAGGGGGTTGGAACTAGATGATCTTTAAGATTTAAGACCAACCACAATGTCCAAGTTGCAGAGGGTGAAAGTGAGGACTGGGAGCAGGCAAATCTGCCTACTATAGTAGAAGATGATGTCTATGAGCTCCTAAGAAACCTGAATGTGCACAAGTCCATGGGGCCTGATGAGATCCACCCACGGGTCCTGAGGGAACTGGCAGATGAAGTTGCCAAACCACTGTGCATCATATTTGAAAAGTCATGGCAGACTGGTGAAGTTCCTGCTGACTGGAGAAGGGCAAACATAACACCCATCTTCAAGAAGGGTAAAAAGAATGACCCTGGAAACTACAGACCAGTCAGCCTCACCTCTGTGCCTGGCAAGATCATGGAGCAGAT
>VWZE01020793.1:153633-173378 GCA_013396675.1 Eubucco bourcierii | reverse complement strand
AGGGGACCTGATAGTAGCCTTCCAGTATCTGAAGGGGGCCTACAGGAAGGCTGGGGAAGGATTATTTACAAGGTCCTGCAATGACAGGACAAGGGGCAATGGGCTTAAACTGGCAGAGGGGAGATTTAGACTAGATGTTAGGAGGAAGTTCTTTACAGTAAGGGTGGTGAGGCACTGGAACAGGTTGCCCAGGGAGGTTGTGGCTGCTCCCTCCCTGGATGTGTTCAAGGCCAGATTGGATGAGGCCTTGAGTAACCTGTACTAGTGGGAGGTGTCCCTGCCTATGGCAGGGGGTTGGAACTAGATGATCCTTGAGGTCCCTTCCAACCTTACCATTCTATGATTCTATGATTCTATGATTCCTTCTAACCTATACCATTATGTGATTCTAGCATCTTGGGGAAATTTTTACCATTGAATGATATTTTCTTGTTGTAGAGTTTCAAGGTCATATAGTAATCTTTTTAATATCTTGTGTCCTTCACCTCTTTTCCTGAGGAAGTTCCTTTCCCAAGCTGTGATTTGCCCAGTGGTAGAGGTCCTTGGCTGCCACGCAAATAACAGTGCCCTACGTGTCAGCTGTCAGCAATCTCTTTTTCCCTTCACCCTGAGTAAATTCAACTCATTCACCAGTATGTAACAACTCTGAGTAAGTGATAAGGTTCTGTGAGGAATGTCAGAAGTTGGCAATTACCTACTGGTTCAAAGCTCAGAGAGCACTCATCTGCTGTATCTGTGCTGGTTGTCACACAGATAATGAAATACACAGGTAATACTTAAATATAACATTATCAGCTAGATAATCTTAATTTTGGGTGACTGAACCCTTTTTGTCCAAATATCTATAGTGTTTACCTTCAGTCCTGTCTGGTAGTTTCCCACTTTTACTTGTTGTTCCAGTGTTGACTGTTTCAGATGAGGTGCTCAGTTTGGTGTTAGGGTCTCGCTTGGGTTTTGGAGGTGGCTGCTTTCGAGAGCTGCTGCTTTCATCATCAGTTCCTCCAACAGAATGAAGAGACTGGGATCTCACGGTAAAGCCACTGGAGCAAGGATGTGGCAGTCTGTCCTGAGGAGCAGGCATTGTCATAAATCCCATGCGGAAATGTTTCCCCACATAGCTTCCTTCATTTCCTCTCACTACTTCTCCACCTATGCTGTAAGAGAAAATATGCATGTAAGTAAATAATCCACCTTTGGCTGAACTGTACCTTGGTCCTGGTTGTGACAAGCAGATTGAACTTCTGAATGTCTACTTTTCATCCAACATTGAACGCAACTGAAAGGCAGACACACCACTACACATTCACTCCAAACTTAACCAGAAGAAAATGAGAAAAGCTGTTGCTCAGCTTTCACAGCACTGCAACTAGAAATTGTCCAGAGAATAAGAATTTAGAACTGAAGTTTGAGGAAAGCAAGAGACTGTGAGCAGGGCAAAGAACACTACTCTAGAAACACAGCTTTGTGCATTGATCCACAGTCATCTTTGACTGCAAACACCTAGGAAAACAAGTCTCTTGGGGTCCAGTCAAGTGTTTCCCTTCAGATTAAAGATAAGAGAATCATAGAATGGTAAGGTTGGAAGGGACCTGTAAAGAACTTCCTCGTAACATCCAGTCTAAATCTTCCCTCTGCTCTATAAATCACTTGGATATAGGAAACTGAACATTAACATCAAAGCCACATGAAGCTGCAGCATGGGTAGTATCAGAATAGCAAGATGCAAATGTAAGAGATGAAAACGTAATGGGACACCAGAATGAAAAACCCTTCAGCCATTCAGAAACAGGCACAGAAGAAGGAAGGCTTGGTTGACACAAGTCATACCAAATACTACATCATGCTTGGTGTTATTCGTGCTATATTCACAGATGTTTATCAGTTCTGAAAAGTAGCTCTTACTGGTGTTTATGCCATAAACCTAGAGCACATTTCATTTAAGGCAGTTCAGCAGCTGTTCAAAGGGATTCAGCAACACTCACAGGTAAACACGGGCCTGTCTGCAAGGAGATTTGGAATGGTACCCCTATGGGCACAATGATATGTCAATATGAGAACTGTAAAGTCACAGAAAGTCCTAATCACCCCTTCTTTCCACTTCACACAAAGTAAAGTTCTAAACAGGGTCAGTCTGCTCCCAACTATGTTATTCTATCTTGCCATGGGTTGGTGCTGAAGCACATTTCCTGCTTTAAAAGGCAAGAACATTACTCAGTGGTTCATGTAAAGAGTGAGTAAGGTCACTTTGTTCCCTAATAGTGTCACCACCTCTATCATAGGTAATACACAAGCTGTATCTAATTGTCCTAAAAGCATCAGAGTGGTACTGTGCAATGCACAGCTTTGTGCATGATAAAGCAGAACCTTTGTCTGCTTACCACTGCCCTTGCATTTTAATTTAATCTTCTAGTGGAGAGGTCCAGTTTCCAGACTGGTAATGACTGGACAGATCTAGCTGAACATGTGCCACTGACACCTGCCTGTACCTGAAGACACACATGTGTCTATGTATGCACATGCTGATCCATGTCCATAACTTGAGTTATTACTTCTCCTAATTGGCATCAATTCCAGAGGGATATGCAGCCAGAAAGATCAAAAGGTAGAAGTCATTAATTTGAAGATTAATAAAAAACATGTAGCTAATTTAAATGATTAACTATTCCTCTACTAATATGCCATAAATTGTTCTGAAAATAATATAATCCTCCAATGTTGGGCTACTAAAAGGGCCTGTCACTTTCTTTCAGGAAGATTACTATCCAAACATGCTGCAGAACATCCAAACAGCTGAGGAGTCTGCTTCCTTTCTCAATTCCATTGGATAAATCACTTTTGGCAAAGAAAGTTCCAGTTTGCCATGTCCCTGCCATTAAAAATCTTATCAAGTTTACATTATTTAATTAACATTTACTTCACTTCTGTGTGGTGTTTAAACCACACACTACAGCACGGATCTGTTCTGGATAGACCTGGACAAGTTTCCCTGAGCTGATGGGTTTTACCCTTTTCCTAAGAATCCACAAAACTACTTACAAGAACCATTTTTACCCCCCCATTGCTATACCTTGTATTCCAGAAACAAAACCTTCCCAACTCTAAGTCCAGTGTCCAAATGCACTATCTCATTAAGCAATTACACCATGTCCTTTCTTGTTCGTTCCCTGATTTTTTTTTTTTCATTCTTTACTGAATTCCTTTCTGCATCACAAGTGGAAACCTGTTCTACTTGCTTTCTGTGCTGACTCCAGAATAAATAGCCCATGTCCACGGCAGAGAGAGGTTGTAGGTACAGATGAGAACAAACCTTGCTGTGGTGCTTTGTGGAAATCTGGTCTTGCTTTTCTACATCTTCTGCTCAGCTACTACACAGAACCATCACAATACCACTTCCCTCTTTTCAGCAACATTTAGAAGAGATTCTCTTTTTCTCTGAGCTTAGAAGCCAACCCTCAGCTGAGGTTTAGGCACTGTATACCCCATGATGCTCATGTTACATCATGAAATCAGCCAGAATTAAGGAGTTTATTTATATATCCTCCTGCTTGCAACCAGTCAGAGACTGGGATTGTTTCTCTACAGCACAACAGGCTGAGAAAAGTTTATATGCACCTTATTGCATAAATTACTAGAGACAGACTGGGGAGAATAATTGTGCACCTCTCACTCCATTATTTCTGACAGGAAAGAGTCTGTGCTCCTCATTGTAGTGATAATGAGTTCTATCTCATTTCCAAACTGTATTATGTGAGTTGCTGCAAGTATTATCCATGTATTAATATATATGGAAATACAGATTTGGATTATTCCTCTGGGAGGTTTCAATTTGAACTTGGCCAGGTTCAACTGCTTCTCTGACAAAGAATTATGTACAGTGCTCAAGTAACCGTTAAAAACACGAGACATTTGTCTACAAAGACAGACATGAATTATATAGCAACACGATTAATCATACCATCACTCGGGTTACACACTTACAGCAAAGCTCACTCTCTGCTGAAAAAGCACTTTGTCATTTCCTAGGTCTGGTGATGGATGCTGCAGTGGGTGGACAAAAGGCCAGTGCAGGGATGTTGGCTCCAGAGACTTTTTAGAAGAGTATTCTGAAGCAGCTCCCCTTTCAAACACATGGTACAGGCTTCTCCAAAGCCAATCTTACAAGTCCATTGTAGACCATGAAGTGCTGCCAGGATACGCACTCCCTCCTTAGGTGGACTGGAAGGTAATGAGTTTCCCACTCCTCTCCCTCTTCCATGGAGTTCTGCAGCTGGATCACTATAATAATACCAGAACAGCTAGATCTGCCTTAAATCGGCAAGAGTAGATTTCAGCTTTCATTTCCAAAATGTGGACCAGAGCTCCAGCTGATGGGTCTGACGAGTCTTGTTTTACCTCCTGTAAAACCCTGTCTTACTGGAAATAAACCTTTAGGGTTTATCTCTCAACTGGGATTTTTTAGGTCAGAAGTGGGCTAGCATAAAACCATACTGACCTTGGTGTTCCTACCTGCAACATCAGACTGACTGGGCACAAGCTGTAATGGTCATGGTCCTGGACACATTACAGCTCAGTTCATTAGCAAGTAGATACTGTAGCACTGATAGATACTATGGAACAGAATAACTAAAACTTTTACAAGTTTGAAGAGCTGCAGAGGGAAAGGTCTTGCATATTAACCATTTTATCACATCACAATAGGACAAGTTATGGAAGAACATAAAAAATCAACACAGAAAATATTATAAATGAACAGAACATAGGTAAGGTCATTTCCACCTTGTTTTGCCACAAGTCATAACATTCCTATTAACTAGGAAGAGATTTTCAATTTACTGAGTTAGAAAACTCATCACATTGCTGAAAAATATATGGCAAAGTGTCCAGAGACTGCTTGCATTGGTGTAGTCCTCCTCATTTGCACTGTTCCTACTAGGCATTGCAAATAATAGTTTTAGTTTACTGTGAAGTTTCACTACTGGATCCAGGTAGGAATGGAATTAATTCCTGAAAAACAAATGTATAGCTGTGTGAAAACTTTTGGTTTACTTGGGGTTGCTGCTTTAACTATAAGCGATGTGGGGTGAGGCACTGGCACAGGTTGCTCCCTCCCTGGAGGTGTTCAAGGCCAAGTTGGACGAGGCCTTGAGTAACCTGTACTAGTGGGAAGTGTCCCTGCCTATGGCAGGGGATTGGAACTAGATGATCCTTGAGGTCCCTTCCAACCTTACCATTCTATGATTCTATAATACAAAATCTCTCATTGATGCTGTAAGGAGTAGAGAATTCTTAGAAATATCTAAGCCTCATACAGTCAGAATACCCTAGAGCTACATTTTCTTCCCAGCCATTTATCTACCCTTGTTCTTGGTATTCATCCAGAAATTCTCTTATCAGTTCAGACATACAACGGATTAATTTCATGCCTCAGGCACTAAGAGCCACTTGGTAGCTCTCCTCATCTTTGTATGGTTTCTATTTTTCTTCCTATACTCCTTTACGTGAGATTTATAGAATCATAGAATAGTAAGGTTGGAATGGTAAGGTTGGATTTACTCACTTTTTACCCACAACTTCAAAAAAGGAACCACAGCTGATTATGAGACTTGACCTCCTGAGCAGGAGGAAGGGGAATATACTGCTGTGGCACTTTTGAAGGCATTTTGTGACTTCATTGCTGTGTGGGTGATACACCCACCCGAGTTGGGGACCATGGCAAGTCACTGTACTTCTCTGAGTGTCCAAACTCCACACAACCAGGAGAAGCCATTTCAGTAGATGCTGCTCATTTCTCTTGAGCCTGAGGAAGACTCAGTCCCAGATAGTGTTTTTTCACCTGACAGAAGCTGATCAGGTTTCTCTGGAGAAAGCAGGGAGAACTATGAAGTGCAGCTCAAACAACACATGAGGATGGCCAGGCCCCTTCCCTGGGAAAGCTGCAAACCCATGCAGTGCTACGGTCTCCTGTCCCCAGTACATCTAATCCACCAGGAAAGCCATGCAAGTCAGAGTCTGAAGTAAAGAGATGCCACAAAAAAGTAACTGCCATGATGTAGGAAGGGTTTTATAAGTCCATCATAAAAATGACTAATCATCAGCAAAAAATAGAAAAGGAGTAAAAATACTTAGCTCAAGGATAGCATATGAGCTGGCTTGACACATGAAACAGCAGTTCATGCCTCACTGTATCCACCTTTTCTGAGTTAAGAGAATAGTTGCAGTCATTTTAACCACTTCCTTACACCCAGCTCCTCTGCTCACAGCAAATGTTCTGAGTATAAAGGGCTGAAATGGCTTTGAGATGTCTATTCCACATCAGAATAAATTATACACACATATACTAAGGATGACACATTTTACTTTGTATCTGAGAAGCACTTTCAAGATTAGCATAAATTATATTTGTAAATTAGAGTTTGGATGCCAAAAAAACAGGAGATCCACTATTTTTATCCCCCTAAACATGATTTCAGCAGACCATGAAATGTAATGCTGAAGAAGGAAGGGCAGGATCACAATTGCAGATTCAGGGACTGCACTGTAAAGATGATTTTACACAAATCTACATTTTTTTAAAAAAATTACTATTATAAAAACTAAACATTCAAAGAAATTACTCACATTTCTTTTTAAACTACACTTCAGAGGTCTTGCTCATTCCCAAGGAGTATATACATACATTTTTTTTTAACCTGCATTACTTTTCTGAAAGACTCCCAATGACTCAGGATGATATTACACCAAGATCCAGAGGATAATACTAACATCCTTTTAGATACAGGCTAAGGTGTAAATGAGCCATGACAAAGGTCAGGTTCAGAGTCATCTTTCATCTGGAGAACTCTCTCAACTGAGCAACTGACATGTCTGTGCACATCAAACATCTTGCCTCAGCCATATGCCTCTGCTCGGGAGGGAGGAAACCAGGTGCTGCCTAAGGAGTCAGACTTCTCAAGACAAAGGTTTCAGTAATGCTCTAAAATAAGCTTTATTCTTTTATCATGTCTGTGAAACCCACAGGCCAGGTTTTGATCCTGTAGGCCCACAATGAACTGAAATGCCATCTTTGTGTACCTGCACGATGGTACCGGAAGCACTGGGAAGCCTGGCAGAAATTGCTTGTGGCTTATGAAACTGCTCCAAGCAACACCACATGCAGAGATGCACCCACAGAGTTTGCCACTAGATTATCTCCAGGAAATCATCTATTCAAGCCAACCTATATGTATAACAGACCTCTAACAGACTCCTCTGTGCTGTCGCTGAGTTTGGCTCCTGCCATCTACAACAGGACTCAATTTTGCATGCCAGATATTCTTCAGATCAAACTGAACTCCTACATGTTGTGGCTGCACTGTAAGATTAACCAAGTCCCTGGAGAGCATCCAAAGACAGCTCTAATTCCTACACAGTGCACAAGGGATGACAGAAGTGAAACTAACCAAGACTGTCCACAGCAGGTGTCCAGATAACTCAATTTCAAATGATGGTCTTCTATGCCCCACAGTCCACAGTTAACTATTTTATAATGCTAAAGGTTGAAAATGCCAGCAAATGTTGGGGTATTGAGAGAAAAATATAATACCAAAATCACCAAACAAAGAAACCACAAAAAACAAACCCAAAATGCTTTATAAGACGCACTGATGAAAAAACAGCTATGTACGTTGTTTTTCCAACAAATCTAGCATAAACTAGACAACCTGGGAAGCAGTAACTAAGGGGTAACTTCTGATCCACAGAGAGCTTAACAGCCCTTAATTCATGAGTTTGAGCAGAAGTGCTGATTTCCACTGACATTCCATTAATTCCTTAATCAGTTTAAAGCTGTCCTTTAAGCATAGAATCATAGAGTGGTAAGGCTGGAAGGCACCTCAAGGATCATCTAGTTCCAAACCCCTGCCATAGCCAGAGACACCTCCTACAGGTTACTCAAGGCCTCGTCCAATCTGGCCTTGAACACCTCCAAGGAGGGAGCAGCCACAACCTCCATGGGCAACCTGTTCCAGTGCCTCACCACCCTCACTGTAAAGAACTTCCTCCTGACATTCAGTCTAAATCTCCCCTCTGCCAGTTTAAACCCATTGCCCCTAGTGCTGTCATTGCAAGACTTTGTAAATAATCCCTTCCCAGCCTTCCTGTAGGCCCCCTTCAGACACTGGAAGGCCTGGAAGCCTTCTCTTCTCCAGGCTGAAGAGCCCCAACTCTCTCAGCCTGTCCTCATATGAGAGCTTCTGCAGCCCTCGGATCATCTTCATGGCCTCCTCTGGACCAGTCCAACACTTCCATGTCCTTCCTGTGCTGGGGACTCCAAACTGCACACAGGACTCCAAGAGCAGAGTAAAGGGGCAGAATCCCCTCCCTTGCCCTGCTGGCCACACTGCTCTTGATGCAGCCCAGCACTTGGTTGCTGTCTGGGCTGCATGCGCACGCTGCAGGCTCTTGTTGAGCTTTTCATCAACCCAGACCCCAAGGTCCTTTTCCTCAGGGTTGCTCTCCAGCACCACCAACCCAGGACATAGGATGAATACATCAAGCTGAATATCCACAATGTTCTGATGTTGCTTTCCTTAGAGAACCAATGTTGGCCACTGCACTCAGTGTTAAGGTCTCCATTGCTCACTTCTCCATGACTGGGGACTAACTGGTGCATATGGAAAGGTTTAGGTTGTGAATACAGAGGACACTTAGCAGGCAGGGTGAGAAGTGCTCTGCTTTTATTCCACTATGGATATTTTTAATTTTGCATGGGAGATGCACAGCTAAAAGGCAGTAAATGAAAGTTTCTATGTTCAGAGTCACCTAGAGTTAGACATCAGCCACATGCGATGTTTCAACTGAGTGCAAATGTGTGTTCACATTAATGAAGTGGGGTGTGCATCCCATCAGACATAGGTGGAACTGGAGCAAGTAACTGGAACTGTGGATTTGTCGCCTTCCCCAGAAACCCACATGGTGCAGGCTCCACTCTGCCTCAGCAACTGCGGCTAAAAAAATATTTTAATGAGACTTGGGAATAAATTAACATCTAAAACCACTTGTGTGGGTTTTTGCAGTAAAATGCCTCTTTGGTTTTGAGTCAAAGAGTTGTAATGGAAGGAAAATCTGCAAAAAGTCAAAAAGCGTTTTTGTGTATCAGATGCTGGGAAAAGTTTAAACCCAGATAAAGGAATGAAATGTGCCAACATTCCAAGAACGGCAATTTGTAAACCAAGCTGAGACATTACACTGTGTCTAACCTTTCCAGATTCAGTCTTATTTCAAACAGTGATTGTACAGATGCTTTTCTGAGTCCCTTGAGCAAACATGTCTCTACTTTCCTTTTAAAACCTAGGCTCAAACAAAGGAAATGAAGGTTTTCAATAACTGCTTCCTATGGTTTCCAGTCCTAAAGAGAACAGAGTTCAATCCTCACCTGGCTGTGAACATGAAGAAAATTTTATTTTGGAGGAAAATCCCTCACAAATTTCACCTCAGTAGGACCCATAGCAAAACATATAGATTTTCCTCTTCAAACAGTGACCTCAAATACCATTTATTCATACAATTCTTTTGATAATTCTCTATTCATTACTCTTAGTTCAAAATATATTCCCTGGGCTGGCTTGTCTCTGTTTTCTTTTATAAAAACCCTGTGGATGGGTAGGAAAAGGAGAGGCACTGCCTGGTGCCTGGGAGGTCTCGGTAGCCGTGTCACAGCAGGAATGTGACAGGGATACAGGCACAGTTTTATGCAAATGCTTGTCTTTTGGCAGCACCTCCCACTAGATCTGTTAGATTTATATAGGGCAGTTGTGCTTCCAGACATCTTGGCACATAGCAGAACCCAAGGATTTGAATTGTCTTGAACAGGCATTCAAATATTCCAGGTACAGTTTTAGATACTGCTTTCTTAAATATTCAAGGTCAGATTGTAGTTAAAACAACATTCACACAGTAGCAGTTTAAATGGGACTAAAACTGCTTGAATCTTCAAACTGTAATTTAAACAGTTTTATTCAAGGGGAATGCTCAGTGCAAGTTCCTCCTAAAGAGCTTACTTGGGGATTTTCCCCACTCACAGTGTTTCTGTGCTGAGCTGATATTTACAGAAGAAAAACAAACTCCCTGCAGTTTACTCCTCTCTGACTATACAAACACCTTTTTGGATACCTCACCTAACTGCCCTAAAAGGTGGAACCCATAGAATAGTTCACTCGAATATATATATAAATTTTTATTTAAATTTTTTTTTTTTTTTCCCTGGAACAGCCCTGCAAGAGTCCACTGCATTGGCTTCTACAGCCAGGATTACTATCCTTGTGCTATTTGGCCTTAGTATTGCCATGTCTAAGTCCTTCTCATTTCCAGAGGGAAGGTTTTGGCTCCCTTAATCAGTCATCACTTCATGATTTAACTGGACAGCACGAATTTCTGTCTGTGCCTTGCAAAATGCCACAAAGACTCCCAAAATGAAGGCAAAGGTTTTTCACAGGTGTGATAAGCCCAGTAGACAGGGAAGGGAAACACCCCATACAAACATATGCACTGATCTCTCTCTCTCTATCCTCTTCCCTGGACAGTCTCAATCTGGTAAAGAAAACAACATGAAACATCATGTAACATGTGGACATCATGTGCATGAAGCTACATGCACATCAGTTCTCAGCTCAGAATCTGGAGAGCCTTTTTCAAAGTCACTTTGAAAACCTCTCTGCTTATTTCACTCTTTTATCCATGGTAAAGTGACTGTTATTGCCACAACAGAATAGTAATGTGCTTCGCACCTAAATATAGAAGTAATAATATAAACCAGCTTTTTCCCTCTCTTGATGCGTGTCAGTTTCACAGCCAGGGTTGTCAGAAGCTGCTTTTCTTTTATTATTATTTTTTTATTTTTATTTTTTAATTATTTTTTTTTTAAAGGACGCTATATTTGAAGAAACGCAGTCGATTTGAAATTGCACATCACAGCATGTGAAGAGCAAGTGTAGTGGGCACAGAGGCAGATAAAACTCAGTAATTTCAGTCAGGACACTGGAAGAGAGTAGCCAGTAAAAGAAAAGCTTGCCCCATGCATGCATGTACCCAGAGTGGCCCTGAACTAATTCTACACTCAGGTGTCTCCACAGCACATTCACTGCAAGTCCATTCCCATCAAAAATTAAGGCAATCTGTCCAAATGCAAAGCACAGAAATCCTGTTCTGTCCAGGCACACAGCTAATGGGCCACATCTAGTGATCGAGCACAAGCCGTATGAAGAGAGGCTGAGGGAGCTGGGATTGTTTAGCCTGGGGAAGAGGAGGCTCAGGGGAAACCTTCGTGCTGTCTACAACTGCCTAAAGGTTGATTGTAGCCAGAAAGAGGTTGCTTTCTTCTCTCAGGCAAGCAGCACCAGAACAAGAGGACACAGTCTCAAGCTACGCCAGGGGAAGTTTAGGTTGGAGGTGAGGAGAAAGTTCTTGACTGAGAGAGTCATTGACTGCTGGAATGGGCTGCCCAGGGAGGTGGTGGAGTCACTGTCTCTGGAGGTGTTCAAGACGCATTTGGACGTGGCACTTGGTGCCATGGTCTAGTCTTGAGGTCTGTGGTAATGGGTTGGACTTGATGAGCTTTGAGGTCTCTTCCGACCTTGGTGATACTGTGATACTGTGACTCCAGCAAACTACTTAAAGGTCTCTACATGGATAAGAATTTAACACCAGAGACAACCACCTATAATAAAAGCTGCCAATAAACTGCCAAAGATTACTTTTCCAAGTGGGAATATTCAGCTAATTATTATTTTTTTTGTCACTGTTGTGTTGTGTTTATACTTTTTTTCTTGCAAGAGTAGCTTTTTGCCAAATGGTTAATCAAAACCTACATCCAACAATCTCCAACACCGAGGGAAGGTAGTACTTAAACGCTGCTTTAGCAACACACTCACATTGCCTAAAGGACCATTACTACAGCCTATGAAGATGCAGTCAAACTAACTTTTGCTAAATGAACAGTATACTTATTTTACAAGCTATGAAGATCAGTCTGAGCATTTTTTTGGGATTTAAAAGGTTAAAACAAAGAGTAAACATCTTTGTAATCTGTGTTTAATGATATAATGGTAAATTGAGTCAGGAACTTATCAGTTGAGCTCCCTGCATGAGAAGTGATCAATTCAATGCTGCTAATACTCATATTGTGCAAACTCCCTTTATTCCTCAGGTAACTTTTGGACCTGTCATTCTTTGATTGGTATGTTCCAAGTAGCTGTGCTTACAAGAAATAATGCTCTCCATGCACAGAGGTGGTGAGCTGTGGCAAGTGGGCTAGCCAACACCTGGATGTCTTGTTACAAAGAGTTGACAAAGCAAAAATAAAGTGCTGCACTAAAAATTACTGAAAATCTGCACAAGCTGTTGGCAGCAAGTGTTAGTGCATGTACGTTTCTAGGTTGCATAACCCCACTGCAAAGTCTTCTATGTAGGAAGTATAAGTCTGACAGAACATGAACTGGTTTTTCCACCTCCCAGTGCTAAAGTGCTGCCTACTTTAAAACAAGGTAAGTCAGTAAGGGGCTTAGGGGCACTTTGTATGTCTGCACCAAGCATTACAGCCCAAATCAGCTAGTAGGCAAAAGACCAACAAGTCTGCAAGATAGCCTCATGTTAAAAACCTTAAACCAGTGTGGCCTTGATTCAAACATTTTGGGCCATTATGGATCAAGCAGGCTTTCAAGTCCCACAAACAGCTCATGGCAACATATCTTTGGCAGGCAGTCACCCACTTACTCAATGCAATAAATGGTTACTGAATTCTGGAAGGAGGAACCACACTGGACTTCACATACGTTTCCATGAATCTCCCTGAAAAATGGTTTTCTAGGCCACCTAGAATGGTATGCAGACATGCTGACACTTCTGGTGATGACCAGTTCATTATTTGGTCTCTAGAATCAATCTGTCATTTATTTTTCACACAGTTACAGGTGGAAGATGACAGTGGTTAAATAAAGCTTATCAGCACCTAGTCATTTAGCCAGTGGATGCATTGCTTTACAATAAAAGAAGATGATTAGAGGTAAGAAAATACAGAAGGATCACAATTATATTATTTCATCTCTAAAAAGTGCCTTCTAGAATCCGTAGGGAGGTAAAGGGTAAACCCAGCATATTTCACAGTGGAGGTTCTAAGTTGCATAGCTACCTCCTGTGGTAATCTTTTGAGTTCTGCTTATGTCCGTGAGTAACATAAAATCATAGATTGGAAGGGACCTTAAAGATGATTTAGTTCCAATCCACTGCCATGGGCAGGGACACCTCCTATAAGACCAACTTGCTCAAGGCCCCATCCAACCTGAGTTTTAATATTTTGAGAGTTAGAACCTTTACAACTCCTCTGGGCAGCTTGTTCCACTGCGTTACCATGGAGAAGAATTTTGTCCTAATGTCTTATCTAAATCAGCCTTCTCACTGTTTAAAGCTACTACCTCTCATGTGGTTACATCACACTCTTAAAAAGTGAGTGTCAAGGTTCTTTTGTAATCCTGCCGTTGGATTATGGAAGGGAAAACCAAACCAAGTCTAAGGATTACCAGACATTAGAGGAAAACCTTGGGAAATAAAACTAGAATTTTACAATTGTTTGTGAGTGATTCAGGGTGAGGTTTTTCCATCAACCCTCAGATGTTAAAAGGGAGTTCAGACTTCAGTAAAATCTTTAGCATAGCTTGGATTCAAGGCCCAGTTGAGTTTCAAGAGTGCTCATGAAAGAATAGTGTCAAGGAAAGAAAATCTCCCAGGGGGGATTCCCTGCTGTAAAAGTGAGAAAATTGGGTTGGCTGAAAGATGCCAGCATTTGTAAGTCTTGAAGTGCAGATAAAAATAAATGCAAGCTATAATCTTTCATAATACACAAGTTATTTATGCATATGGTTATTAATCTGTGTTTATTGCCCTTTAAGCTGAATAGAGAAACAATTAGATCCCTTTTTAGGAGCAGTAGTATGGGGCATGTAGATATCTAACTTTGATTTACAGAGGATGACAGGCAATCAGAGAAAGCCACATCAGCAGACAGAGATGTTAAAGCCATATTTGAATTTTCTTTTTCAGGACTGAACAGATGAGCATTTCCTGAATGTTGAGTACAATGGGATTGGGAAATAATCTGAGTTTCAGGTTGGAAATGTATTTTTTCAAATTATAGCAAGATGAACAGGTCTGATTTTATTCTTCACTCTCAGCGGAACTGAGAAGTGAATAGCAGGAAAAAGACAGCCAGACACATCCCTAAGTTTATTAGACCTTTTCACTTGCACACACCACAAGGAATACAAGGATGACAGCTAGAAATCAGCTATTTCCCTACATTTTACACTCTTATGACACAAATAATATATTTGTCTTATGAACAGAAAATGAAGCAATTATATGGCATACAGCCAGAAAAATGAAAGAGTGGATTCCTATATCAGTAGTGGTATACAATGAGAGAAGAGATAGGTCCAGTATAAAGGACAGTATTGCCTCCATGAGAGGTTTACACAGAAAATGAACTATTCATAATTTTCACTGTTTCCACTGGGAGGTGTCTGATGGCATAGTCGTGAAGCTATCAAAGAGGCAAGTTTCTATGAAAGTCAGGATCCAAGCTGATCAAATCAATAGCATCTTGGTTTTGAGAGGAGGAGGTTGAATTTAACCTAATATGTCAAAAGAACAAACCTGGGAATTCCGAGGAGGACTGAGGACCTGAGCATTCTACAGTCCCCTCTGTCCCATTATCACAGTCACCTTGCATCCTTTGTCAAAGCCAGGCTTGGACCCCTCCTCTTACTTCTTAATATGCTTTGTCTGAACTATAGGGTTGGAGCTGAGTATCAACACAGCTCTGATTTCTGCGGAAGTATACAAATGTGTGGGGTTTTTTTTGTTGTTTGGTTTTTTTTCTCTTACAAGTGACTATAGTGTGTGTGAATTGCTGGAGAAGTGACTAAGGGTGTCCCTGGAGAGGAGCACTCTCTGCCCCGCACCGGTTTGGGGCTTAGTGTGTAGGAGTGAGGCAGACAAGTCCACTGAGTCACTTGGCCACCTTAGGGCTATTTCTTTGTCCTGCCTCTTACCTGAAGTGCAAAAGTAACTGAGTGACAAAATGAGGACTGAACCACACACAAAACAACATTCTTGTGATTCAAGCTCCCCCAAACTTCTTTTGGAGACAGAGTTATGTGCACATATACTCCTCCCATACCCACAATTTACACATCTTACACATAAAGCTTCAGTCTCAGTGAATGTCCTTTCCCAATGGCAATGTTTCAACTCATAATTTAACAATTCCATTGGTATTCTTTGGGAATAATGACCATTGTTGCTCGTTCTCATTCTGCTGCATTTTCTATTTTTTTTGCTGTCTTCTATTCCTAGTTTGTTATTATTCTGGTCCTCACCAAGTCTGTCTGTTACATGCTCATTAGAACCTGTGTGGCAGAAAATGTTCCTGCAATAAACTAACTCTAGTACCTTTCCATTTATTTTCAGGCTGAGTGGGTCTATAAACCGAGATTATTATTAAGGTGAGTTTGCAGTAATGTGTTTGATAGATTCTGAATCTTGTTGAATTAGGGCAAAGGGAAATCAATCTACATAGCTTTCACTTCATACTTTGAAGCCTGAACAATAGTTAGCAATCCTAGACCCCCTAAAGCAGCTTGCCTGCACCGGGCTTTAAAAGGACTAGTAGCCCAACAGGAAAACCAGTTTAGGGAGTTTCTTTGTTAGGCATACAAGAGGATTGTATGACAGCTATCAGGACAAGCTCGTTCTGATGACTCCTCCACGACAGAATTCACTCTGGTATTCTCCAAAGCAACTTCACAATTTCCAAGAGTGGGTGTACACATGCACTTAGTTAATATAGGGGCTATTTACAAGGTCTTATAATGACAGGACAAGGGGCAATAGGTTTAAACTGGTAGAGGGCAGATTTAGACTGGATGTTAGGAGGAAGTTCTTTACAGTGAGGATGGTGAGGCACTGGAACAGGTTGCCCAGGGAGGTTGTGGTTGCTCCCTCTCTTGAGGTGTTCAAGGCCAGGTTGGAGGAGGCCTTGAGTGTCCCTGCCTATGGCAGGGGGTTAGAACTAGATGATCCTTGAGGTCCCTTCCAACCTTACCATTCTATGATTCTATGAATATTGCTAATAAAACCACTGGTAGGTTAGTAAGCTGAACCTAGGGTAAGCTTCAGCAACTTAGAGTTCTCAGTAGGGATACAGTTCCCACAGAATCAGAGAAAGGTCAGGGTTGGAAGGAACCCTATTTAAACCCTTCTAAAGCAAGGATACTCAGAGCAGGATGTCCAGGATTGCAATGTCCAGGCAGGCTTGGAATTTCTCCAGAGCAGGAGACTTCACAACTTCTCTGGGCAGTCTGGTCCAGGATTCCAGCATCCTCACATAAGAAATTTTCCTTCTGGATGGAAATCTCCTTGATTCATGCTTATGTCTGCTTCCCCTTGTATCACTGGGCACCACTGGGAAGAGTCTGGTCTGATTCTCTTGACCCCCATACTTTAGATAGATAAGCATTGAGAAGATTCCCCTCTCAGACATTTTTGTTCT
Source organism: Eubucco bourcierii (assembly GCA_013396675.1). Classification (NCBI taxonomy): domain Eukaryota; kingdom Metazoa; phylum Chordata; class Aves; order Piciformes; family Ramphastidae; genus Eubucco; species Eubucco bourcierii. Next base: position 156,799 of record VWZE01020793.1, on the reverse strand, counting down.
CCAGGCTAAACAGTCCCAGGTCCCTCTGCCTCTCCTGTTACGAAAAATATCATCAGTGTTAAGAAAATTAAGCAGATTATATGAGAAAGGATTCCACCAGTTAACAGCTGCTCCCCTGAGCTACCCAAAACAGGTCTTGTTGCTTGTCTTCACTTAAAAAAATATAATTTACTAACACTTAAACTAAAAAAAAAAAAAAAAAAAAAAAAGAAACAAAACTCTGAGTTTAACTAACCATAGGTAAGAGCTTTACAATGTGCATATTCTGCCCTATTTATTATTAAAAACAATAGCAAAACTTGTCTGTGATTTTGCAAGGGAGAAGAAAATGAAGCCATGTCTCATGTACAACTTCTAACTAAATTTTAATCACTCTGGGGATTTTAATAGAAATGGCAGTAGGGATGTAGTCCTGACATTCACAAACATTTTCCAGTTTCTGGGCAGTTCTGTATGATGTGTGTCTGTTGTTAACCATGGGACAGGTCATCTCTGACACAGCAATTACATAGCTTTGCAGAACCATGCCTTCTCTTGGGATACCAAACTTTAAAGCCACAGGCCAACAGACTCTTGGGAGTGAGGCAGTCAAAGAACCATTTTAATTGGAAAATACGTCTAAGTTCACGGAGTCCAACCATTATCTAACTGTACCGAGTCTGGCGATTAACTGTGTCCTTAGCACCACATCTATACGTTTTTAAAACACCTCCATGTGTGGGGATTCAACCACCTCCCTGAGGAGCCTATTCCAGTGTTTAACCCTTTCAATGAAGAAGTTTCTTCTAATATCCAATCTTTAGGTGGATATTATGATGCAACTCGAGGCCATTTCCTCTGTTCCTATCACTTATTATTTGGGAGAAGAGACCAACCCCACCTCACTACAAAGTCCTTTTAGGGAGTTATAGAGAAGAAGAAGGCCTCCCCTCAGCATGCTTTTCTCCAGAAGCAGACTAAGCCACTGGCCAGCCAGAACAAGGTAGCCTTTTTCTTCTTCTCCTGCAGTTACATATATTGAATCCTGAGGCAGGGACAGTAGAGGATGGCCAGCAGGCAGTACCACCACAGTCAGTCTCTGCCTCAGGAGACTCTTCTCTCCCCAAAACACCTCAGAAGCATCTTGCCTGTGAGGAGGGATCCTGGTGCTACTCCAGTCATGTCTTGGTGAGATCATCTGCCATATTACAAAAGGCACCAAATGAAACAGAGCTTTAGGACTCATACTGTCATGAGGGAAAACTGCTATCAAGTATTAGCTTATCACTAGGTATCCAACCAATTTAACAGAAGACTAGCAGCATCTCATTAGGTTTAGGAATATAAACTGTCATCTGTTCAGTCTATTTATAAAATGTGGGAAGGCAGCAGGAAACCTAAAGCTTCATGAGGACATCCTGAAGAGAAGCATCCACTGCTTGCTTTCTCATTTCTCTCAGCTTTTGATTTTACTCTCTTCTCACAGCGCTTTCTCATCTTTCTGCATTCTCCTGTGCTGCAGGACCTCAATCACCCTATGCACACCATGCACTGAGAGAACTGTGCATGTGTCCACCATCACCACAGCTGGAGCCAGCTGCATGCTGCTGTTTCTCACATTTTACAAGTCAGTTTTAATTTAGGGAAGAGGGGAAAAGGAAAAAATGAGGAGAAATGGGGCCCACTTCTGATTCTACACAAATAGATGTGACTTCCTTTGGGGAAGAGGAAGCGGACCTACAGATGGACCTGCACACAGACTTGAGAAAACCCACTGAGAAAGTGGGGTTCAGTCTATACAGCTGTCTTGTCTCACAGACCTACAGCACCCAAGCATCTCCTAATGATTTCCTTATCTCTGTGGGATAACTGCCGTTGTCCCATTTCAAAGGTTGGCAGATGGTGCAGAACACACAAAGAAAAAGTTGAATCCACATCTCATAGTTCCCAGGCTGAAATCTCCAACCCAGAACAATCTTTTCCCTCTGTCACACTTCTACTTTTCTGTGTGGTAAGAATTTCACCTCTGAAATGCACAAACCCCAGTCTCAATGCAATGCATTATGCCGGGACATAACCTTCAAAGAGCAGTGCATCATGAGCCAGTATTGATCACTTTAATTCAGGAAGAATCTTTTAGGGTTACAAAGATCCCCAAACTCACTCTCTTGACATAATTGACTATGTCAGTCTTTGAGGAGAAGTTTGGCCTTCGGCCTTCAATGCACAGAGAGGGTTGCAGTGATGCCTCAGACATGGAGCAAAACGTGCTTTTGGTTTTTCTACAGCTATCATCTTATTCTTTCCCCCATTGCTTTCCAAAGTCCCCCAGCATGTTGGCAGCAGAAGCAGAAGTCTGATTATATGTAAAATACAAGATATACATAGAAAGGATAAAATAAAACCTTTGGTGGTGTCAGCCAGCAATCCATGAATGGATTTGACTATCTTGAGTAATTTACTCATAGTAAACCACATGAAGCGCAGAGGTGTGTCCAGTGAATGTGGTGAAGTACAAAGGCTGAAATGGACCAGCAACAGTTGGAGAAAAAGAAAGTTATTTTTGCTTTTTAGAAGGTAGGTAAGCAGGAAGAGGAGGAAAATGAGAAGGGGGAAGTCCTGCCCTGAGCATGCTACTATGTTTCATGGATGGATGCATAGCTGCTGCACTGCAGATACATTTACACATAGTAAACCTGAATTCATTAATACTAAATATTTACGCTCAGCTTGTAACTGGTCCAAAAAAGCAATTATGATATATCATGTTGATGGAGAGTACAAAGCCATTAAAACTTGGATCACTCACAGAATACACTGTGTCGATACAGAGTTAACAACATCCCTGGATGGCACATTAAAATAGAGATAGGCCAATGCTTTCTAATAAAGTGGTGCAAAATCTGTGTTTTGCTTGGACAACCATGCAGCAATGAGGTCCCTTTAACTGAAAACATGCTGCAGTGAAAATCATGAATATAGTTTCAGTTGCCCATTCAATTTTACCATAGAATCATAGAGTGGTAAGGTTGGAAGGGACCTCAAGGATCATCTAGTTCCAAACCCCTGCCATAGGCAGGGACACCTCCCACTAGTACAGGTTACTCAAGGCCTCATCCAATCTGGCCTTGAACACATCCAGGAAGGGAGCATCCATGACCTCCCTGGGCAACCTGTTCCAGTGCCT
>VWZE01020793.1:100321-153524 GCA_013396675.1 Eubucco bourcierii | reverse complement strand
ATCATCTTTGTGGCCCTCCTCTGGACCCGCTCCAACACTTCCATGTCCTTCCTGTGCTGAGGGTTCCAGAACTGCACACAGTACTCCAGGTGGGGTCTGACGAGAGCAGAGTAAAGTGGCAGAATCACCTCCCTTGCCCTGCTGGCCACACTTCTCCTGATGCAGCCCAGGACTCAGTTGCTGTCTCGGCTGCATGTGCACACTGCAGGCTCATGTTGAGCTTTTCATCAACCCAGACTCCAAGGTCCTTTTCCTCAGGGCTGCTCTCCAGCCATTCACCACCCAGCCTGTATTTGTGCTTGGGATTGTGCCTACCCAGGTGCAGGACCTTACACTTGGCCTTGTTGAATCTCATGAGATTGGCCTGGGCCCAACTCTCCAGCCTGTCCAGGTCCCTCTGGATGGCATCCCTGCCCTCTAGCAAGTCGACTCTGCCACACATAGCTTATCTGGTAAAATCAGAGGTAGCTTGTGGGTCTGTGCTTTAGTTGTAATATTTTTCCAGTACCCTATCATGCTATAGGTGTCACTCACAGAGAGATTGGCTGGCACCAACACCTTGTTCGACCTCACAATGGCAGGTGAAGAGAAGCTGTATATAGAGAGTCTCTGCAGTTCCCATCCTCGGCCTAATGCCAGTCCACTTGAATCTCTCTGAGAAGGGAATAAACAACAGTAATTCCCTGTTCAGAAATGATGAGTGGAGCTGTCAAAATTCAGATCTCAAAGTGTGATGGTCACATTCTGCGCTCTTCTATCTTTCATAAATAAAAATATTAAAACGTTATCCATGTGGTCTTTTGAAGAGCAACATACTCCCTGCAGAAGATATTGTCCACAGAACTGCTACTGTATGTGGCACCCAGCTCTTACAGCACACCAGCCTTGGATTCAAAGTCTGGTGAAGTGAAAAGTAAAAGGTTTTGAAATTACCAACAGCTGTTTAAAAATACGTAACCAAAAGCACAATCCAAATACACTGCAGGGAAACTGAAATACAAGCTGATGACAGACAGGTCATAGGGGAAGGTTCTGTCCAGTTTGACACTAGGAATACAATACTACAACAACAATGACCTACACAGGTCACAGGCATCCCCTCATTTAATTTACTATTCTTTGGATAACTCTGTATATAAACACATGGTGCCATGGGTCAAACAAACATCAGCTGCCAAGTTGAACAGTAAAAGACATAGTATTAAATCAGTCATTTCCAGGGCCTAGATCCAAAGACATTAATCCCTTCATTAGGATTCAAACTGGCAGGATTCCATATAGGAGGACGTTTGTTCTCTCTCTGCAATGGAGACAAAACCCATTGATTGAAGAGAATAAACTCTCTTCTACTCTCACCTGCACTGAGAAGCAAAGGTGTAAAATCACATTTGCCTTTTTGTGTGTTTCAGAATCACAAAAGCATCCAGGACTATAATGACAATCCAGTAGCACTACCTGGGTAGAAGTTATAATGCTCAGGTTTAACTCAGATACTGTGTGCAGTTCTGGAGCCCCCAGCACAGGAAGGACATGGACGTGTTGGAGCAGGTCCAGAGGAGGGCCACAAAGGTGATCAGAGGGCTGCAGCAGCTCTCCTATGAGGACAGGTTGAGAGAGTTTGGGCTCTGCAGCCTGGAGAAGAGAAGGCTTCGAGGAGACCTTCCAGTATCTGAAGGGGGCCTACAGGAAGGCTGGAGAGGGACTATTTACAAGGTCTTGCAATGACAGGACTAGGGGCAATGGGTTTAAGTTGGCAAGATTTAGACTGGATGTCAGGAGGAAGTTCTTTACAGTGAGGCTGGTGAGACACTGGAACAGGATGCCCAGAGAGGCTGTGGCTGCTTCCTCCCTGAAGGTGTTCACAGCCAGGTTGGAGGAGGCCTTGAGTGAGCTGTACTAGTGGGAGGTGTCCCTGCCTATGGCAGGGGTTTGGAACTAGATGATCCTTGAGGTCCCTTCCTACCTTACCATTCTATGATTCTATGATAAGAATTTGCAGTGTATTTTATTAAGCTCATTGATGGAACAGGAACATGCCACACATTTGGCCTGTATTGGAAGCCAACATACTTACCTAATACTTTTTGATGGAGGCCTTTGCATGTGTCTTGATGACAGTCTTGAGTTGATAGAGAAACTCAAAGTTTGGATTTCAGCCTGCTAACCCAGATCTCATTGCTGACACAACAGTGGTATACTTTAACATCATCTTCAACGTAATTGTGAAGTGATATCAGTGTTCAAATATCATATAATGTAACTGCTGACTACCTTGTGGTAATTTCCATTCCCTCAACAAAACTCTCCTCCACAGCAAGCAACTTTCCAAAACAAAAATTGACATTCTGATACAAAAATATGATTAGATTTAAGTTGAACAAGTAAAATCAGTTGGAACTACTTCAGAAGATTCAATTCACGATAATTTCCTTGGATTCCAGCTTTCCACTTCATTTATTCTTGAGATTGAGCCTGAGAACTTATATCTGTAGTTTGATCAATTTGTGTGTTGCTACTTTGGGCAACTGTATGCAGTAAATATCATTACATGTACCAATCAATAAAGATGTCCTATGCATTTCTTGGGGTAATTTCTATGCACTAGTATGCTTAGAAGACAGCCAAAGTGTGATGGTTTGGGAGTTCCCTGCCCCCTACACTTTGTAAAATGACCCAGACTAGAACTCAGCTGGCTGGGAGTTAAGGACTGAAGCTCTATTTACAGCTCAGCACAATGTACAAGCAGAGATATACACTATAGACAGGAACAGTTACAGAAATAGACAAGTTAAAGGGAATACAGAAACACAACAGCCCTCCCAGAAATCAGAGACCCCAGGAGGGGCTCCCAACCACCCTTCCACCTTCTCCCCACCCCTATACCTTCCCCCAAGGTTTGCTTTATGTGCAAGGTGAGCTTGGAGGATCGGCCAGGAGGGTTAGAAGGAAAGTGGTTAGTGAAGATTAATTGGCAAAAAGGAGCCAGAAGCTAGACCGCCTGAGACGCTGTGCCCCTACAGACTGACTTATCTGTGTTTTGGTTTCTTCTCTTACACATCTCAGCAAGCCTATGAGTGAAGTAGACATCATCATGTTTTCCTTTCACAGCCTATAGTGTAATTTTCTCTAATAAAATATTCCAATTAGCTTCAAACCAGCACACAAAGTCAAATAAATCATTATTTCCTGTGGTAGGAGTAAAAGTCTGATCATTAACATAGATGTTACATTTCACGCTATGAACATGGGATAGGAATGTGATATTACCACTGAGAATAAACAAGAATTGGGAGTATTCCAAGGATCCAAACAAAAATCCCAGTTTCAGTTTACTTAAGTATAGAAGGGTCAGGGAAGCATTGAATGAAATGTTAAAATTAGCTTTACATTTTCTCCCAGGTAATTAATTACTAGGAAAAAATACTATGGTTAGAAAACCAATCACTTTTTGCTATAGATACGCACCATGCTGAGACAGAAAGATTCTGGATAACAACCATCTTTTAAAAAAGCATCCTTGAAAAAAATATTTTTCTGTAGCTTAAAACTAAAAACAAGGTTCAATAAACTGTGTTTTAGCATCTTCTAAGGATAAAATTACTTTCTAGAAGCATGATATAGAATAATATTACTTGGTTGAAACCAGCAAGAAAGTATTTTCCCTATACTTTATAAAGCACTTTTGTACACAACACATAAGAATTACTTGATAATAACATCACGCACTGGTAGAACTCATGATCCTAAGATATGATGTAAATATTATCAGAATCCATAATGGTCCTAATTTTCTCTGAGCTGAAACTAATGAATAGTCTTGAAAATATGCTAGAAGAAAGTTCTTCAGTCTCTTTCTAAGGTCAGGTAATTCCTATCTTCAGTTTTTCCTTATGTTGCTGTCTGGATGGAGACACATTGCAGCAATGTTGTCTAGAAGAGAGGCTGAGGGAGCTGGGATTGTTTAGCCTGGAGAAGAGGAGGCTCAGGGGAGACCTTCTTGCTGTCTACAACTATCCGAAGGGTGGTTGTAACCAGGAGGAGGTTGCTTTCTTCTCTCAGGCAAGCAGCACCAGAACAAGAGGACACAGTCTCAAGCTGTGCCAGGGAAAGTTTAGGTTGGAAGTGAGGAGAAAGTTCTTGACTGAGAGAGTCACTGACTGCTGGAATGGGCTGCCCAGGGAGGTGGTGGAGTCACTGGCCCTGGAGGTGTTCAAGGTGCGTTTGGACGTGGCACTTGGTGCCATGGTCTGGCCTTGAGGTCTGTGGTAATGGGTTGGACTTGATGAGCTTTGAGGTCTCTTCCAACCTTGGTGATACTGTGATAGATGGGGAGATGACAGACTTTAGAAGATGGCTTCTCCCATGAAACAGAAGCTTCCTATTAGGGAGATCAGGGTTTACACCATCCTCCTCTGCTCTCCAAAGGAATGATGTGTCCAATTACTGAATTTCCAAACACCAGTTCAATTCTTTTGGCCTTCATAAAGTATCTCTTACTGACCAGCACATAACCTCAGGTAATTAGGTAGTTTCCTAGATGGCGAATACTCCATTTAGTCTTTAATCTCAAGGGAAAGAATAGTGACAGGGCTTTTAAAAGATTTTCAGGTAATTCACAGGGATATTACATCCCTCATTACAGTCATCTTAAATGCAGCACAATTGACTGAGTTGGAGTTTCTGGAGTGAAATGAGATACAAACTAAAGCACATTGAACAGCCCATTTCTAAGCATCCCTCCTGCTTCATACTTACCCTCCTCAGACAGGTGATAAATGCAGTCTCTTCATTTACTGGGTCATATTTCATCAGACAGAAATATACCTTTCTTTACACATCTGCTCACTCCCTAGACAGCCTCTGCAGAGTGTGCTAATAGAGTTGTAGCAGGAGAAGACCAGGGTCAAGTCCCCATAAAGCAGAACTCAGGCACTACAAGGAATTCCTGCGCTAGAAAGTAGTTATATCTGAATATTCATTCAGGACCTACATGAAAAGAGTCTTCCATTTCTTCAGAAGACCTCTCTAATTTGATTCTCAGCTAGATGGCCAAAATTTCTGTTCTCACCTGACCTAAAGACTCTGGCAGGAGCAAATCCTCAAATAAATATCTGAGGTGACTTCCCTTGGTCTGGGATCAGTTCAGAGCTGGTTCAGTTTAGCACAGAATACTTACAGGCAGGAAGATTCCAAATGGGATGGTCATATCAAAAGCCTAAAACACTACACTTCTAAATCAGCCCAGATAAAGTCACTATCATTTCTTTTCTGTTGCATTTAACCTTAAACGTCCCACACAGGGACCCAAAACTCATCCCGCAGACCATGAAAAAGTGAGAACCCAGAGCTAGCCATGAGCCCAGGAAACCAGCTACTGACAACTCCCAAATTCTGAATTAAAGATCCTCAAAATAAACTGCTTATAAACTATTTAACAAGTTTTAAATTATCAAGAATTTAGCTACAGAATTATCCAAACAGTTTTAACAAATCTATAAATACATTAATAAAATCATAATAAAATCATAAGCTCCCCCTTAAGCAATTTCTAAAGCAGGAAAACAACATGTCAATTATTTGCTGTAGACAAATGTCTTCTACTGTAGCTTCTCATGTAGCTGCAAAAATAAGCAGTTTGCAAGCATGTCGTTTTGCCATAACTACATTGCAATTTAACTCTTATAAAGCAGCATTTGAAGTTCACTTTCAGAACAACTACAAACATATACTCTGTTTTCCATCTGTGAGCTAGGAAAGCAGAGGGCTTGCACCTTAGAGAGAACAATGTACAACACATTAAGTCTGGACAGGAGGAATTGCTGAAGTGTCTCTGGCAGTCCTGTGCAGATTGCCAGGACTCAGAAAGATGACTCAGGGCTCAAAACCTCCTCATTATCCAGGATGAGATGTTGCAAATTCACTTGATGGGACCTTATTCAAAGACCAACGAGGTTCAGATACAAACGTTGTCTCAGTTGTGAAGACAAGGACTAAAATATTAAATCCAAAAACCATTTTACATTGGGTTAAATCCAGCTTTGGGACCCAACCATCAAAACCTAGGAAAATGGATGTGGAACATCTGAGGAATTAATCCAGAATATAGATCTATATCTATATAGATATATAGAATATATCTTCAAGAAAAAGACACAACTGATGTCAAAGGGGAAGAGACTACAGACTGTGGACAGCCTTTCTAGCAGGGCTTGATATGGCAGGACAAGGATTGATAGTTTTAAACCAAAACAGAGACGATTCAGACTAGGAACAAAGGGGATAGTGAGACTGGGCCAGGTAGTACAGAGAGATGGTAGATCACAGAATCAGTTGCCCCATTCCAGGAAATATTCCAGGTTGAATGGGGTCTGAGCAATCTGCTCTAGTCAAAGATGTTCCTACTGACTGCCAAGTGGTTGGAGTAGATGACCTTTAAAGCTCCCTTCCAACCTAAGGCATTCTATGATTCCATGGCATTTGTATGCAATATAGCTAAGAGGACACAGTTATTTTTTGGATTGTGGTCAGACATATTTCTTGAATAGCGCAGCAGCTAAAATGGCAGTGCTTCACATATGCAGCAGGAAACAGGTGGGTTGATTCTACTTGAACAATGTAAAGTTTGAAAACCTCCTTATTCAGTTAACAGCACATAAAAACCATAAAAAGCAACTGTAAAGTTATCATCTTATCTGTGTGAATACCATAGCAGAGTTGATGAATGCATCCCAGATTTACACAGCCACTGGGAGGAAGATCAAGTCCACAGTGTATAAACATTAAAAAGACCTTAATGAGGATCAAGTGTTTTTGACAATTTTACTTCCAGTTAATTAGCACTGATGCTTCACTACCGTGATCTGACTTCAGTGAATTCTGCAATGAAAGATGATTCATAACTACATCAAAATAAACAATTCAGCAAAGAAAGATGCACAGAAATGCTTTTGCTTATAGCACTATCAAAATTAAATAATTGGGGAAAAAAATTATAATTGTCTTCCACTTTTAACAAGTTGAGACTGGACTGAGTGCTACTTAGAGGGAACCAGTAAGCCATCCTGCAGATTCAGGGTAATAAGTTACCAGAGAAGGCTTCCTGCGATCTAAATTATAAGGGCAAATATCTGGTATGTCTACACACTCCCATATCTGTAACAGAGGGAATGGTTCTCTGTGTACAACTGGGGATTGCAGCTACAACAGCATCATTAAGTGACATCTTGGATGGATGGCTTTCTCCAGACCTCAGGACTGTAGAGACTGGGGGTTTGTTGACAGTAATGCACAACAGAGCACCCAAAAGCAGAGTCAGGTGGCAGGACCATGGTTCACACACCCTGGGGCTTCTGCCACACTCTTGATGCCAAAATATCATACCTGTTTGTGTTGGTTTGAGGCTAATTGGAATATTTTAATAGAGAGAATTACACTATAGGTTGTGAAAGGAAAGCATGGTGATGTCTACTTCACTCATAGGCTTACTGAGATGGTTAAGAGAATAAACAAAAACATAGATAAATCAGTCTGTCTGTCTGTCTGTAGGGGCACAGTGTCTCAGGCGGTCTAGCTTCTGGTTCCTTTTTGCCAATTAATCTCACTAACCACTTTCCTTCTAACCCCCCTGACCGATTCTCCAAGCTCACCTTCCACATAAGGTAAACTTTGGGGTAAGGTACAGGGGTGGGGAGAAGGTGGAAGGGTGGTTGGGAGCCCCTCCTGGGGTCTCTGATTTCTGGGAGGGCTGTCGTGTTTCTGTATTCCCTTTAACTTGTCTATTTCTGTAACTGTTCCTGTCTATAGTGTATATCTCTGCTTGTACATTGTGCTGAGCTGTAAATAGAGCTTCAGTCCTTAACTTCCAGCCAGTTGAGTTCTAGTCTGGGTCATTTTACAAAGTGTGGGGGATGGGGAACTCCCAAAACATCACACTGTTGTAGAAACACAAAGGAACACCAGATCAGCAGGACCAACCTCTCCAAAAAATGGGATCACTGCATTTGGTAGTGTGTATTGCTATGTATAAAATCTTCATACACATGCAAAACTGTAAAGGCTGCATGTACAAGCCTCAATAATTAATGCAGAACCTGTAGATGAAGTGACCTGGAAATATGCTAACCACCAAGAGAGAGGCTGTGCATCCAAAACCCAGAAATACCTTGAGAGTAGTAGTCAGAGAAACCTGAACCACTTTGTGTCTCCTGTGCACGAAAATTACTTTATCCAAGGTGATTTTAAGAAAGAAATCTCTAGGCATGGCTGTTAACCAATACAGTATAGGGAAGAAGAACAAAACATCAGAGCAGTCTAAGGTTGATTTGGAGGAGAGGACACTCCTGTAGTGCCATTCAAAATCTGGAAGACTTCCACTCATCTCTTTGCTTCCCCACACACTGCCTGACTCAGTGATTCCTGGCTTCACTTATAAATGAATTCACCTTTTGGAGGCTCATGTTCTTCCCACAGATGTCCAGGCAGCTCACACAGAGAGTTTTGGTGATTCAAACCATGGGAATAAGATGGGGTGAGTCTCAACCAACATTGTTGAGATAAGGTAGGCTGTGGATACTGAGTGGCTACCAAAAGCAACACATAGGAATTTAAGGCATACTGAGGAGAAGCAGCTCACTACAGAGAGCATTTGTTTGGTGTGTGAAAAAAATCAATTTAATGGAGAAGCAGCAGCAACTGCAAAACAGAATCATTTTTAAAAAATTCTAAATTTCTATCACTGTGTACAAAACATCCTAATGAATACAAATAACTTTAATGCCCTATTTTACTCCTCTGTAAATGGCAAAGTATGTTACTCAGCCAGCATAACACTCCTATGTAGGAGTCCCTTGTAGGTGGTTTTCTTCCCTTGTCTCAGCCAAGTTTTGGGGCAGATTCTTAGTTTGTGGAGGCTAAACACAGTGTCACAGAACTAAAGGAAGTATGCTGACTTATGAGAACTAAAGATCTCTGCCTTAAATATGAAGAGGAGAGAGAAAGGAAATTTATTAGTTACTTTAAAAGGGCAATTACGTTTTTATTAGAGGAAAGGCTTCAACAGTGCAGTTATTTACAGTTTAATAACCATACCATGAATTAGATTTATACAGGTTTTTTTTCCCAAAAAATAATTAAAATTATAAACAATAAAGATGAATTGACTGTTGATCAAGACAGTCTGGAGTAGACCGGTGGCATTTTGCAGTTGGTGAAGCCTTTATTATTACCACTTTAATAACCTGAGCTTAGACATTCTACTTCCTTTTAGTGTATGTCACTTTTATTCTGCTTTTCTGGATGCATGTGTGGGAAGGAGCAGGGCTTATGTATGTTGGAAAAGTTAACTCAAGTCAATTAATTAAAGCCTTTATTTTTACATAGCTAACATTCGTGGAGTGGGAAATAAATTAATTCTAAACCAATAATAGAGAATCAGCAGCGTCAATTAGACCTTTAATAATGAGTGACAGTAACATCCCCAGAGAATAAACTCCATTTTAACTCTGATAAATAAAAGATGATGTAATAGACTTGCAGTTTAGGTTCACTAGCAGAGATTTGTGTGCTTCAACCAGCACCTCACCTGAGGACAGTGAAGCTCTTGCTGAGAAGATGCTGGATTTGGATACAGTGGCCAATTCTCTCTGACAGAAGCATTCAGCTCCTTCTTTACTCGCAGGAAGCTGATGTGAGTAGCTAGGCTGATGTTACACCAGTTTAACACATCAATAACATTTCAGTAGCATAATTCAGTCTCTGAAGCCATGCCTTGCCTTACACCCTGATAGCCAGGCAAGGTGAGAAATCAGGCCAAAAGAACAATTGCAGAAGGAAGGTAGGTATTGCCTGGAGACAGAAACGCTTGTACCTCCCACACATCCATTCTCCACAGAGAGAATCATTTCAGTTCATTCATCCAGAACAAGCAAACCCACAAATAGAAGAAATGAAGCATTCTCCTTTGTGCTTGGATCCACAGCATAATGAGCTAAGATCCGTCCTCTCTGCCATGGGCATATTATGGAGTAGCTCCTACTGCCTCAAGGAAAGAAGAAAAAGGGGGATAAAACAACTCGATCACACCCACACCTACCTGCTGCACCAGCAAGAGATGGGTGCAGCAGGACTGGAGTCAAGAAATGGATTCGTTCTCCTCTAACTGCTTCTCCTCCCTCCCTTATTTCTGTGGCTGTTATCCTAAGCTGTGAGCCTAGGCTTCTGCTTTTCATAACTACAGCAAGGGCTGAGAGGGAAGTGAAGACACATAATCCCAGTATGGCAGGGGGCTAGAAGTGACCTCTGTAAACCTAGTCCCACTTCTCTGCTAAAGCAGGGTCACCTGGAGCAGGCTGCCCAGGATGACAATGCCTAGATGGGATTGGAATCTCTCCAGAGAGACTCCACAAGCTCTCTGGGCAGGTTGCTGAACACTGAGAAAGTCTTTCAGTCTTCTCAGCCTTTTCTCATCAGAAAGATGCTACAGTCCCCTCTTTGTAGCCCCTGCTGGATTCTTCCCAGTAGTTCCTTATTTTTCTAGGGAGATCAGAATTGGACATAGTACTCTAGATGAAGCTTCACCAGGCCAAAGTAGAGGGTTCTGTGGATGCAGCTCCTTCTCAACAGTCCTTTTCCATACTTCTGGCTGGTAGCCAACTTTTTCCCTGGCAGTGTTCCCACAAAAATAATCACACCCCTGAGAAGGGGAGTTTGTGTTCCCCAACTCTGAGGAGACATATTTATTTGAAGTAGGCTCCAAACACAGCAGAGCTCCATCCTTTCTCACAAGTCAGTCATTAAAAAGTAACTGGGCCTGACTGCAAGATTGTGCCTGCTTGTGTTTCACAGAGCAGCAACAGCAGCTCCCCATTTGCTGCTCTGTTCAAATGTTAGCAATTACAGCTCACATCAATGTGAAATATAGGGACGTGGGCTTAATTAGAGCTGAAATGATTTAAAGCCAAATATTTTCCTTTGAGAAAACCCATCTGAAACCATCCTCTAGACACTTGCTTGGACAGCTTCTTTGTGCTAAAAAGAGTTATCCACATTGCACCGCACTGGAAATCTTTAAGAGCAGAGGAATCAAGAGCTCAGAGCAAGCTTTAACTCCAAATGCACCACTGATGTCTATATTCCTGTGATCCCCTGACACATTTCTTTAAACATCCAGCTGGGATTGCAGCCAGGCCACTAACATTTAGTTCCAGACTAGAGGAGAAGCCATTTGTGCATTCATCTCACCAGCATAGATTGGCAATGCTAATAGTTACTATTATGTTTATATATAACAATGAGTTAGACCTGAAATATAAACTAGCTTTTAGAAAGCACTTTCATTAAACCAGACTGCAGAGAGTCTGAAAGCAATTAAAATGCTGTCACCTGTCTCATGTGAGCTGACTTCTACAGTTCTACAGTCAGTCTATTGCTATTTACAGAAATAGGAGAGATATTTTTATCCACCTTTGATCAGGCTTTTGTGTGTGTGTGCGTGTGTGTGCTTGTGTGTAAACAGCTGAAACCAAGAAGTGTCTGGTGCCATCTCATCCTGTCCCCACTCCTATCACTCACATTGATTCCAGAGAAGTGAATTTCTTGGCTGATGGCAGAAATCAAGCGGCACGACGTGAGTTTGAATGCTTGAACGTTTGGCTGGGTGAGGATTTATCTACCATACTAAAATACAGCTCTGGATAGCGATTTGTTTCCTCCAGCAAAATTAAAAACCCAAAGTTAAATGTTTAGAACACTAAAACAGGAAATCTATTTTTTTTCCTCAAACAGACCTCATGCAGAAACTTCAGAAGTCTGAATCTTCATAAGCAGATTAACTTTGGCATCTCCCACCATGAAGCAAGAATATTTAAAGCTAAAAATAGCAGGCTAAAGCTGTTTTAAGTTGGATAATTCAGCCGGAGGTGGCTCTCATTTCATCTAGCTCTACCTAATTTGCTACAGTTAAAACCTATTTGAGACATGCTGAGCAAAAGGGACAAGCAAAGCGTCCCCCATCCATCTGTAGCTTAAAACTCCACATTAAATCTTGCAAGTCACTGCACTCATCCTATACTGTGTTAGAAAGGTCATGTTTATCCAGGCTATCATTAATCACACATCCTCACAATTTAATCAGTTGGTAGAGAGATTATATTAGTAGTTTCTTAACAACAGCATGCAGATCTTTTTGCCCTAGTTCAGCTTCTTTCCAACACAACCAAGCCAGTTTACAGCAGAGAGGTGAAAGGCTAATGCTCATTTGGTAGAGAGACAAACACAGGAAATCCCTCTCCTTTTTGTTTTCCTACTTGGAGATCAAGGAAACGGTACATGATGTGGGGAGGTGGTTGGTTAATTATACAATAGCTACAGAAAGATAACAATCTTTTTGAAGTGCTTTAACTTCTGTACCACTTTCTCAACTGAAAAAAAAAAAAATTCTCATTACTTTGAACGCTACCAGCTTAGATCTGGGGGAGGAGACAAGGAGGAAGAATGTCACATCGAAGGAGGTATATATTCAAACTGATTAATAAATGTAAACACATCATTAGATTAAATAGCAGGTTAGTTTCCTGACAGCCAGGTTGTCAGGAGTAGAGAAATGAAAGAAAGAAAGATCACAAAACCCAGTCAAACAGCAGGTAAAATGCAGAGTTTTCTGCAGCTGGATGCTGTCTCGGTTTGAGCCGTGAGAATCCCTCCATCAGTTGGATGCAGCAGGAGCTAGCCTTGGCTTGTTTGCTGCAACCCTTTATGTTGATGCCAATTAACCAATTTCTACTTTATTCAGTTTATACAGAATAAGAATCTAATTTTAAGCCACATGGTCACTCCTCTTTCCCTCTCCAGGACTAAAACTCAAAGATTTGTCATGATGGATTTCTTGTTTTAATGAGGATATTCTGGCTTGTGGTAGGAGGGAAAACCCACTGCTAGCTATGGAAAGATTATCTTTTCAGCTGTGGAAATACTTAGGAGTAGTTGGGGAGGAGGAAAATTCCCAAAGTGTCTTGAACTGATCAAATCTGCAAGCCAGAAAAGGATAGATTTTAGATGATGACTTCTTGAACAAGGAAAGAAGAGTACACTGATGAAACTTTTTTCTTTCCACTGAAGTCGTTTAGAAATGTGCATTCTCAACAAGCAAACTACAAACTTTAAAAATTAGTCTTTAGAAAAGAAGGAAAATCTAGAGCAGGAACTTGAAGAATACATTGAATCAATCCCACTGTCTCTGTTATTTACTGAGTGATCAACTCTCCAGCTGTGATTTTTGCCATTCAAACACATAGTTTTTTAGACAAAAGGATGGCTGAATTTCATGAGAAATAAGGACTGATAACCTCAGAAACAGAAATATTGGCAATTAAATTACACAGCTGATTAGCACCCAATAGAGCAGAGGAAGAAGGGAAATAATGATTATCTGAGCCCAACGTGAAAGAGGACATAAAAGATGATCACTATTCTTGAGGTCTGCAGATCTGATCAAGTAATCCCAGCTATTGCTTACAGAATGTTGGCCCTTCCATGATGTTTATTTAATCTTATATACAAGATAAATGCTAATATATGTTTTTCCATGAACTGTTGCTTAATTCAAAAATTTTTTTTTTTTTTAAATTAAATAGTATGTCATTTTGGTGTGCCATATGACACACATGGTTTATCACAGCAATACTTACATATATCTCTGTGTATTAGCAAATACTCCCCAGAGACCAATAAAAGGGCATATGGCATAATGGCTTCTCTTTAACTGTAATCATTGTTAGTGGGACATATTAAAGTACTGAAGGTGAACTGAGGGCTTGTAAAACATGAGATCTTTAATATATATTTTTTTTCTTTGTTTAAAATGATCTCATTACTACAGAAGATGGCACCTTATTCATCACCTCACAGTGATGGTGCAGCTTCAGGAAGCACTGGCTTTGGCAACAAAACTGCTTAAATTCTACTTCTTCTTTTCTTAACAGAAGAAAAGAGGCCTTGAGTAACCTGTACTAGTGGGAGGTGTCCCTGCCTATGGCAGGGGGTTGGAACTAGATGATCCTTGAGGTCCCTTCCAACCTTACCATTCTATGATTCTATGATAACAGATCAAAAGTCCTTCAAGTTTGGCTGCTGTTTTGTTGAGGTTATTGGTTGGGGTTTTTTTTGTTTTGTTTTCTTAATTATTATTATTTGTAGGCACAGCAGAAATTACTCCTCAGTAAATATACTGTACCAAGAGTGTTTTGCTCCTACCTTGGAAGGTTTACTTCTAGAGAGGAGAAAATATTTCTAATCACTACCCAATTCCACTGCAGCAGACAAACTGGTTCCATCTTATTTGTAAAAAAGAGCTTTGTTTCAAAGGCTCAGAGCCTTTTGAAGCTTATGAGAGCATCTAACGGGCAGTGAAATTTGAAGAGTCAGATCTTCAGTTAAAATTTCATAGAAACACAGATTGTTAAAGTTTGGAAGGGACCTTAAAAAAATCATCTAGTCAAACCTCCTGCTAGAGCAGAATCACCTAGAGCAGGTCACACAAGAAAGAAAGATTTTCCCAAATCTTTGGAAGCTGTCTTGATTCAAAGAATGATGAAAGGCAAACCCAAAGATTCATTACCTAAACTCACATAGGGGATGTGTTTTATTTTAGAAACTGGACTAACATCCAGTGATACCAATGAAGGTGTTCATCATCACTCTTCTCCTTAATGAAGAGCCAGTGGATGTAAATAAGGAAATTATTTCCACACAGATCTGCAAAAATTGCTGTCCAATGTAATTTATGATGACAATATCCACGTGGTGTCAGGCACAATTACACCTTTACCTTATAGCTGAAAGTCTCCCAACTTTCATCCTAGTAGGTCAGATACATTTAGATCTCCTGAGCATGGTATCCAGAATCCCAACATTACAAACACTACATTGGAGGAGAGACTTTGGCTGAGGAATGTAACTTGAGCAACATCACACATCTCAGGGGAGTTCTGGCTGTTATCATTCCTCTCTGATTCCATCCTAGCATTCAAACACAATCTCAAACTGCCAGTGCCTCACATTTTCTCATGAACTGCGTTCAGTGCCCAGGTCCTCATAAATGCCATGTGAATATGAAGCATGAGGTTGTTTTTAATCTTCCTTAGAGCTTCTGGATGGTGCAGTTTTACAAATATCAAACAGCCTTCATATTTATTGCTTTCCAAACAGGAATAATTAGGCTGCATGTGACTTACTTATCAAGACAATACATATTAGTAACTTCAGAAGTCTATCATGTGTACCTATGTGTCTAAATGCTAGAGATGAGATTTGCTTATCAGTCCAGATATCTGCTATACAAGGCATCTGACGGGCACAATACCAAAAGCCCTGGGGCACTAGACATACATAGGTAACTTGCAGTTCTATCTTACACCTATCTTATATCTCCTCTCACAATAAACCAGCTCAGTATCACTTTGAAACAGACTAGGATTAACAGTCTGTTTAACCCCACCTACTGACAAAAAGATCTCAAAATAATGGAGAGGTTTATCCTCAGCACTGTGCTTCATTATATCAAGGACAAGAAGGTCATTGGGAGGAGTCAGCATGGTTTTACTAAGGGGAAGTGACTTATGACCAACCTGATAACCTTCTACAAGGATGTAACCAGGTGGACAGATGATGGAAGAGCAGTGGATCTGCTTTACCTTGATTTCAGCAAAGCATTTGACACTTTCTCCCACAGCATCCTCACAGCCAAACTGAAGAGTTGTGGTCTAGGTGATGGAGTAGTGAGGTGGATTGGGAACTGGTTAAAGGAAACAAGTCAGAGAGTTGTGGTGAATGTGGCAGAGTCTAGCTGGAGGCCTATAATTAGTGGAGTCCCCCACTCCAGTATCATTCAATGTATTCATTAATGACCTGGATGAGGGTATGGAGTGCACTGTCAGCAAGTTTGCTGAGGACACCAAGCTGGATGGAGTGGCTGCCACACCAGAGACTTGTGCTGCCATTCAGAGAGACTGAGCCAGGCTGGAGAGCTGGGCAGGGAGAAATTTAATGAAGTTCAACAGGGGCAAGTGTAGAGTTGTGCACCTGGGAAAGAACAATCCCATGTAGCAATATAGGTTGGGGACTGACCTGCTGGAGAGCAGTGGAGAGGGACTTGAGAGTGCTGGTGAATGGGAGGATGGCCATGAGTCAACAGTGCTCTTGCGGCAAGGAAGGCCAATGCCATTCTGGGGTGTATTAGAAGGGTTGTGGTTAGTAGGTCAAGGGAGGTTCTCTTTCCCCTTTACTCTGCCCTGGTGAGGCTTCTTCTGGAGTATTGTGTCCAGTTCTGGTTCCCCCAGTTCAAGAAGGATAGGGAGCTGCTGGAGAGAGTCCAGTGCAGAGCCACAAAGATGATTAAGGAAGTTCAACATCTCCCTTATGAGGAGAGCCTTAGGGAGCTGGGGCTTGTTAGCTTGAAGAGGAGATGACTAAGGGGTGACCTCATTCATGTTTATAAATGTGTAAGGGGTGAGTGCCAGGAGGATGGAGCCAGTCTCTTCTCAGTGATGCCCAGTGACAGGACAAGGGGCAATGGGTGGAAGTGGAGGCATAGGAGATTTCATGTGAACCCGAGGAAGAATTTTTTTCACTGTGAGGGTGACAGAGCACTGGAACCACTTGCCCAGGGAGGTTGTGGAGTCTCCCTCTCTGGGGATATTCAGGAACTGTCTGGAGGGGTTCTAATATGATCTACTCTAGGTGATCCTGCTCTGGCAGGGGGGCTGGACCAGATGATCTTTCTAAGTTTCTTCCAGTCCCTGACATTCTATGATTCCATGATTTACATCTCAACAGCTGCTTAAGGAGAACCTTACCAACCCCTTATCATAACTAACTGCTCTAATGAAGAGAAAACAAAAAAACATGTTCCCAGTTGTTTTCCTACACACTAACAGAATTAAAGAGCTACTAAATTTCAGCTTGTCTCAGAACTCTCAATTAAGCGATGGCAGCTCCATTTTATTTAGTGGTTGCCCATTGTTAAAAACAAAGCATGGCAAGATGTAAAGGAAGGAAAATGGTTTGAGACTCCCAAGACTGTCAATCACAGAATCAGAGAACTTTAGAGGTTGGAAGTGACCTCCAGAGATCATCAAGTCCAACGTCCCTGCCAAGGCAGGATCATCTAGGGTAGCTTGCTCAGGAACACATCCAGGCGGGTTTTGAAAGTCTCCAGAGAAGGAGACTCCACAACCTCTCTGGGAATCCTGTTCCATGGCTCTCTCATTCTCACTGTAAAGAAGTTTCTCCTCCTGTTGAGATGAAACCTTCTATTTTTGAATTTGTAGCTGTTGCTCCTTGTCTTATTGCTGCTGACCAATGAAAACAGATCGGCTCCATCCACTTGACACCCACCCCTCAGATATTCATATACATTGATAAGATCTCCTCTCAGTCTTCTCCAGACTAAACAATTCTCTAGACAACAGTCTCTGAGTCAGCAGACTTCGTCTTAAGATGACCTAGAAAAAGAATTGAAAGAGCTTTGCTCAGGAAGAACTCAGGATACAACACACTGCTGCCATAGAGGCTGTCTCTGTCATTCCTCATTTACCATGTGGCCCCCTTATATGTACAGGACAGTGACAACTGGACATTGCCCCTTCTGCAAGCATAGGAGGGACCCTCATCATCATCTGAAGGGACGAAGTGGGCAAAGAGAAGAAAATAAAAAGTTGTTTAGTCACTGCAAAGTTGTATTTCTCAACAGTGACAGAGACACTCTGTAAAGCTCCACTCCTGTAACTTTCTGCCCACTGGAGACTTATGTCGTGGAAGATTAAGCAAGGTTTCTCCAACCTTCTCCTCCTGGCCAACAGATATTTCCCACACTTTAACTTCTTGTCTTACTTAAAAGGACCTGAGGATTTCCTGATACCAGCCCTCTTATCAGAGACTTTTGAAACCTATGTAAATAATTTCCAGGGGGCCTTTATTATTATTATTATTATAGTCCTGTGACCATGTCCTCCCACTCTTCCATCCTACTTTCCTGGAATCGAGGAGAATCAGTTTACAGGGAGAAGAAAGCATTGAAGTAGCACATGCAAAAAATCAGTTAAAGAAAAAACCTGTGCAGAACTGGATGAGTTTCCTAGAATAGACCCACATGCACCATGTCTTTTTGTGCTTCTGTTTGAAGACCTTAGCACCTACAGGTCCACCAATGCTTTTGTGTTAAAAGTTGTAATGGCAAAGCACAAGAAGTATTCTTTGTCTCTCAAGCAGGAAAGGCATCCCTTGTGATTTAGGAACTATTCAGTGCTATCTAGTAGCCTCTGTACAGTAAGAGAATCAAACCAAATACCACTGTCACACTAAAATAAACACAAAACAACTCACGGGAAGTCTATAGGCTGAAATTTGTTTGCACAAATTATTCAGCGGAGCACTTATGAATAATGAATGCATTGTGGAAGTCACGAGCAGTTTATGAATGATTTATGAACTGAAATATGGGCTGAATTTGTCAGATAACCTTATTTTCCACAAATCACTCAACCATCTCCTACATTAAATGGTACCAACTGGTTTCCAAACAGCCTTACCTGCAAAATATAACCCCTGCTTTCTATAGCATGAGAAGAGCCTTATAAACCACATTTCTGGAGACTTTCCCCAATATTGTCTATCAAAGCTCTTCTTGAAAAACAAGCAATTATCCAGAATCTATACTTAATGCCATCCTGTATTTTAATTGCCGAAAGCTACAACGTGACAATTTAGCACCTACTCCATCAATCCCAAGTCTGCAAAGAGAATATGGAAGGAAATTACCTATCACATAGTACTTTATAAACTAGAAATAGTCTTGCCAATCACAGTGCCTTTAAAAGGAGTCATTATTTTTGAGTGAGCTGTCTAGGAGAGAGAGAATAACTAAAACAACTACAGCAAGTGAATGAACATGAGCAGAAATCTCAAATCATTTATTTTGAAGTATTTTTTAGGAATTTAACTCAAACTTGACAGTTTGTAATGCAATCTCATTTCTTGAAGGTTTTTCTCTACAACCAGTTTAAGCAAGAAGTCTGAATGTAATCTATTGGTGTATACAAAAGACTTCTCTATCTCAGGTAGCACTGCTACACAGAAAGTGCACAAAGCCTGGCTGACCTCTTCCATCATAGAATTGCTTTGATTGGAGAAGACCTCTGACATTAATGAGTCCAAACATTATCTAACTCTGTCAAGTCTGGTGCTAAATTATGTCCCTCAACATCACATTTCTGCATTGCTTCAGTACCTCCAGGGATGGTGATTCAGCCACCTCCCTTGGGAAGCCTATTGCAGTGTTTGATAATCCTTGCAGTGAACAGTTCCAATCTAAACCTCCCCTGGTGCAACTTGAGGCCATTTCCTCTCATCCTACCACTTGTTACTAGGGAGAAGACTGACACCCATATCCCTACAACCTCCTTTCACATTGATAGCACCCAAGTTTACAGAAAGCTGTTAAAAACAGCTAGAGTTGTCACACACACATCAAAAGGGTAAGCTGCACCTCTTGGCCTAAATCCTGCTTAGTCTCACAAGGACATAGAAGGTGCTGTCACTGTATCCTCCAAACATCAGGCAGTGCTCATCTCTGCCCTTTCAGAGGCAGAATGACTTTCTGTTCCCCATGAGCCAGGAAAACTTGGCTGCGGGTGAACCAAGGGAATCTCCTTTCAAAAAGCATTATGATTTTACACGTCAGCCCTGCAAAGCCCAGACAGCAGCAGGTTTAACACCCCATTACTGTCAAACAGCATGTGGGACCCGCTGCCTTCATTTAATGCCCATGATTTGCTGAGTGAACACCAGGATCCAGGGAGGCTGCAAGCCATCGCACGCGATGTCAGCAGCCACCTTGGCTGTTCCTTCACAGTCTGTCACACCTTCAAAGGATGAGGGCATGAAACAGCTGCTGTATGCACTGGTTTAAGGAGGAACAACTTCTCAGGTGGGGTTTCATCTCCCTTGGGCTGGAACAATGCCACATGGTGCAAAGCCACTAATGATCATGCAGTGCTGAGCTGAGAAAGGCTCAGCCTTTCTTGCACTCTTGATTGTACTGTGTTTGCTGCTTGCTTGTGCAATTGTAAGGAAGGATTGTTGCAGTATTTGCTAAAAGAGCTGGAGAGAACCTGACCTTTTGCTTTGCTTGCTGCAATCTCTGACAGTTTCAGCATCATGACAGTTCACAGCAAACAGCAAGCACTGAACTATTAATTTGGAGCACAAATGAATAATGAATAGGAGCTGAATCAGGACCCCTGCATCTGCATTCTTACTGTAAAAGTGCCAAAATGCGACAGGCCACCCACAAAAAAACCCACACAGATGAAAAAAACCCAGCATTTCCCCAATGATTTATTGCAAAGTTCAGCAATGGGTTCATCCCAAGTGTTACTCCAGTGAATAAAGGAAGTTGCATTAGAGCTGATGTTAGCTCTAAGTGCTTCAGGAGAAACTGTGGTTTAGGAAAAGTGAGAGAAAGCATTAATTAAAGATTTTTGGAAGTGGTTGGTATCGATTTCTGCGTTCTTATCTGGATAGATACAATGAAATCAGAGCAGAAACAACTTTAGCATATTCTGAGAGGTGCTTTATGCTCTTTTTGTTTACAACCACCATCCCAAATCAATAGGTATTCTAACAGGATTGAGACATGAGTATTACAATAGAATGTATTATTAGTGTGTTCAGGAAACAGTTCACTTGAGGCAATCAAGATAATGGACATACAAGCCTTCATTATAATTAAAATTGTGAAGTGTTTTGACCATCTAGGTGTTTGGTTGGTTGGTTTGGTTTTTCTTCCAGCATGAGTATAAAATGACCTTATCACAGAATCATCACATTCTGATTAGAAAGCAAAAGAGACCATATCAAAAGCATCAGCTTGCCAGGAAGAGGATGAAGACTAAACTGTCTTAATTGTTTCCTCCATAAGTAGGCATAAAAGACATGAATGAAGACCAGCACAGCTGTCACAAGTGGAAAAGGTACCACATGATAAATGGTTACAGCCTGTGGCTTGGTGAGATGACCTCTCTGATTCTGTTACTTACATGCTAACACAAAGAGAGGCAAATATTTGTACTTGAGAACTGCTGCTCCAGAAACCTACTTGTTTTAGCCTGAAACCTGAATTTTTAGTCATCTACACAATGAAGTTCTAAAATTGAAGTGGTGGAAAACTGTCCACTTCAAAGATGAAGCTCAGTTCTCTTCTGAATGCTTCAGCAGCTTTGTAGGAGACTTGTTGGGAAAAATGTGCAACTGGATATCACCTTTTCTTTCATGTTCAAACGAATTCAGGCTCTGAGTGCATACTGTACAAGCTTCAGCCACCACAGGCTCAAAAACACTCAGAGGAGGGTGTTTTACACTGCTTTCCAGGCACACACAGATCAGGATAAAAGGGTTGGGAAAACTGATTTGCATCACCTGCATCAGCAAGTATTGCGAAGAGACAAATGAGGACAGAGCAGTGAAAGCAAAATAACTACAGAGCTTTGGGTGAAGAAATCTGAGTACGAATCACCTGAGAAAATTTAACTCTGCTTGTCAAACAAATTATTCATCCAATTACTTCTGCTGGTATTTGACTGGTTTTAACAAATATCCCAAGCTTTAAAAAAAAACACACAGTGGTAAATCAGCAAGATTAGGTATCTTTGTATTCTGTGGTCTCATGATCACAGTGAAGAAACAAAATTCTGGCAGTGAGGAGGTGAAGAACGAATTTTGCTCAATTTGATTTTTTTTTGTTCAAACTAAAAAAGAATTTTTAAAAATGTTTTGACTTCACAGCGAAGGAGAGGAGGACAGCAGGCAGTGTATTTCTTTCTCAAGCTATGATTTCATGCTCATCCTTCTGAACAGGTTCCACTAACCCTAGCTATCCTAAGTCTACTGCAGCCTTTTAACCCAAAAGCTCTGGCAAGTCTACACCATGCTGAGACTTGCATCCCCTTGCCAGTTCTAACACTGAGTGATTTAGAGCCATATAGCAAATATTCAGGCAATCCTGCTCACCCAGGCAACTTCTGCTAGAGCTTAAGTACCTGGGTCATATAGGTGGAGGCACTCACATCAAGATGTAGTGAAAAACTGAACCTCAAAATGGTTGAACTTGAGCACCATCTGCTCATGGATGCAGCTCTCATTAGGAAAAGCAGGAGATGCCAACTTCACAATGCAAAAGGCATCTGTTGTGTCCTGTAAACCTTGTGCTCACCAGAACCACAACTCCCCACATGGTCATAAAACTCTCACCACAACAATCAGTTTACAGGGACGCTAAACATGGAATATTTGGTATGTTTTGACTTTTACAGGTGGAGTCTAAACTATGCAGACCAGGCTGCAGGTCTCTTGAAGTGCTGGGATTGCTCAAACCCTGAATGTCTAGGACATGGGTACCACTAGTATCAAACAAGCACCTTGAGCTACACATACATCTGTTCTCCTGTTTTAATCTGAAAAACATCCAAAAAATGGAAAAAACCCAACCGTCAGACAAGTATGCAAATTACAACAGTGCAATTAAAAACCTTGAACTCAACTGAGGAGCAAAACAAAGGGATGGAAAGAGGGTTTTGATTATGGTGAAGCTAGTTGCAAACATCTGCTTTTGTCTGTCTTGATGAACTTCACTGAAGGAAAGCATTCACAACCCTCTCTGTGAGGCACAGGGCAGAGGCCAAAGGCCACACTGCAGGTGAACCCTCTGGCCCAACCTTCCCAGCACAACATCTCACAAAGCAGTACCACACTACTTTTTATGACTGCTTGTTATTTTAGATCTCTACTTTGTTATTAATAGCCAATCTGATATTATTAGATGTGAAGGGGAACTTTGAGATGATTTCTTTCCTCCTCACAACTACTGTCTGTATAGCAGTTTGGATCTGAACTTTTTCTTAGGTTGGCTAGAAGTGCTCATTCCTTCAGCATTTTGGAGAGTTCCCTAATTTTACAGCTTGTGTTTCACATTAGCTAAAAATGACTTTTTATTTCCATTAAAGAGTAAGAAATGGAAGATATTACCACTCTGAAAACAGAGGGAGAATCCTCTGCCATTCTCTTTTTACTGTCTGTACTTAATTTACCAAATATATGCCTTTAAAACCAAGGAAATGAATAGCTTATAATGGCATAACTTTTATCCTCTATATAATAGTCACAGTGACACAGAGAAATGTAAACTTCACTGTCGTGCCAACTTAGTTCACACCCCAATTAAATTACAGCACTTATCTCAAAGTGCAGGCACCACACGAAGTATTTTAGAGAAAGAAATATAAAATTAACCGACAACTTATGCTGGCCAACCTTAAATTAGCATCAGCACACATCACCAATAGAATCATAACACAGGGACACTGAACACTGCTGCGACTAAAATAATAACATCTCATGTTCAAGTGTAACAGTAAGAGTTTACTAGAAAATTTGCATGTTCCTGTACATTTACATTTTTTCAACATCCTCTGTATTATCAGGAAAAATGCAAGCAATGTGTGGAGCCTTCAGGACTAAGAGAGAAATTAAAATAGCTGAGATACATTTAGAAAAAAACACAGGTCAGACTTAGAGCTCTAGTGTCATTTCCAAATGCCCTCTTTAAACCTG
Source organism: Eubucco bourcierii (assembly GCA_013396675.1). Taxonomy (NCBI): domain Eukaryota; kingdom Metazoa; phylum Chordata; class Aves; order Piciformes; family Ramphastidae; genus Eubucco; species Eubucco bourcierii. Next base: position 129,866 of record VWZE01020793.1, on the reverse strand, counting down.
CATTTGACAACCAGATATGTTCAGCTTATTTTTAGTCCAGCTTGGAATTCAGGGCAGTCCCCAGCTCTGTCCTTCTGAATGTCTGGGAATGGTAAACAAATTGCAGATAATTACATTCTGTCTCTTAGCAACCTTAACTGTCTTGCAATGAAGTTCTTGTTTGTTTTTTTTTTTCTCCTGATATATTCTGGTAATGACATTTTTTCCACAAATTTTAGACCCAGTCTGACAAACCCCTTTTGTACAGTCTCTCCTGGAGCAGCTTATCAGTAAGTGACAACAAAGATCAGCTGGTGAAAGCTGCCATCTTGTTTATAATCTCTTGGGGAGACAATTCACAATAAACACATATTGAGGACAAACAAGTGACTAAGTAGGAAGAGGCTAGTCAAAATATTTTGTCACGAGCCTAAATAACCTTTTCCACTGCTGTAACAGCAAACAAACACAATATAGGAATCTGTGGTTTAAACACAAACCTTTAGATTGCAAAATCTTCACTCCGTTTCAGTGGAGTAGGCAGAGCCTTTGTTCAGTGCCTTCATGGGAAAGAACTGATCTCAAAGTTCTCCCACCCTCTTAATGATATCAGAGTTGGTTATTTTCAGCAAAGTAAAGATGTTGAGAAATCAGCACTGTCATAAGATACAATTAAAACAGTAGCTTAAAACACCTTAACCTGCCAAAACAGATTTTATTACACACCATTCTAAAATGTCTCCTGACTCAAATGCTGATTGCACATCAGAATCCTTGTAGGATTGCTGGCAGAGATGCAAGGACACTCTCTGCACCTTCTTTATCTGTAGCCCTAATAACACCCATAATGCTGCTTCTCAATTTAATGACAATTTATGTACAAGTATCTCTCTAAATTAACTCCCAAAGCAGGTTATCATCTCTAAAGTGGTAACCAAACAACAAACTCATCAGAAGCAGTGTATGAGGAGATGGCAGTGTCTCACTGAATAGTGTTAATTGTAAGTGTTTGCACCTTGACTGATCACTTGGTGAATGAAGATGAAAATTTCACAGGCTCAAACCAGACACATAAACCAGATTTCCCTAATGCTCAAAAACAACACCATAAATCACAAAAATGGTTAATTTCAGCACAGGGACCTGATAATTGGTCTTTCCAGCTCCTGGTAAATTGCACATGCACGGAAGACATAAGAGACTAAATAACTTCAGGGGCTTGGAGAGCGATTAATATTTAAGACTAATGCAGTCTTTTCACAATGTTTTCTTGCTATTCTCCATTTCAGTCAAGCCCCTACTGATGTACTTGGGCTCAAATGAAGTGATTGCCGCAAAAACCTCAGGTTGCAACTAGGTGAGAAAGAGAAGCTGAGCCACTTCAGTCAGAGATCTGATAGAGGAATAGAAAAGAGGGAAGGGTTTCCTTTCCACCACATGCTGCTTTAGCAGAAAATCCATTTTCCAGCAGATCCTGAGTAGCCAGGTCTACTCAAGGACAGCGCCAGCAGGCAGCAGAGATGACACCAGCAGCAGCACATGCTGTGTGTGCCCTTCAGTGACGGAATCGGGGCGAGACTGTATTTCTGCTGGTCCCCTTTCCTTCAGGGGTATGGGGCTGATTCCACTCCAGTTTTTCTTTGTTCATCACCATGTATTCTACTGAGGTTGCAGCCTCTCAGATCTGCTAATCAAACACCTAACAACTGCTCTTTAAGAATTCAGGAAATGCTTGTAACAGGCTGGGTAAGAAGTTAAAGATCATTGTCAGACCTAAGAGGATGTATGTTAAGCAGCAAGGAGCAAAAGTCTTTTCAGGCAAATGTTTTGGGAATGCTTTGTTGAAACTGGAATAGACCAGGACTTTTCTGATCTGTCCTCACTTATTCTAGTAAGAAAAAAGTAAAATTAAACCTAACGAAAGCCCACAGAGGTGAGAGCAGAAAATACTCACTTAACTATATCAAAGTGACCTTTAATTTCCAATTAATAATAATGATAAATTAGGAAAAAAACATTATTTTATCTCTGCACACAGAATCATAGAATGGTTTGGGGTGGAAAGATCATCTAGTTCCAACCCCCTGCTATAGGCAGGGATGCCTCCTACCAGTCTGGGTCGCTAGGTATTTTCCGAATGAAAGACGGCCAGAAGAAACCATGCATACACAGAGTCTGTCTTCTCAGACATTATCAATTTCTTAGAAGCTCACAGCACCTCAGAGGAGAGGAAGAAATGCAGATGATGTTGATGGAAACACTATGATGCTCCAGTCCAGTTTCCCTTTAAGAAGCTGGCAGAGCTGGAGCAGTCACATGGCAGGACTGAGCGTGTTGAGGTCTGTGCTGCCTGTTTAATAAGCCATGAAGCTCTGGCTGAACTGGCGTGTGTATCATGTGATAGCAGGGTTGCCATGGTGAGGACATATGCAGTTCTTCATCGGCTTCCTCACAGACAGAGCAGAATTCAGATTAACAATGTAGGAACAGGATTTCTTAGGAATAAAAGCTGCATTTTGCTTAGGCTAACAGTTCAGCTATAAAGCTGAAATCATTTAAATTATCTCTTAAATGGTATTCGCGATGTGCTGATTTAGACTTTTAATCTCCAAACAAAGCCATTTAACACAAACACTACCAGCTCAGTCTCTAAAAGCAGCTGTATATTTGGTGTATTCCAGTGCATCAATTTCAGTATACTTTTGTATTGAAACACAGGAAATTGCGTTTCTGCCTCAGCCCTCAAAGGCAGACATAACTAGTAGAGAGAGGAATGAGGGACAACTGTTTCAGTGGAACAACAAAAACTGTGTCAAACCAAACTCTAAACTTCAGGTGATTTGGGTTTTTTTGTTTTGTTTTGTTGTTTTTTAATGTGGTAATCCTCAGACTGAGACTCATTATGAGGTATTTGTTTGAAAGATGTTCCTCACTGAGGCAAAAAACAGAGTTTTAACATCTGGTAACAAAATTAAGCAACTTGCTAACACAATAGGCTGATGAAGACCTGCCTCATAGGAGCTGCCATTCCTAACTCCGTGCTGGAATATGGCTGGAGTTACTTGCATGCCAACGTCAGGTTTTCAATGAAGATTCTGTCTCTGCTGGGCAGCTCTAGGAGTGTTTGGCCCAAGAGCAGCTCCAACAAGGCACATTGTTGCTGCACATCTAGGAATCTCATAGTGGTACCAGAATCTCACTTGAAGTGCTATAGACCTTTGGCACACCTTGAACTTCAGCATTCAATACACATGTGGGGAATTTTAATCTGTGCTGCTGCTCCCAGAAAAAAGCTATCCAAGTCCTTACATGATTTCTGATATTACAGAAATTGCTGAACTTCAGGCAAAAACTGGCAATGAGCCTAACCATAAAGAGTGAGCACCTGAGCTTCACACACAAAACCAGTTAGGGCTCAGTGCAATTGGAATAGCTAATAAAAGTTAGACCTTTGCCTACGTGCTTCTTGGTAAACGTGCTTGAAAATGATAACTCATATTAAAAAGACAACTAATTATCACAGTCTTCCCTCCTTACAAGCAGAAAAATCAAATAAAAATTATTTGGCCCAATGGAGGCCCAAGTTAAGGCCCAATGGATTCCCTCCCTCACTACCTACACTGGCTTCCAGACTCTTCTCATCACTTTCATGGGGCAGGTATCCAAACCTACATAACCATTCATTCATATTTATAATCACTACCAGCTCAGGGCAGCTTAAAGTGTTGAGCTCTCCCAGCACAGAGACAAGATATTGCTTTTGTTCTTTCACTCTGTTAGAAGATACTGTATTGAGGCTTTATGTCTTAATTTCAGTTGCTTTTCTTCAACCTAATACTTCTTGCTCTACTTAGGTTCATGGTCATCCCCCCACCTCACTACTTCTGTGTATCAATATCAATACAAGGGAAAATCTCCATTGCAAATCACTTGCCAATTTGAAGGAATCGGGATACTAAACCACAAAGCAACACTTAGGATTTCCTCTTCATTGGACTGCGCTGCATTCACAGTATCACAGTATCACCAAGGTTGGAAGAGACTTCAAAGATCATCAAACCCAACCCATTCAGCTTTGGTGATTATTATTTTGCATTGGATCTCCATGTAATTGAAGACCTGCATCACTATTATAGGAGAAGCATCTTGTCTGGATCAGTAAAATTGCATAACAGCTGACACAGACCTTTATGCTCATGAAAGATGAATGTCCAAACCTAACCACTGCAACACTGGATGCACTTTCAATATGCAAAGAGCTGATTTGGTTGTGCTACTTGGCTTTAAGACAGAATTGCTGATGTCTCTCCAGTTCATCACATTACCAAAAATTAGAAAAATGAGATCACTACTCAGATGTCCTAATGTAATTTTGGTGTTAGCGGACTCATTTTTAATTAGCATCTCTTTCTTTATTTACTGAGACTTCCCCATCGTGGAGACCTGCAAGATTGTCCCAGGTAAGAGTTAAAGCATAGTATAAGATAAATAATTTCTCATGTTGCCCAGTACCTCTCTTCCACCCTTGAACATTCTGCAGACAGTAGGAATTTGCTTCTCCATAGCTGCATGCAGAGAAACAAAACAAACTTTACATTTAATTATAGAATATTATTCTCTAGATGGGTTACATTTTTAACAATCTCCTTGGCAATACTAAAGGACTCAGCAGTTTCCTTTTGTCTTTAAAGATTCAATTAAAAGTATGTTTCAGGAATTAAATTACAGCATGAAATTAGCTAAGGATATGAAATACTGCATTTGCCCTGGCATTCAGGGAAAGGCTGTACAGAGCAATTCACTTAATGGCTCCTAACATGTGATCTCAAGTTAATAACTAAAGTGCCCTCAGCTAGCAGAGGATCTACTGGCAAGATACACCCTGTATAATCCACCAAAAGGAGAGATGGATTAAACTCAGGTAATTCTTATTAATTTATGGTAAACCCTACCATTACTCTCATTTTTGATCTCTTAAAATGTTACGATTCTGTCAAGTGACAAGCTTACTGGCAGGAATATTTCTGAAGGGTTTTGCTGACTGTGGTCTTCTCAGTTGTGACATGTTCCAGCAGCATCTGTCTGAGACTGTTGGAAGCATTTGTTTCTCTGTAGTTTTCAGAGAGTACTGCTGGATGCAATTGATCACAACCACTGGGAATACAATGCAGTTTGTTCTTTGCTGTAGTAATAGGAGGAAGGAAATGAGCAGTCCCCTAACTCCTCACATGTGCCTTTAGTCACCTGTTGGGTACAATTTCAGCTCACACTGTGAGCTGCCTTTGTGCTAGGGTAGTGTTTCACAGGAATCTCATTTCCATGTAGGGTCCTTGGGTACTGTGCAATAAAAAATAAAACCCAATTCCACTTACAGCTGCCTTCGGTGGAACCAAACCAGCAGACTTTGCTCATCCATAGGCTCCTAGCAGTGTTGGATGCTGCAGTGCAGGGCATTGACAGGCCCCAGCTGAGCTGGTCTCTCCCCCAGCTACCCCACAACAGCTAAATCATGGCCTCCAAGCACAGGATAGGGCTCTGGGCTCCGTGTTGTTGATGAAGACCCCTTGCTGAGGACACTCTCCACAGTGAGTTTTTTTGTTTGGTTGGTTTTGTGGCTTTGCTGCTTTTTTTTTTTTTTTTTTTTTTTTTTTTTTTTTTTAATACTCTTAAACTGACTTCACTTAGGATTATGAGTAAATTAGAGTGGAAAGCCAGAAGGAAAAATAAAAGGAGTCTCAAATTAACTATAAAACCTACAGCTAGCACCATCTCTGCAACCCATTTCTTCTCTAATCTCTCTCTACTCCCATTTTAATCCAATCGCATGAAAATCTAATCAGTTCACATGCACATTCCTCTCTTCATACACGTTTTAGCCACTGATCCTGCATAACTAGGCAATGAGATGCCCACCTCCAGCTGCTTCTGCTGCAGTAGCAAGCCTACACTAACATTCCCTTCTTCCAGGAGTATGCCCAAGAACAGACTTTCCTCTTTAGCCTAAAGAAAACATTCATGCTTTCCTGTGAAGGAAAATAAATACATAGATAAAACCATGCACAGGCAGTCAGAAGGGAGCTGAGAAGGACAAGCAAAAGGAGCAAACATCTGCCAGCCGTGAGGCACAAAATAATGTTTATTATTAATAACAGCGAAATAAGCTGTGCTTTATGGCCCTGAAAGAGCTATACACTGAGCTGGCTTGCTCAAAGAACATTCTTTCCTTCAGCTTTATGAACAGGTTCAATGGATTTTTTCTGCAGGCACAGAAAGATTCACTCACACTAGCACAGACCTTCATATCTTCTGCGTTCCCAGACTGCTGCTGCCTGTTGCCAGTGTTTACTCCACAGAGTTTTGCCTGAATTTTCGAAGGGCACGTGGCTGAACAAACACATGTCCAGGAGTGTGTCTAGCTGCAATTCCACTACTTATGGTTCAGGAGACTCCTTTTGCAAGTCTCCCGTACAAGGGTCTGTCCTTCAGGTTGCAACATGAATTCTTAATTTGGGTCAAAGACAAATAGAACGTTGGTCAGGTGCCAGTGAACTTCAGTATGGAGTATGTTTTGGTTACTGGAAGTCTTGTAACGTAACAGACCAATGCTTCCATGTTGCCAGCAAGTCATGGGCTAGCCTTTATTAATGTTACATGGCCCATTAATTGTCCTGGTTTGCTGAATATATATTTCTCCATTAATGAAGTCCACCCTAGATTAGTTAGAAAGACTATATTATCTGGGCATGCTTGAAATCAGTCTTCCTGTTTTTTAATCCAATTGTCACAACAGCAGATTTTATTTCTGTCCTGCAATGACAGGACTAGTGGCAATGGGTTTAAACTGGCAGAGGGAAGATTTAGACTAGATGTTAGGAGGAAGTTCTTTACTTCCTCAGTGAGGGTGGTGAGGCACTGGAACAGGTTGCCCAGGGAGGTTGTGTGTGCTCCCTCCCTGGAGGTGTTCAAGGTCAGGTTGGATGAGGCCTTGAGTGAGCTGTACTAGTGGGAGGTATCCCTGCCTATGGCAGGGGGTTGGAACTAGATGATCCTTGAGGTCCCTTCCAACCTTTCCATTCAATGATTCTATGATTTATTTCTGTTCTACTTGATGCAATTTCATGATCTACCTGAAGACATTTTCCAAACAGCTATAAGCCATTGACTAGAAATAGCAGCACCAAGAGAACCCTGGCTGGTTGTGCAAAATGTCTCCTTCCCCACAGCTCAACACCCACCTCTGTCTTGCTAAGAGAGGCTTTTTGGTTGGAGGCAATGCTGAGGCATTTTAACTACTGGGTTAAAATTACAACCCCACATACTACAGTTAAAGAGTAACAAAGAGAAAAAAGAAAAACAAACAAAAAAATTCCTCAACAACAACAACAAAGCTATGCACAAACCAACAATTCAAAACATATGTGGGATGGGGAGGAATGACTAAAAACTAGCCACAAAGACCCACTCACCTCCCAGCAGATTTTAATGATGGTTGCCAGTATAGAACAGATCTCTGAATGACTCAGTGTGCAGAGGAGGCACCAGCTCGTGGGCTGCATGTGAGTACATACCTAAATGGAACTGGAGCACAGCCAGTTCACCCATTTACAGAGGTGGGCTGACAACCTGCAAACACCCATAGCAGGGAGTTCTTAGACTGGATTTTAAGAGGAAGAAAAGGAGTGTGTAACACCTTCAAATGTACTCTGGGGTCTCTGACTCCACACTTCTTTTAAATACAGTAAATGAATCCTGAGCAAAAATGTACCCACTTACATAGTACCTCAGGATATATCTGAGCAAATTCTGGAATAACAAAGGGGAAGAAATCATATAACTGCCCGTAAAAGTGGTAAGAGTTGTAGGCAAAAATTGTGGTAAATTCATTGGAAATAACATCAAGATTTAGATACTAAACTTATAATAAATTCTGCTTTGTTACCTTGGGATCCCCAAGCAGCATATCAGCCTCTGTGCTAAATTTTAAATGACATTTGTTGACTGACTGTCCTAAAATAAAACTTCTCAGAATAACAACATCAGCACTATCATATAGTTTGTATTGTGTCTGTTGTTTATTTTGTGTGGCAATAATACAGACAGCCATATGGATCTGAGCATTTGGAAGGGAGGATTTGTTGGCTAGATTATCACATCTGTTTGCTTATAAATGCAACAAAAATACATTTGGAGGTCACTGACTGCACAACCATTTTCCTTACTCCTGATGAAAAAAAGCTGTCGGTGCTACTCTTCCTACATCAACCCAACTTTGGAAAAGACCCTGCAAAATCTTCATGAGAAAAATGTTTTGAAATCATACAAAAATTAGTCTTTATCATACCTCTGCAGTCACTTCCACCACAAAAGTGGTATCACAGCAGTCATTTAATCTAGGATGAAACGAGTAAACAGCATGCCCAGGAAGAAGATAAAGAAAACAACCAGTGCCACAGTTAAGCTTCCTCGTAACATACTCTGATTAAAGGAGCATGTACCACTGACCTCATACCCAACAATCGCATTCACCGAGTGAACTCGGATTGGAATGAAAAACAACAACAGAACTCACACACACACACAAACGAACCAACCAACCCACCCAAAACAAACCCTAAAACCAAACGAGCCCTCGAAATCCCCACACCAACAACAACAGGTTCATAAAATTGTAATCTCAATAATCTCCTAGCAGGTATTCCAGCCTAACCCCTCACCATGATCCAAAACATTTATTGCGCTGCCTTCATCTTTTTGTTGAGGCTGACCATAAAAATATCATCATCTAGCATGCACAAGCATTCCTGCAGATTCGGAAATATCTAGTTCACTACACAAAATTTCAACCATAAACAAATAAATGATCAGAAAAATAAGGAACAATACTTTAATAATTCTTTTACTTGAAGTATTTTCCTGAATTCAAGGTATTATTTTAAACAGCAAATTCACAACAAAAATATTTTGCTTATATTATTTTTGATTCTGCTAGAAACTTTTCAGTAGAAACATCCCAGCACATCCATATTGTCTAAGATTACAATAATTTCCTCAGATGAACAGAGATTTTGGCAGAGAAAAATTCCATGCCCAAAATTATTTTCTATTTGTTTGCTATGATAAGACATGATTTTTATCTACAGGACACAATTTACACCTTGTTCATGAAGGAAGCTAAAGACAGGAACCACTATGAACAGGTAATATCTGAATTCCACAACCTTAAAAAAAAAATTAACAAAACAAAACACAAAAGACACACACAGCCCCCCCCCATAAAAAACAAAAACCAAAACAACAAACAAAACAACCCACAACACACCAAAAACCCCCACATAACAAAAACACCCCAGCAAACACAGCAAGAGAAAAACATGATCTTACTTTTGCCGAAGGGTTATTCTTCAATATATTTGCTTTGCCAAAGGCAGGAGAGGTTAGGATGACAGCTGTTGATTACAATTCCTGCTTTATTACAAGAGCTTAGCTCTGCCCCTGGCTTGGCTGGCCCATTTCTGCTTTCTTTAGCACAGAACAGTGCTCCTAAAGGCTCCTCCTCTTGACAGCATCTGTCTGGATACTTCCCTTGACACATAGAAACAAGGCTTTCCTCAGAGCCATTTAGGTTCTAGGAGCAAACTACAAATGAGGGAAACCATCAGAAGGAAAAATAAATATATTTGATAGCTATGTCCAGGTAGAAATTCCTGCCCACTAACGCCAGCAGAGCAGAATGAACTCTTCCTGTTAAAAATCAAAATGATGACTTCCCCAACAGAGTACCTTGAATGACACCTGAAAACTAGAAGGCAGAACTTTGAATGCCCGTGCCTCCTAGGAAATTGTGTACACTCCCTATGATTAATGCACATCTCAGCCTTCAGAGGAGGAAGGTTCGTTATTTGTTTCTTACCAAGACTTGGTATTTATACAATTTAAAAAAGCACTGGTGATGTATTCGCACAAGGCTATGAATAATAGATAAAACGTGTTTAAAATGTATGCATTTCAATTACAGATGAGTCAAAAAAGCAACTGCTCATCCTAACAGATGCCCCATGTATACTTAAAACACTCACCTTTTCCCTGGCACTCATAACAGCTGAGGCAAAACTACCTTCTATTGCATCATAGTAAATGTCCATGGTGCAGTGCCAGGACTTCATTGCCAGTGACAACGATACTGCATCATAACTTTATTTGCCTTCATAAGCCCTGTGGGCAATATGCCAGTATGTTCCCTAGGTCTGGACACAGCCACCTGAACAGACAGTGATCGAGTAGTGAGACTAGGCAAATAAAAGGTAGAAGAAAAAAAGGTCTAAAAATGAGGTCCCAAATATATAAACTAACCTATTTATCATGGCTGACTCTCAGCTACTGATCAGCACATTAATCTTATTTTCTGTGCATGATCGCTAAGTACCATACCAAAATTAGGTCAGAAATTCAGATCAGATCAGCTGACTCAGCCCAGCAAGATCAGACAAAGACTAGTTGCTTTCTTTCCCCAATCCAATACGATGTGTGTTATTCCCTGCAATGCACAACAGATCTGTGCATTTTTCCCCACAATTAACCTATTGGAATCACACAGGAGGAGACAACAATCACATTGAAGGGGCACCAGTGCTACCAAAGAAACATAATGCAATGCATCCTCAAGAAGGCAAAATGTACCATTCAACAGCTATTTTTTTTAGGTCATTTTTCAGATCTTGTTTCCAAACTACTCAGGCTAAACCATTTCAATGAACTTTTAAATCATTCAACACGGTTATGCGACGATTTAGGTAAATAACAGTTGCTTCCAAATAGTGTTGTGTGTGAATACCACCACTTTATTAGATAATAAATTACTCATTATTATGTTAATAGACATGATCAGCCCTCTTCTATATGAACACTAAAACTGAATAGCTTCTTGAAAAATTCAATAATCAAGCTAATAGGTAATTTTTAGTAGATGCCAAAGACTTAGAGCTGCTTTATTTTGATTCCTACAAGCAAAAGGAGAGCTGGAGCCCTCTCCCCTGCTCAAAATCTACCTGCATTTAATCACAGGGGATGGCTCCTTGTTGCTAAGGAGATTGTTTTCAGCTGTTGGTAGTCTCCAGATTAGTAGCTGTTATCACTGCACATGTGCATCACTTGCTATCTAGGCCACAGTATCAGGAATTAGGGATAATATAAATACCCACCAAGATAAAGTAGAGACCTAAGTAATGTAGCACAGAACAAAGGAGAAATCAATAATTCTACTTTACCTTTCCTGGCTGCTGTGTTTCAACAGACAACTTGGTCTTGGATGAATCTCTGGAGGCTACAATAGGGAGCAGGCTCAATTGCAATAAGGCTAAGTGACTTCAGACATCACAGATCCTTTAGTCAAATCAGATATCCTTCCTTTGATCTGCCATTGCTTTTAGTTTTCCTAATCAAGGATTGATCACTAATACCTTGTCTTCCCACTTCATGTTTACGCAGGAAAATGACAGACAAGAAAACTCAAAAGTGTTTTCTGAGATTTAGTCAATGGGCTGGGCTGGAAGGGACCTACAAAGGTCATCTAGCCCAACCCCACTGCAGGGGGAATCCTCAACTAGACCAGGTCATCCAGAGTCCTGTCAAGTTTCATTCTGAATACCTCCAGGGATGGTGTCCCAACCACCATCCTGGGCAACCTGTTCCAGTGTTCCACCACCTTCATAGTAAAGAACATGTTCCTAACATCCAATATAAATCTGCTCTTCTCTAGTTTGAAGCCATTGCCCCTTGTCCTATGACCATAGGCCTTTGTAAACATTCTATCTCCACCCCTATGAGGTACTGGAAGGCTGTGATTAGGTCTCCCTAGAACCACCTCTTCAGGCTGAACAACTGAAGCTTCCTTAACCTGTCATTGTAGCAGAGGTGCTCCAAGCCCCTGGCCAGATGGATATTGCTTACCCATGAATGTTACTGAGATGAACCAAGTGGGAACAGAACAGATGGAATCATTGCAAACACAAAGTGCCACAGAAGAATCCTCTGTTCAAGAAGTGCCAGTACCTCCAATTCATATACATGCACATGCTGTTCCTCTGACAAACCAGGCAGGTAGCATGAAAGCTGTCAGTCAGACCCAACCAATATTGTTGATAATCTTCCTTGTGTCATCTGATATTTTACCCAGTGAGTAGACCTTGCTCTTAGCCGTCTCGGTAGAGCAACAGCAAGAATTCCATGGTTTGGCTCGGCCCTAATTTATCTGCACTTATCCAGAGCTCTTCATCAAATCACTTGTCCAAGATCAATAAACCAGCCCACACAAACAAACCACAAGGTCGGAAATACTGTTTCCACCATTCAAATGATGGAGAGAAACTTGGCTAGAGGACCAGAAAGAACCAGGTAGATACACAACTTACTCAGGCCTCAAGAAATTCATTCATAAGAAAATCTATTTCTGGCATTTGGTAACCTTCATGGGCACACATATAATAATACAGCTAAATGGGACAGCCAGAATCAGATATATTTTGAGGTGGGTCTCCCTACCCTTTCCTCTTGGAAACCATGAAGTTTATATAGCCATTCAGTAATCAAAAGAGAGGTTAACACTAAAAGAATGAAATCATATGTGTATGCATCATAAATCAAACAAAACCCTCCCATATTAATCTGCTGCAAGGAAAAACATTTTGTCTCCTAAGTTGTGCATAGCATAAATACTGCTACAAGATGCCTATGCCTTTGACTACTCAAAATCTTCAACCCCCCTAAAGATCACACAGAAACTGAGATGAGAAGAGAGCAGTCCAAAAGGTACCAAATTACACATTTTATGGGTTTTTGTTAATCACCTTAATTCACGTTATCCTTATCCCATCAACCAAACTAGTGACAATTCAAAACATTCTACTGCCTGGAACATAAAGCAGCTGTAATTTTGCTTTATGTTACTGCTTCTCCCTCCTCTGCACAACTGTATGCGCTGCTCTTTTCTTTTCAACATTCCATCATTACCAGACTAGCGAGGCGTTGCTGGAACATTCACAGCACAGCATGTCTGTTAGACCTGGATGTACAGTACCCAAGACAGAGCGTAAAATTTAATCACAAACTGAAATACAGAAGATTCATGCTGGGGTGGGGTGGGGGTGGGGGGACAACAAGGTAACAAAGGAGCTTCTATTGGTTTGTGCTCAAGTTATCCATTTGCATGTAGAAATTCAGCATTTGGGTAGATGATTTCCCTGTAATACACAGTTCATCCTTGTCTTCAAGAACAGGCAGATTTTTATATTCAAGTGTGTATATGATAAATATTTCATCTATCCCATTCAACCTTCTTTTCCTCTCTATGAGGCTGCAGATGTTTCATCGCTCTCCACTAATACAAGAGGCCAGGTCATGAGAGTGCTCCTCTCATTAAAAGTCAATTAAAAATTAGTGTGGTTGCTCAAGAAAAGTCATGATGGGTTCTGCCCATCAGGGGCCTGGTTAATTTTTCCTTTTACTGACTACAGAACATGCAGAATAGGGAGGAAATTGTCAATAAAAGACATTTTTCTGTGAAACCTCAGACAGCAATTAGAGAGCTTTGAAAACTGACCGGATTTAAAGCAGCAACTCGAGGAGAGTCCATTTTGACCTGTCTTTGTCTCGTGAGGACTCACACACAAACACATCACAAAGGTGATACTGCCCATCTAAAATCATCTACAAGCACTGAGTGGATGAGGACCTGTTTTCCACTAGATCTACATCTCATATTCCAAACAGGCAAACTTTTTGTTTCAAATCACACCCACTGAAGATGTCACATGTGCTCAAACTGCATACATTTGGGTATAACACTCTTCCACTGTGGAAGGCAGAACTACTCAGCATCACTTCTATATAAAACCTGTGCAGTTAACAGCCTGGGATTAATAATCCACACTCCTTTTACCAGCAAGCTGCTTAGAAATCAACTGCACAGTTACTGTATCCAAGACCAAGCCCCTCAACCTTCACTCACTCTGCCAGAGCACGCATCTTTTCATCAAAATATTTACCGTTTTATTGCTTCTTCCTGTTTTCGGCGCTTTTCGTTCTTTTCTTTCAAGTAAGCCAGGTTTGTTTCGTTCCTCATGCGATCATTCTCTCGAGCAATGTCTGATGCATTCTGTATAACCAAGGCATCATAGGCCTTCATCCCCATATCTTCGATATACTGGAGAAAAGCGCCCAAAGTGACCTCCTCCTGATTAGAACTCATCATCTTGCAGGAGATAATGAACAAAGGAAAGCAACGTTTCCTGCAGGTTAAAAAACACACAATACCTTCATCAGTAGGAAAGCAGCTTAAGGTTTATGACAGCGAGATTGGGTCAGTTGTAATTAACATCTCAGTAAGTGACAGTTTTTTAGACTTTTGCCCATCGAAAGGAAAATAAACAAAGCAATTCAATATGAATAACAAAGTTACTCAAGACAAGAGGAGATACTAACCAAAAGCCTCTTCCAAGCAATCCATATTAATCCAGTTACACGTTGTTCAAATCCCCAAACATTTTCTCCCACCTCTTCCTTTTCCCTCACACCCTTCAATTAGCATCAGTGCTGACCTCCCTGAACACCAGTTTGAGCTGGACTGAAAAGGCTTCCATCCCAAAACAACAGGTCCTATTTACAGGTTAGACAAAGCTGCATCAGAACACATCACCAGACAAAAATCCCTACTCAACAGGACATTCCAAAGTTCAGGTGAAAAATACCATTCTATTTTTTGGAACTAAAAAAATCTAACGTTTTCTTCAGCTTCAAAATCTAGAAAGATCTACTCAGAAATACTTGCTAGTAACAGAGCTATGAGCCCACATACACTGGTCATCTGTTGCCCAACAGCTTGTTAACTTAAAGCCCCAAGAACAGACAAGAAATCCCAGATGTGCCGGGAGCTTCAGAGCTTTAAAGCCTCTGAATTCTTCGAGAATTCATGTCTTTACAGTCCCTTCAGCTAAGCATCATGGAGGACAGGCTCCCTTATATCCTGACGTTACTCCTAGCTCCATGGAAAGCAGCCTAAGAACTCTCAGAAAGGCTCCAAATGTTTTCTACTGAGCAGCAGGGAGTCACCAGAACTCTTATGTATGGACCCATCAGTGATCACTACTAGAGGCAAGATGTGATTTCAGGAAACATCCTAAATTCTATACAACAGATGTATGAAACAAATAAAATAGAAATTAAATAATTATCTCATCTTATACTAAATATTGATTAGTTTCAGATCCTGGGACATTAGGATCTGGAGTGTCATTATTCTTGCACACCCTGTGAGTGGGTTCCTCATCATACAAGCAAGGAGTCAATGCAGAGTGACAGAGTGACCTGCTGGCAGCTGAATCAGCTCTCTAAGGCATGTTTGTTTCTTCACTGCTAGAGCATCCCTCCCTTCCCTGAAGGAGGATGGTGTGACTGCTCGGAATCAGCCTAAGAATCATGCCAATGCTGCAACTAGGAGTGATCTTAGTGAACAAGAAAGGAGCATCCTGTGTGTACACAGATTTCAGAAGCAAGAGTCCCTGTGAAATCAGAAACAAAGATCCTTCCTCTATTTCCTGATATATTGTTATATTTATAATCTTCACTGCACT
This sequence comes from Eubucco bourcierii, assembly GCA_013396675.1. NCBI lineage: Eukaryota > Metazoa > Chordata > Aves > Piciformes > Ramphastidae > Eubucco > Eubucco bourcierii. Next base: position 114,264 of record VWZE01020793.1, on the reverse strand, counting down.
GCTGGACAAGCAAAATTGTCAGCAGGTAGATGATTAAAAAAATACAATAAAAAAATTAAATTAAAAACTCTTATAGATTCCAGCAATCCACTCTGGCCTTTCATGCACAGCTCTGAACATGAGAACAAAATGCTTTTACAGCTGTGCAGTAAGCAATCCACAAGGGATGAAAAAAAGAGAAATACTTTTCCACTCTTCCCCCCACCCCCTTTTATTTGCTGTTGCAATGGCAACAAGCGTCTGGTTTCAGATACTTAATTCTTCAAAAGTACATGCATTTTTTTTTTCCTTTTTGTTTATGCATCTATATAAAATTGGTTCCTGTAGGATGGTAACCTGACAAAATTGTGAAGATTCAGACAATGCAGAGCGTCTGCTGCTATCACCTCTTTCACCTCTCAAGTCAGCCACATCTATCAACTAAGCCTCAGAGTGAACATAGGCTGAAGTTCAGGGTCACTAAATCAATTTTGAACTATTGTTAGACACAAGTATAGGTATCTTCTACTAATCCCTTGCAGGATAGAAGCAGGGAAGGGTGTCTTAGTGCAGCCCAATGTGCACACATGCAATCTCACACACCTTTCACACTAGAAGTGACTGGAACTCCTCTGTGTTGGGATATGCACTGAGCTATTCCATAGAATCATCCTAAGTGCCACAGTGACAGCGAAGGAGTGAATTGGGAAGCTGACAGTGAGTTGAGCAGTCTGCTATCAATGTTGCTGATGCTTCAGCAGACATCAGTTTAGATCAATTCCTAATTTTTCTGATTAAGTCCATATACCACAGCCACTTCCTGGAACCTGCCTATAGCAAGAGGCCTACCTGGGCTAACACATTAGTCTTTTCCACCTCCACTGGCTCCCAACTTCTCAGATGGGATCTGCTTTCTGATAGTTGAAGTTTGGGCCATTTCCCCAACAGATGTCTAGTTCACCGTATTTCCCATTTTGGCTTCTAGAAAAGCCTGGTTTCTGCTCACGTTGGATGGAATTTAGGTAAACATGTAGAGCAGACCTCCCATTCTAGGAACATTAATGGCATCTTTGCCATTGAGTCTAGTGACCATGTTTTACTCCTAGAATATAACATGTAATTTTATACTGCAGATTACTTCAGCAGGCTTTCAATAATTGCAGTTCTGATCCATTTTTCCCAAAGACATACAGAACTTAATTTGCTTCATGCTCTCTTTTAAGACAATACTGTAGTTTTCCTCATTGTTTCCTTTTTTTTGTTTTGTTTTTAAAAAATTATTTATTTTTCACATCGGAGGATAAAATAATTACAATTCCTAAAAGACTGAGATTTTAAAAGCCTTTTTTCTGCTGCTTACACTGACCAGATTATCTCCCTGCTGGATTATCATTGATGTTGTTTGTTTTTGTTACTGAGTTCATGCAGAATGACAAAAATATACTAAATATTTAACAAATAAATCAAGATCTATTCTTTGTCCTAGTAGAGGTTCAGTCCTGCAAGAGTACTGAGCAACTGGAGCTCCTGAACTCCTCCTGTGATGTGATGACTAATGTTGATTTGATTGTCATAATGACAAATTCAGCTTGGGATACTCCTGAGAGGGGTTTAGGGGGCTCCCAGATATTTAAAAACCTTAACTCAGCTCTTAAGGCACTAACTCTGAAAAGCAGAAGCATTCTGTGGATTAAACCTTGTGTATCAGCTGTGTGCAGAGCATTTACAGCCTCACCCCAGTGAGCTATGAGTGGACAGTTGTGCATGACACGCTAAAGCAGAGTAAAACTGCAAGTAGCAGAGACAAAATGGTTAACTGATTCCTGTAAATAGTAGAATTCCTTGCAGAGCACACCAGGAGTGGTTTTATTTACAGGAATTAATGCCACTTCAGAAAGATGTTACCTTAATAAACGTGCTTTATAGCTGCGATGGGCTGCAACCAACACACATGGCCCATCGAGTGCCATGCGTTGCTTGTCACCCTCCTTGGAAGGTGCATGGACAGCACTGATCATTGCCTGATCAAAGGTTCTGCTGACTGATGAACACAGGCAGTGAGCAATTCCTAGCCATCTGGCAGGGTAGATATGAATACAAGCAAGTGTTCCATCTGAGAACATTTATATTTGATTACAAATATGCAAATACAAGTTGTTAAATAAATAGCAAAATGTAGGTGAGGCACCACCATTTTGGCACCCCTGACATGCACACTATGGTGAGGTATTGTGTTAGCTGGTGACAAAAACCATAGAGACTCACCTCTCTATGTACAATCAAATTGTTTTAATGGCATTTTCTTTCCTGAAAACAACCAGCCCTGGAAAATTTAAAGAGAGAGCTGGTCTCTTTGGGAAATTCTTGACACCACTTTCTCTTCCTCTCTTTGTTGTGAAGGGGCAGAAGGAGAGCAGGGAGGAGCAAAAGGCCTGGATTTCAGCTGTAGAAGTCAACAGAAAGTGTTACAGGAACTTTGCTGTGAGTGTTCACAGAACACATTTTGGGGAATTCACATGAGTGCAAGGATATGAAGTTCTCCATAATATTCATTTCCCTTCTTAAAGGGCAAACTAACACTATGTGAAACCTCACTGGGAAAAAAAAAAAAAAAAATCAACAAAACCACCACAATCATGTTTCTCCAGGTAATCCCAGATCAGAGTGACACTGGCAGAGGAGCACAGAGCAGCTCATGCCATCAGTTGCCAGGATGGGAGGAGAAAGGCAAGAAAGACTGGGGTTTTTTTAAAATTTTATCCCCTACCAAGGCATCTGACAAGGGTAAGCAGTCCTCTTAATAGTTTGCCCAGAAATACTTACATAACTACATTTAAAATCTTTGTGTTGATTCACTTTTCTAGGCAAGGATAATGCATTGTGCTTCACAAGGTTGTTGCATACCTTACTGCTAATTTAATTCTGCGCTTTGATACCAAACACACTGCACTCTTGGTCAAGCCTAAATCACCTCCTCTTTACATGAAACAGAGAATTTGGAATGAGGAGTAATACACCTAGTGTCACAGTATCAAAGCAAAGTTAGATGTTAATACTGAGATGTGCTGTTCTCCTTTATTCAAGGGAGGATCACCAAAACATCAGTTGCTTTTCAGTGTGCTCAACAACTACAAGCTGCAGCTGTGCTGCACTGAAAATTTGCAACAGTGACATTAAAAGTGAAGGACCTTTTTGAAGTACTGACAAAAGCACTGATTTCTTTCTTTCATACCAGAGGGATTTGGTTTGAATTTTAACACAGAAGAGAAGAACGTGGAAATAAGACTTGGGTTGCCCAAAATCCCATGTCCTAATTCCATAAAGGTCTACACCCCTCCTTAATCTTGCTTGTCCCCCCTTCACATACTGCCTCCTATCTCTGAGAACACCTCTGCTTTCACATTGAATGTCAATACCCTCCACTAAATTCAGTATATCAGAACAATTCTGCACAAATAAAATATGCAAATCAGCCACCCAACCCCCGAGTTTGAGCTGTTGCACTCTAGCTGCTTGCAAGGCAGTAAGAACCAAGCAGACAGACCAGCCATATCCAATTGTCACAAACTGCTGACCACAGCAGCACTAATAAGGAACTAATGGTATCGGGTGTACAAAGGACACTACCACTGCAACCAAGGAAGATTCAATAATGAAAAAATATATTCTAGAGACTACTTTGTAGAAGTCTCTCTCTCATTAGACCTGAGCCTTACACCAAGTGAGCTCTTAAATGTCCAGACAGTTGGCTGTGTTGAGACAAATGGCTAAGTCATGCTTTTTGGAGTTGCGTTCCCTGCTCATCTTTAACAACAAGCTGACATTATTGTTCTCACATAGTGATACATCAAATTCTACTGACGAAGAAGAAGGATAGTATGAAATAGTCTGCAAGTTTCCTACTATCTCGTTTGACAACTTTTTAAATGTAGATGTCTGAAGAAACAGGACCACTATGCTCAACTGGAAATACAAAACACATTTTGTATTTTGACTGGAATTATAGATTATATACCTTGGCCTCCCTTCATTGCACAGATGAGCTCTAGCACCTGGTGAAATCAGTGAAGCTAAGGAGTACTAAGCCCTTCACTTAAAGAGGTTAAAAGTGGTTTCTTCAATAGAATGAGAACACTACTGTATGATTTTAAAGAAGTCATCTATTTCCACAGAAATCCCATCCTTCACAGGGGAAAGTTGTGCTCCCTGATTTTTAGGAATTGACAAACATACCCTGAGATTTGAGTATAACTCCCCTTTGATGAAGGAAAAGGTCTTTGATAAAAATGATTCCTCTATGACTCCAGGATGTACAGAACTGCTGTTTAGTTTGCAATGCAGACACTTTTATCACTTTCATGCCCTAAAGAAAAGATTTCTACCTTCTAACCCCAGGGATGTCAGACAATTGCAAACCTGGACCCACTCTTAAGTGCAATTACGCCATTTTCCCATCCCAATATTGTGCAGAGAACTTGCAAACAACAAGAAATAAACCCACTGACACACAGACATAAACACACATGTTCTGTGTGCAAACAGGAGTGTGTTTGGACTCAGAAGAGTGAGCTTCTTGTTGATGGAGGTGTTTTTTTCCCCTTCTCCTTAGAAAAATGAAATGGAGATTTCACTACCAGTAGCACCACATTAAGATGCTGTAAAATATTAATGGTGCAGTAGGTCTGATAAGTAACTAACACAGACGTTAGAGATTATTTCAATTAATTTATCAGGAAACAGCAAGGATTGAATTTAATTATTTATCAATGCTTTTTACAAGCAAAACCAGTCCAGCTGCAAAATGCAACTATTACAGGCACAATCAACATGTGAAGTACACAAAACCAGTCAATTGGGCTCCGGCTTTTGGTTCATCAATGTCTTGATTATTAAATACCTCCTAAAAATACATGAGGCCTCATCGTTATGCATTCTGTCTATTCATTTTTTCATTTTGCAGTAATTTTTTTTTTTTTATCCTAACTGGTACCAGATTTTATTAGCATGCTCAGATAATGTATTAAATATGTACGTACCAAGATTTAAGTCCACGGGGACTGCTAAGTGCAATAATCAAAGGTGACTTCTGCCTGTAAAAGCCCTTTCCTGTGGTTATCTCAGTGCAGTCGGAAGGGATATTTCAGCACCACGAACAGATTTGCAGTTAGATTCGGTTCTTTTCTTCAGTTAAAGTGCATTAAATCTCATTGGCAAAACTGCCCAGATTGTAGAATGCGACATCACTCTAAGTCAGTGTGTTAGGTTACAGATCTTCTTACTGCATGATGAGAACAGCATGGAAAGTTTGGCTCTTAAAAAATGCGATGCTCAGAAAGACAGGTGCTTGCTTCTTTAAATCCACATTCAGAGAAGAGAGGGTGCAGATAATGGGAGGGCATAAACAACACCCTGCTTTGAGGTCCAGCAGAGAATAGTCTGGATTATTTTTACCCACTTTACAACACAGAAGATCACAGCACCATCATATACACTAACACAGAGATTTCTAAGGTGCCTCATTTGAATATGCTCTGTGGAGACAAAAAGGGCAGAATGCAAGGAGTAAAAAACATGCTACCCAAATGGCTTCTTGCAGCAGGAAAGACACTGGCTCTCTCATTGCCGCCGAGAAGGTCTGAGGCAGTCTAGCTGTGGCATCGCCTCTCTTCTCGTGCCTACAGGCAGCCTTGCTCTCTCCAGCTTCCTCCGTCTGTCGCCGAAGTCGGGATCCTCAAACAAAGAGCGAGCCTACCGTGGGCTGCCGGCAGGACGGCGGGGCTCCTCCGGGGCTGCAGTGGGGCTGCCCTGAGCCCCGCACAGCCCGCATCCCAGCACCGCGGACAGCTCCCGCCGACCGCGGACAGCTCCGGCGGCACCGGCCCGGGGCAGCAGCCGCCGCTTCGGTCCTCCGCTCCGGGTGCCCGGGAGCTTGGCACAGCCTCCCAGCTAGGAAACGGCCTTGCTCTTATCGCCACTGCACTGAAGTCTGATTAGGAAATAATCCGACGCGGGGAATATATCAGCATGAGCAGCACTGTACATCACATTGAGTCTATAGGTAGGGAGGAGTGTGAGCAACGCCCTTCTTCCCTCCTCCTCNAAAGAGGAAAAGAAAAAGAAGTCGTTCTTCCACGGAGGACGTGTCACTTAACCTTTAGCCCATGTTATGACTCAAGGAAACGAGCAACCACTTAAAAGGAACCCCTAAACCTCAATCTGATACCTCACGTTGCTGAATCCTGTGCACTCACCCTTATGGAAAGCAGTGTGAGGGACACAATTCCTGCTGACGCAGATCAGACTGCTGCGAGAGGAGCGAGGGGAGGAGCCTCTCAACCTCAGCCAAACAACCTCCCACCACCTGCTCCCATCGCACGAGAACAAAACTACGCTTCTCGGACAGCACCAGCATGGCATTTGTGCTGCTTTACTTACAATGATTCTGGAAAGCAGCTTCTGTCTGAAAAACATTTGAGGTAGACTGCTTTATGGTTACCCAGAATCTGTGAAACTAATAACAAGGAAGAAAACATTTCCTTGCTCCTGAAATGGATCTGTCTGTGGTATAGCACCTCCTTGCAGAATATGTACAGTTTGCTTCCTCTCTCTCCTGACATTCAGAACGGACACAAAGCAAGAGTATTTCTTCCTGTGCAGGAGCCAGAGAAACAGGAGATGGCTGAGTGGGCACAGAATACATTACTCAATCATTAAATGTCATTTCATTCTTTCTCTTTTAAGTTACAGGCATATTTTCTTCTTCGATAAATCTCGATTCTGACGTTAACAGCTGAATTGATTTCTAAAATTAATAACATAAATTATGGTCGTAGAACAGAGTCCTTTCAAAGCAGTGCACATTCAGCAGGGTTAGCACACAAAAACATCCAAGCACCAATTGGAGTATCAGTATCACCTCACATTCCAGAGTACCCGAGACAGACACTTAGCCATCCTGCAAAACATAGTGGCCTACTTCATACAGCCAATACCAACACTGGAAGTGTAGCTTGAAGAAAAACCTGCTCCAAAAACTCCTTCACACTCACTAGTAATTCTCTTGCTGTTCACTGTCACAACATACCTCCCAGCACACCTCTTACAAACCTGTCAAACAGGACAGTGGAGCTTCTGAAGAACATCTCCAAGAGACAATTTCAAAAGGATGCTTTAAAAAGGGTTCCAAAACTTGAACAGGGTTTGAAGATGTAGAGGGGTTTTCTTTTTGTCAGGGAATAAGATCTGGAAGGGAAGTATCTGCAGTGTAGATTGGGAGGCAGCCCTGGAAGGAGAGCACTTTCTCTAGCCCAGAGGCTTGCCCACAGCTCTGCTTCTCATGTTTAACTTCCTTGAAGGATACCTTAAGAAGAGCCATGTCTGTGTGGTAATTAGGGAATTATTTGATTTTCATCAGCTGGAGATTCCTGTCACATAAGACCTTTTTGTTTCCAATACTCCTTCAGAATTTAAGACCTTCCTTATCTCTTCTCCAAGTCATGCACCACAACCAGAGAAACTACTCAGTCATATTTTTTTTCCATGTTACTTTTCAAAAAGATCTCATTGTAAAGTCATTAATGCTTCATAAACAATTTGACAAACTACAGATTTTAATCCACAGGCCTGAAACCCTTAGCTATGTCTTCACCACATGGTTTGTTGCAGTAAGTGAACTCACTTGGATACAATCATCTTCCGTGCTACAAATGTTATTGCAATTTTGGGCAGTTTCAGCATCTCAGAACTCTTGTCCCAGGGTTCTTGGGGACCATATCTCATAGAAGAATAGAATGTTTTTTGTTGGAAAGGTAATCTAGTCAAATCTCCCTATACAGTGGGCAGTGAATCTCCATCAGTTGTGTAAGAAAATGTCCATTTTGCCTTGCAGAAGCACCATGGAAAAGGCACTGGGGGGATATTATGAGCTCTGTAAGGTTGCCCATTCTAATTCTTCTTAAAGCCCAGCAAAGTCCATAACCTGCCTACACATTCAGATGGCATCAACTTGAGAAAAAGCATCTACAGAATAAACCATGGGACTCTCTGCTCATGACAGAAAAGCCAAGTCAAAACTCAGGTAACCTATCCTCTTCCAGTTTTCTTGCAGAGCAATGGTATGATCATCTTTAAACAAGTTTTAAGACAACCTTGATGAGTCTGTGAATGACTTCCTGCTCTCCAGACAGCTAAAAGTGGGGAACCATTCTTTCCTCACAGTAGTTGCCAATCCCTATCTCCTTTGTTTCACATCCTTTCTGGAGGTTACACTCACAGGTAACTCTGACAGATGCAAATTGTTTACATTGAGTTTGAATTCATTAAAAGTTCATGTGGGGCTTCAGTACGTGACAGAATTGTGCATGTGTGAAATTATTTTTATCTGGATTGAAATCTGAGTTAATAAATATTTTAACATGGGAATGCGTTAATTTGAGGAAGATGCATAGAAAGCAAACTCCATCCATAGCCAAGCACAGACCTCATCATAGGCTTGACTTTAAGCACCTCTTTCAGATGTTGTTTGTTCATGCTTTTCATATCCAAGCAAAGTGAAAGCCTAAGGATTTACTTGCAGTTCATTTTCAACATGATGTGCTGAAATACTGAATTAAGGATTCAAGGCCACTCTTCCCAAATTATTACATTCCATGCCTCATCTAAGCTTTAAAATTTGTATCTTTTCCTCTTGAACATTCTTAAAAACATGGAAGTTCTGGAGTTCCTCCTTCTTCTGGATTTGTTTCACTCCTTTTGCCTCTGTCTTTCCTCACATACACAGTGTTGTTACAAAAAGCAAAACTAAGCCACACAAAGAAAGCTCCCATTGCTCCATCTCCATCTTGTTTCAGTGATTTCACATCCCTCTGGAGCATCCTTTCACTTCCGTGGAGCATACTGGCTGTATTCCTCCCAGCAACTGACTCTCCACAACTGTCACAGGTTTCTTTTTTCAGCGAACTGAGGACTCTTCTGAAGGTACAGCAGTAGAGGGGTCCCCACTCATGTAAAAAGCCAATTAATGTTAAATGCTTAACTGCCATCTGTGCCTTTAAGAAAAATCTCTTAATTTTCCCCAGTGATCCAATTTTTTCACATGGGACCAATTTTGCTGTTATTGCTCAGGCAAAATTCCCACTGAAGTCCACAGGGAACTTTGCCTGAATACAAAATGTGGAGCAAAGCGCCATGCTTATTTGCATAGGCCACAAATCACAAGGATCACATCCTGATGCAAGTGATTTATCCTACATGACAGCTGGTGCAACGGGGCTGTTTTTAACCAAGATTTGTTGTAAAATATTTCATTATATTTACCATTCCAAAAAAAAAAAAAAAAGTGTCAATTGATTCTTTTTTCTTAAACTGGATTAGATGGAAAGATTCTGGCTGCTTTCCAAACCCATTAATTACTAAATGGTACATTTTCAACAGAAATGTTAAGCTATAAGTAGTTCTGGAGCCAGTTAGCTCCTAGCTAAAATCAATTAAAGCTGGTAAAGATACATTTCTATGGTCAGGTCCCAAACATAGACAAACAGTTTTTATAGCACAGTGGATGGTGGCACAATCCTTCAACACAGATGCATTTGTATTAGTACAACTGTGCATTTACTGTTTAGTTGATAGGGGTAGAGCATGTAGTAGTAGTGGGTGAATTTCTTATTCCAGGATAAACCTAGTAGTGTCAGTATGGCTATGCTCCCATTGCACTCTGTTCCTGCTGTTGGAGGCTTAATTTTCTGTCCCTCAAGAAACACCCTTTATCCTAATAAGTGTAAAGACTCAATGGTTTAAACTTTTTTGTCATCCTCCCAGCCCACTGCTCCTTCATATTTGTGTGGCCTTGCAGGGAACTGGACCATGGAAACGATCCAGAACATAAATAATTTTGGGATGGGAATGAGGAGGAATTTAAAAAAAAAAAAAAAAAAAAAAAAAAAAAAGTTGTTCTTTTCAACCAAATCACTTCCTTTGCACTGCACAATACAGAGGGCACTTCACAGCGTGAGAATGGTACCCTTGCCAAAGTGCTGGGTGACTTTTAAAGTGAAAAGTCCTCATGCTACACACACTACCAGTGTGCTCAAGTTTCCAGCTGAATGAATCTGGTGCAGCTCACATGCCAAAGCTGTTGTGCTGAACCTTGGCCTGCTGAAGCCTACAGGAGCAAGCAAAATCCTGCAAGCAGACGGGGAGCTGACAGGCAGTTTGCCCTGCCCAAAAAATTCTACACAGTAGCTCTGCTAAATACTTGAGCCACTTGAAGGCAGGCAGACAAGGGTATACTTATATATATATATATATATAATTACATGAATGTGACAGTATAAAAATTGCAGAGCACATCACCGGAGCACTTGATCTCTGGGCATTTCATATTCATAACCAGCACAAAAACCCAAACAAAATGAAGGATGCAGCTTTGAGTTCCTTTCCACCCTGCCAGCTATTCCTCTGGCCTTATGCTGGCACAAATGTTCCTTGGACGTGTGGCAAAGCAGACTGGGAACTAGATCAAGCTGAGAACTAGTCTGGGATTTTGGCACAGCACGGATGTTGTTATTTCTGAGAGGACCACCCTGCCTATGCAACCAACAGGCAGCAGAGCCCTGGTGTAGCCCCGCAGATAGAAGGCAGGCCAGTTGGACCTCATTCAGGAGCAGCCAGCTTCTTGCTTTCATTCCAACTACTTAGTTGTGAACAAAGAGCTCCAGTGAGCCCCATGACATTTCTGAACTCTGTGAAAAAATGGGCCTGGAAGAGCACAGAACAAAAAGTCTTAAAGTGAGCCATGATGGAATCTAGAGTGAGGTCTGGGAAACTTTTCTGAAGCTTTAAGCTTCCTACCTGTACTCACTACTATAACCTGCAATTCTTTTCCAGCACTGCAGGTAAGTTCAACATAGCCAGGAAATGGGCAAAGACAGGGTAAGTCAGAGCTGCTTGCTTCACCTGAAAAAACACCTGGATCACTAAGTAATGACATGTTCAATATTGTGAGACTGGAAAGACTCGAATAAACCACAGTTTGTGCTTAAGTATTGACAAATTGTCAGATTCATACTTTAAATAATGTCATTGTATGATGTACATTAAGATGGTATTTAAGGTGTGAACTGTATAAAGAAACTAAAAGATGCTATTTTGTCACTAAAATACACATAGCTTTATAAACAATCCAATTATGTAATGCATTTTCCAAATATGCTTGTTTTCATCACTTAATGAAAATCCACACTAAATATTTGTTTCTACACACTGTAGGCAGGACAGGAGGACAAGTAAAGTTTGGATGAAAAACCTGTTAGATCCCTAGAGCTCGGTGGAAGGTGAGGGGAAAATGAAGGAGAGACAGAATAATATCAAAAAGGAAACATTAAGCCAAAGAAGAGAAGGCCATAGTAGACAGACTGAAGGCATGGATTGCTGTATGTTTGTTTGTTTTTCTTAATGAGGAAACGTCTCACTAACTCAAGAATTGAAGAAGTAATGATATTTGGTGGGAGAGGAAGGCTTCATATGGAGTATTTTAAGTGTTATGAAGGATATCTTGTACTGTTCACATCCACATCAGCAAGCCATGCTCAGAAAGGCAGGAACTATGTCAGGCCATGAGTAGATTCTAACATTCCTTTTGATACATATGCAGCCAGGCCTGGGAGATCATCAGACCCTGGAATCTGGTTCAAGCATAGAAAACTGTGGGCAGATGATGGAGACTGTCTGGTGCACAGTCAGAAGTCCTTGCCAGCAGTTTGCCCTGGCAGCATGCGTCCAGCCCTCACTAGATGGTCCTGGCTCAAACCCTGTGCAGTGATCCAAGTTTAAAAAGCATCAGAGGAAGAGTTTGCTAACAGGACAGGCTGGTGGCAACCTCGGTTGGCATCACCTGGCCAGTTCCTCTGGTCACGGATCAACCAAGTTTCTGTGAGGGCAACAGGGAGCAGAAGTTCAAGGCATCACCATCACTTTAGGGAGACAAGCCCCTTCAGTTGCATGTGTGCCTGCATACAGGCTGTGTAAGCACTTCCCTCGCCACCTTGGACTGAGGAGAAGGAAAGGAGCAGTAGCTTCTCCCTTATATTTAAAAAATCCTTATCGCTAAAGAGAAAAGGGTTGAAGTTTGCAACAGGTAAGTTGCAGTCAACACTGACGATTGTGAACTTTTATGCCCATGCTCATATATAAAGCAATTAAAAATAAATAAGCAGATTCTTCTGATTACTATGGAAACAACCATTTCCTGAAGGCTCTCCCTAAATAAACACTTAGGAAAATCAGTTTTCTCTACAGCTATAACTGGTTAATCATCATGTCAGTTAACTTAGTTCTGGTGTTCCCTACTGCTTATTTTCTTGGAGGAAACTATTGTGATCCTTTATATTCTCTTGGTATAATAGCCATTACTATCAATAGATGAGCTCAAATTGCCACCACTCAGGAAGAAAGGAATGCAAATGAGGAATACCAATTAACCCCTTTACAATTAAAAATATCTCTGTCTATTATAGCACCCATTAGTGATACTCTAGTTAATGGTCTGTCAACATTTCCATTAGACCTTTTCCCCCTGCTCCTGAACAGAACTAAATCCTAGTTAATTACCTTGAATATACCTCTATAGATTTACACAATACATGTACACAACAGAAATGAGGCAAAATAGAGATTTCCTGGTTATCTTGAGCTATTGCATCCTCCCAAGTACCTGTTTTCCAACATGTAATTCTAAATATTCTGTGCTCCAAATATCTGTGATGGTTTGGGAGTTCCCTGGCCCCTCACACTTTGTAAAATGACCCAGACTAGAACTCAGTTGGCTGGAAGTTAAGGACCGAAGCTCTATTTACAGCTCAGCACAATGTACAAGCAGAGATATACACTATAGACAGGAATAGTTACAGACATAGACAAGTTAAAGGCAATACAGAAACACAACTCCCCTCCCAGAAGTCAGAGACCCCAGGAGGGACTCCCAACCACCCTTCCACCTTCTCCCCACCCCTATACCTTACCCCAAGGTTTGCCTTATGTGGAAGGTGAGCTTGGAGGATCAGCCAGGGGGGTTAGAAGAAAAGTGGTTAGTGAGGTTACTCAGCAGAGAGGAGAAAAAAAGCCAGAAGCTCCTAGACAGCCCGAGATGCTGTGCCCCAGAGACTGTTACAAGCCTCAGTGGCTTATCTTTGTTTTGTATTCTTTTCTTAACCATCTCTGCAAGCCTATGAGTGAAGTAGACATCACCATTGTTTTCCTTTTCACAGTCTATAATTTTCTCTATTAAAATATTCCAATTAGCCTCAAACCAGTACAATATCCTGCAAAATTATTCAGCAATTCAATATTATTTCCAGTGTTATAAATACTTTATAGAGTCATTTAGGTTGGAAAAGAGCTTTAAGATCATCGAGTCCAACTGTTAACCCAACACTACCAAGTCTGCTGTTAAACCACGTCCCTCAGCACCAAATTCATGTTCTCCTGGAAATCCATGAGGAATTAGTTCAGGACCTGTTGAGCCACTTGGACACCCACAAGTCCATGGGACCTCATGGGATCCATCCTAGGGTGCTGAGAGAGCTGGCAGATGAGCTGGCCAAGCCGCTCTCCATCATCTTCCACCAGTCCTGGCTCACAGGAGAGGTCCCTGACGATTGGAAACTGGCCAATGTGATCCCCATCCACAAGAAGGGATGGATGGAGGAACCTGGGAACTACAGGCCTGTCAACCTGACCTCAGTGCCAGAGAAAATGATGGAGCAGTTTATCTTGGGGGCAATAACTGCACACCTGAAGGATGCCCAAGGGCTCAGGTCCAGCCAACATGGATTCAGGCAGGGCAGATCCCACCTCGCCAACCTGATCTCCTTCTGTGATCAGGTGACCCGCCTGGTGGATGTGGGGAGGCCTGTGGATGTGGTCTACCTGGACTTCAGCAGGGCCTTTGACACTGTCCCCCACAGCAA
>VWZE01020793.1:76232-99814 GCA_013396675.1 Eubucco bourcierii | reverse complement strand
GTCCAGAGAAGGGCAACGAGGCTGGTGAGAGGCCTCGAGCACAAGCCCTATGAGGTGAGGCTGAGGGAACTGGGACTGTTTAGCCTGGAGAAGAGGAGGCTCAGGGGGGACCTTCTTGCTGTCTACAACTACCTGAAGGGTGGTTGTGGCCAGGAGGAGGTTACCTTCTTCTCTCAGGCAACCAGTGACAGAACAAGAGGACACAGTCTCAGGCTACGCCAGGGCAAGTTTAGGCTGGAGGTGAGGAGGAAGTTCTTCACTGAGAGAGTAATTTGTCACTGGAATGGGCTGCCCAGGGAGGTGGTGGAGTCACCATCCCTGGAGGCGTTCAAGGCACGTTTGGACATGGCACTTAGTGCCATGGTCTAATCTTGAGGGCTGTGGTGATGGGTTGGACTTGATGATCTCTGAGGTCTCTTCCAACCCTTGCGATACTGTGATACTGTGAAATCTACATGTTTCCCAAGTACCTTCAGGGATGGTGACTCTGCCACTTCCCTGGGCAGCCTATTCCAGGGTTTGACAACCATTCTGGGGAAAAAAAAATTGTTTGTCATGTCCAATCTAAACCTCCCCTGGAGCAAGTCCTGGAACAAGTCCCCTGTCCTGTCTTTTGTTTCTTCCGATATCAAAGATACCTATTTCCACCTTGCAATAATCTCTTTTCAGATTGCTATAGAAGCAAAAATGTCTCTCTCTGAGCCTCCTTTTCTCTAGACTAAACAACCCCAGTTTCTTTCAAACACTCCTCACAGGACTTATTCTCTACATCCTTCTACAGTGTCACTGCCCTTGTCCAGACACATTCCACCATCTCAATGTTCAGTTACTGAGAAGTCTAAAATTGACTTCTCACAAAGTTCTGTCCTAAATATTTACTGTGAAAACTGTAGAGTGAAGCTCAGGTTGCAGTAGACTCCTTTTGTAGATACTTTTTGCCCAACGCACACCACATTATACCATTTTTTTTTTAAAATTTTTTTTTTTAACACTAGGTGTGAAACAGAGGATTATGTTCTGTCCTGCAACACCTAGAAATGACAGGGTGACTTAGGGACAAAGCTTCACCCTAGCAGCTTAAGATTCCCTGACATCCTTATGGTCAAACTAAATTCTCCACACTAGTGTGATGTATTCGTGTGCGTGTCATATTCATTACAAATGTGTATTACAATTCATGTATATTGCAGTTGTTAGTGCTCTCAACTCTCCAAATACACTTCAGCATTTCACAGTATGCTCGTCATCAACATTCTCAAGTGCTGGCATACTCAGAAGAGCAAGAACTCCAGCTGACATCCAGATGCAGTAAGGGAGAAGCAGACAATGTGCATCTTAAGCTATAGTTTAACCCTTATTTTGCCTGTAAGTTCTCTCAGTATGTTTATGATGATAATGTTTGGTATCTACATGCACCTTGGCATGGTTTGAAGCACTGGGCTTGCACACAGCAATTCAGCTATGCCAGGTTTTCCTGGCTTATTTGTAATGCTCAAATAGAGAATCTGTAGCTCAGATAAAAATTAAATACATCCTGTAGGCAGACTACCCTTCAGAAACAAAACCTGCACTCTGCTCACCAGCATTCAGTGTTTAATATGGCATGACTGGCTTTTGTTTGCAATTAATATTTACAAACTTTAATTAGACCAGCTGAAAGAGACTCACATTGTATGTATTACATCTGATAAAACACTGGTTGGAAAATTAGTGTTTTCATGCTCACTCTGTAGGGACACAAGCCAATGGCATCACATACCTAGCTGCTAGAAATGTTGTTTTCTGCAGTCCTGCAAGGATGTCCTGTTTTACAGACTTGTTGAATTTACAGTCCCCTGAATTCATGCAGGTGCTCCAGAACACAAAGTTAGGAACAGACAGAATAGCTTGTAAGATTTGGCCTTTTGTACATTTGTAATACCAATTCTACTCAATATACACCAAAGTATTCCATTATTTGTGGCATACAGAATCACAAATGTCTGTTCCAGCCTAAACAATTCTAATGTCGAGTCCAAGCACAAACCCAGTTCTACCAGGACACTACTGTACTCAGCGCTGGTTAGGTCACACCTTGAGTACTGTGTCCAGTCCTGGGCCCCTCCATTTAAGAAAGATGTTGAAGTGCTTGAACATGTCCAGAGAAGGGCAACAAGGCTGGTGAGGGAGCTGAAGCAGAAGCCCTGTGAGGAGAGGTTGAGGGAGCTGGGCTTGTTCAGCCTGGAGAAGAGAAGGTTCAGGGAAGACCGTATTGCTCTCTACAACTACCCGAAAGGAGGTTTCAGCCAGGCAAGGGTTGGTCTCTTCTCCCAGATACCCAGTGGCAGAACAAGAGGACACAGTCTCAAACTCCACCAGGGTAGGTTTAGGTTGGACTTTAGGAAAAAGCTCTTCACATAGAGAGTGATTTGCCATTGGTAATGAACTGCCTGGGGAGTCACCATCCCTGGAGGTGTTTAGGAGGAGGTTGAATGAGACACTTGGTGCCATGGTTTAGTTGATTAGAAGGATTAGGTGATAGGTTGGACTTAATGATCTCAGAGGTCTTTTCCAACCTGTGATTCTGTAAACCATGGCTCTCAGTACCACATCTACATGGTTTTTAAATACAGGGGCACAATCCCTGCCTTCATCCTGCTGGACGCCATTGCTGATACAGACCAGAATGCTGTTGGCCTTCTTGGTCATCTGAGCACATGTTGGCTGATCTTCAGCAGAGTGTCAACCAACAGCCCTGATTCCTTTGTATCTTCAACAGTAAAGTGCTTTTTATCTAAACTGCACCAGGTATTTACTGAACTAATCACAGCCAGAAAATAATGAGTAGCAGTGCAATGGAAGTTCCAGCTCATATCTTTCAATGCAAAACTCCTGTAAAACCCAGCAACCTCATTTTCCTGGAAAATGGACCTGGTCTTACTGAAGCGCAACTTCAGAAACACATCTTTCTGTATGTTGTGGGCCGAGTTGAATCTGCTGATGGTGTTCAACACCATGCTTCAAATCAAAGTGTTAGCTGGAGCAAAATGTCACAAGGCTTGAAGTTCATATTGTAACATGAGAAGTTGCTGTTTTCCTGATTTGGGGTGTTGATCTTTTCCACTGGGCTGGCTGCTGCTTGCTAGGGAGAGAGGGAACCATTTTATCGCTGGCTTCTGCCTGCTGCTTCTCTCTCTTTTTTTTTTTTTTTTTTTTTTTTTTTTTTTTTTTTTTTCCCCTGTAGTATTCTGTGAAATAACCTAAGGTAGTTATACCTCTCCTTAAATTCCTTATCTCAGCCCAGAGGTTTTTGTGTTACTTTCTTTCCCATAGCTGGGAGGGGCCTTCATTTGGAGAGCATACTGTGAAACCAGGACATTTCCACCCCTCATCTGCTTTGGGGCAGGGTTTGCTTGTTAGAGCTGACTGTGTTAACTCAGGGCACTGTAAAACAATCATTTGTATCTAGAACACCCCTATAACACCTATTGGTTTTTTGTCTAGCCATTCAAATATGAAAATAATTTTTTTTCTTTTTTTTTTTCATGAATACCCAGATTGCACATAATATCAATAATGGTGATTGAGAGTAAACGTGAGAAATACACACAAACAACCTTGTCTGCATAAAGTTAGCAGATTAAAAGCCCATAGCTCTTATTTTCTGGAAATATATCAGAGCATGAGTCTACTAAACAACTAAGAAAATGGAAGAAAATCAATTCAGATTTTACATTGAGAGGAAATCTTCCCCATGAAGGTGGCAAGGTACTAGAACAGGTTGACCAGAGATGTTGTGGAGGGTTCCAGAACTGGAAGTGGTCAAAAACATATTGGACAGGGCCTTGAGCAACATGATCTAGTAGAAGGCATCCTTGCTCTTGGCAGTGATTTGGAACTAGATGGCATTGAAGGTGCCTTCCAACCCAAATCATTCTATGATTCTTGATGTTTATATTTGCTCCATCATGCACAGAACCAACAATGAACCCTGAAGTCGTTTCAGACTTTTTTTCCTGCTATCAGTGTTGTTTCATTTGTTGTGAGTGTGGAATGAAAAAGTTACAGGTGGTTTTAAGAATAAAAACTTCACGCCACTGTTGCTACCCTTCCAGGTATTAAGAAACTGCAATATAACCTTATCTGTGATAACAAGTTGAATAATGAGTGAAGGTTCAGGGAGTACCAGACAGTCTGATCAATGAGATTCCATACAGGAAATTGGTTAAATGGCCTTGCCTTGCTAAGTTTGAAGATCTGTAAAGGATGACCTGTCAGCATTTCCATGAGTGTGCTAACATGCAGGGAGTGAAATGCAGAGCTTGTATTATTATTGCACATTTGACTGTTTTCATGCCTTTCTTGATATGCAAAATGTAGAATGAAAGAAGAGATTTTGCTTCTATGCTGGAAGGGGAGGGTAGAGAGCTGGGAAAGCAGAATTTGAAATATTGTTTGACTTGAGACAGAACAGACTACTTCATCACAAAAAAATCACCAAATCCCAGCGTGACGGGGTTTGGAAATCACCTCTGGATATCATCTAATCCAATCTCAATGCTAATACAGGATCCTCCACAACAAGTTGCCCAGCATCATAATGTCTAGTTGGGTTTGAAATGTCTCCAGAGAAAGAGATTCCATAACCTCTCTGGGTACTCTCACAAAAATAAATTTTTTGTCTCATGTTCAGATGAAACCTTCTGGATTCCAGTTTTTGCTTGTTGCTTATTGTCCTGTTTCTGGGCCACATCCTCTACCCACTTCATTTAGATATTGATAAACACTGATAAAAACCTCTCTCATTCTTCTCTTCTTCAGGTCGGAAAGCTCCAGGTCTCTTGGTCTTTCAACAGGATGAAATAAATCTTGTCACCAAAACTGATCAGCAGGATCAAACAGATCCTGTCACCTAAAGACTGCAGTGAGACATTTCAAAGACTAAATATTAACCTTAAATAATTAATCCTTTCTGTAATCCCTGGGAAAAGGGATCAAACTGAAGCATGTGAAGTAGACTTTTGAACTTATTTCTGGCTTCTGAGATCCAAAACAGAACTTTTTTTTTTTTTTTAAAGCCAGACAGTTGCCCTGATAAAAGAAATAAGAAATCAGAGACAACTACAAATCAGCACATTTCCCCAAAACATTTTGGCTTTTGTGAATCAACATTTTCCAACTGATTAAGTATTTAATTAAAAACACAATCAGATCCAAAGTAAGTGAGGCATGAGAAGCCAGGAAAATCTTTTGAGCTGGATAAAACCACATCCAAGGCAGTTCTTTCACTTAATGATGGCAGTCATGGAACAGTGGGCAGATAGTACAGATATTTCCAAGCTTCTTATTCTCAGGTGCCATTAACACTTAAGTAATGGCTGGTGGATGACATGAAGTTTCAGCACCCTGAATGACTGACCAGCATCATGCAAACACTGAGGAACTTCTCAAGTGATTCCTTTATTCTCTGCATAAGGTAGAGACAACAACAGAATCACTTGAGGAGTTGCTTTTGATCCTTTGCTTTATACTGTTAAGACAGTTTGCCCCCCAGAATATTTTGCTGCAGGTCTCTGCATTGCCCTAAAACTGTAGTGTTGAGAAGCCAGATTTAATGCCTACACATTTGTCTCTTGTTGCTTCTTTGTCCATGGTGGCTTCCACAAACCTGTTCCATTAGCATACCATGCAGAAATATTACACACAGTTTTTATTCCTGCTTTCCAGGCCTAGTAAATAACAGGAAATTAATAGCTCCACATATTCATGTCGAGAAGCACTCCCGAAATAGTGTGTCCAGGATCTTGATCACCCAGACAAAACAGAAAAAGGTTCTTAAAATTCTCTAAGTCACCAAACACCTCATTTCTCATAGTATTGAGAATCATCAGCTAACACCACTGAAAACAAAGGAGAGACATCCCTAGAAAATGTCTGTAAAAAAAGAAGGGAAGCAGGTCCATCGAATTTTATGGCTACAACATGTTTTTCTCACAGAAAAATACTACAAGGGCTAAGAAATCTGCATGGGATGTCTCCAGACCCCTGTGATCTCATGCTCATTATTCAATGAGCTTTGTTTTTAGTTTTATCACAGGTGTACATTATTCATGAACACAGAATTGTCACAGCCCAGTAGCTGGGAAAAAACAAAGAGGAAGCAGTTTATGATGTTATGCGAGTTATACTCATGCACTGCTCAAAATGGACACATGCAAAAAAAAAAAAAACCCCAAACATATAGTCCCATCCCTCCTTCCTTTATCCCCACACATCTCCAAGTTAAATTGTCCTGGTAATCTCATCTTCAGCAAAGGAGCGTCTGTCTCATTTCCATAATTTAAACAAATCTCAGAACTGTACTTTGGTGGGATTTTTTTTTCCTTTAATCATTAATCGTTTCACCTACTAATTGCTTGAAGAGGCAATAGCATAGGACAGAATACTACAAGGCAAAGGGGCCCATGATAGTTGGTTAATATTCAAGAAATACTTCCAAGCTCAGGATCAAGAGTGTTCCAGTGATGTGATGGTTTGGGAGTTCCACACACCCCACACTTTGTAAAATGACCCAGACTAGAACTCAGTTGGCTGGAAGTTAAGGACTGAAGCTCTATTTACAGCTCAGCACAATGTACAAACAGATAAATTCACTACAGACAGGAATAGTTACAGAAACAGACAAGGTAAAGGTAATACAGAAACACAACAGCCCTCCCAGAAATCAGAGACCCCAGGAGGGGCTCCCAACCACCCTTCCACCTTCTCCCCACCCCTGTACCTTACCCCAAGGTTTGCTTTACGTGCAAGGTGAATTAGGGGGATTGGTCAGGGGAGTTAGAAGAAAAGTGGTTAGTGAAGATTAATCGGCAAAGAGGAGCCAGAAGCTAAACCACCCGAGACGTTGTGGACCCAGAGAGACAGACTGAGACTGCCTTATCTAATGTTTTGGGGTTTTTTCCCCAAAAAATCTCAGCAAGCCTATGAGTGAAGCAGACATCACCATGTTTTCCTTTCACAGCCCATAGTGTAGTTTTCTCTATTAAAACATTCCAATTAGCCTCACACCAGCACAAATGAGTAGGAAATCAAGAAAGGGAGTCGGAAGACCTGCATGGTTAAGTAGGGAGTTGCTAAACAAAGTCAAGTGGAAGAAGTCCATAGACCATGGAAGGAGGGACTGGCCACCTGGGAGGAGTATAAGGTGGTTCCCAAAGAATGTAGAGAAGCTCCTTGGAAGGCTAAAGTCTCCTTGGAATTCAATCTTGCAAGGCAGGCCAGACAACAGAAAGGGCTTCTCCAAATGTATTGCAGCCAGAAGCAATACTAGAGGCAATATAGGCCCCACTGCTGAGTGGGATGGGTGTCTGGGTGATGGAGGATGCAGATAAGACAGAGTTGCTGAATGTCTCCATCTATACTCAGGGGCTCCACACCCCTAAGCCCATAGAGGAAGACAAGGTTAAGAAGGCAGCTTCATTGGTTGATGGGGACTGGAATAGTGAGGACTGAGTTAGAGAACAGTTAAGTAAACTGAACATCCTAAGTCCATGGATCCTGACAGTATAAACCCATGAGTGCTGAAGAAGCTGATGGATGTCATTGCCAGACCACTGTCCGTCATCTTTGATTAGTCATGGTGGACAAGAGAGGTGCCTGGGGATTGGAGGAGGGCAAACATCACTCCAATCTTCCAAAAGGGTAAGAAGAAGGACCCAGGTAACTACAGACTGGCCAGCCTCAGCTCCATCTCCAGAAAGATAATGGAGAAGCTTATTTTCAGCACTGTGTTTCTTCATACTAAGGACAAGAAGGTCATTGGGAGGAGTCAGCATGGTTTTACTAAGGGGAAGTCATGTTTGACCAACCTGATAACCTTCTATGAGGATGTAACCAGGTGGATAGATGATGGAAGAGCAGTGGATCTGCTTTACCTTGATTTCAGTAAAGCATTTGACACTGTCTCCCACAGCATCCTCATAGCCAAACCAAGGAGGTTTGGTCTGGGCGCTGGAGTAGTGAGGTGGATTGGGAACCGGTTAAAGGAAAGAAGTCAGAGAGTTGTGATGAATGGAGGCCTGTAACTAGTGGAGTTCCCCAGGGATCAGTACTGGGGCCAGTATTATTCAATGTATTCATTAATGACCTGGCTGAGGGTATGGAGTGCACTGTCAGCAAGTTTGCTGAGGACACCAAGCTGGGTGGAGTGGCTGCCACACCAGAGACTTGTGCTGCCATTCAGAGAGACTGAGCCAGGCTGGAGACGTGGGCAGGGAGAAATTTAATGAAGTTCAACAGGGGCAAGTGTAGAGTTGTGCACCTGGGAAAGAACAATCCCATGTAGCAATATAGGTTGGGGACTGACCTGCTGGAGAGCAGTGAAGCAGACAGGGACTTGAGAGTCCTGGTGGATAGGAAGATGGCCATGAGCCAGCAGTGTGCTCTTGGGGCAAGGAAGGCCAATGCCATTCTGGGGTGTATTAGAAGGGTTGTGGTTAGTAGGTCAAGGGAGGTTCTCTTTCCCCTCTACTCTGCCCTGGAGAGGCCACTTCTGGAGTATTGTGTCCAGTTCTGGTTCCCCCCGTTCAAGAAGGATAGGGAGCTGCTGGAGAGAGTCCAGTGCAGAGCCACAAAGATGATTAAGGAAGTTCAACATCTCCCTTATGAGGAGAGCCTTAGGGAGCTGGGGCTTGTTAGCTTGGAGAGGAGGAGACTAAGAGGTGACCTGATCAATGTTTATAAATATGTAAGGGGTGAGTGCCAGGAGGATGGAGCCAGTCTCTTCTCAGTGATGCCCAGTGACAGGACAAGGGGCAATGGGTGGAAGTGGAGGCATAGGAGGTTTCATGTGAACCTGAGGAAGAATTTTTTTTACTGTGAGTGTGACAGAGCACTGGAACCATCTGCCCAGGGAGGTTGTGGAGTCTCCCTCTCTGGGGATATTCAGGAACTGTCTGGAGGGGTTCTAATATGATCTGCTCTAGGTGATCCTGCTCTGGCAGGGGGGCTGGACCAGATGATCTTTTGAGGTTCCTTCCAGCCCCTGACATTCTATGATTACTGTGACTCATAAATAGGATATGAAATATTACAAGGTGATGTGAACTCTCTACCAGAATAGGCACTTAGCTTCTGCTTCTCATTAGTCATCTGCTTCATGCCTCTTCATTTCCAAGATAGTTTAACATTTCTGATGCTTCATATTTTACAGAAGTTTAATTGCAAATAGCTTAAAGGCAGAAGAAAAAAAAGGCAGGCAGACAGACATGGGCTAGGGGATTTATGTTTAAACAGAAATGTTGCTGCTGTAAAACTTAAAACAAATTAACTGGGAGAGTAGCACAAAGGATTGAAAACAAACTTCATTGTTTCCTGATCTCTAGTTGATGAAGACTGGTGTGACAAAGGCTAACATAACAAATGCAGACTGTGTGTTCAGCTCCCAGTTTTTATGGTTACAAAAATGGCATTGCAAACAATAAGGGACTTTGAAACAGACTGACTTGTGCATTAAGTAAGATGGAGTCACTGAATGCATTTCCATCTGCTCAGGTGAAAAGGCTCTACAAATACAAATGACAATATAAGAGATTTTCCCCCAAATGGTCTCAACAAATGGAGTAGCACAGAAAAAAAACTATCTAGGTTAAAACTGAGCAAGGGGAATTCACTGAAATTTACACAAGGGATTGCCACAAATACTAACAGCTAATTCCAGAAAACCTCTTTTCCTCTACCACTGGTCAGTATGATGTACTGCTGTCCAAGCAACACATGGGATGATACATGGATGCCAGTGTTTGATGTGGGATTTTGACATTGCTCTGCCTCAGAAGTCACTAAGTGGTCTCATGGAACCGACACAAATCACTTTGGATGGATCATGACAGTAATGACTCACCTGAAGAGTACAGAAATCTGTTCCCTGCTATGGATTTCCATCTAAGCTTGCTCCCCTCTGAACAACAATGTATGATTTAAATATCCATAGACACACAGGTATGCTGCTAAAGGACATGGTTTAGACTTGATAGAGTTAGATAATGGTTTTAGTCAATGATCTTAAGGGTCTTTCTCAACTGAATCAATTCCATGATTCTAGCATTCTCATAGCAGACAGTTTCTTTTGCTAGATTCAGGAAAGGCCCTTCAGAAGTGTAAATTTCCATCCAAGAAACAAGACCTTAACTGGGGACAAAAATCAATGCATTCACCCAAGGGGCTTTAAAGTCCTTGGACAAAGAGGAGCTATTATATGGACCCATTTTGCTCAGAGGGATACCAATCTAAATACCTGTTGTGCATTAGTGATGTGTAGTACTATGTCTATGTGATAACATCTCTAACAACAGCCTTTGTTTAAGTTGCCTTCTGTTGTCCCAGCAGCAGACTCCAGTCTTGTTCATTTTCTTTTTATATATCCACCAAATTCCATCGTGGTGGAGGTCATCTAATCCAACTTCTGGAGATCATCTAATCCAACCCGCCTGCTAATGCAGGGTCATTCAGGGTGGGTTGCCTGGGATCACAGTGTCCAGGTGGTTTTACAATCTCTCCAGAGATGGAAAGTCCACAACCTCTCTGGACAGTCTAGTCTAGGGCTCCTGCACGCTCACAAGAAAGAATTGTGTATGGCTTCTGCAGCTGGAGATTTTGAGTAACCAAAATAGATAAAAATTGTCTACTAGCTAAATTAAGTAAAAAATTAAACACTACCAATATTGGAACACTTAAAATATTTTGCATCTACTTATCTCTGGTTCTGCTGTTTGTTAATATCTCAAGCTTGATGCAGTTTTTCTGTAGGTCAGATACCTGATTCTGTGTTAAGGGTTTCTATTCTTCCTACCCAGCCTGTCACAGAAAACCTGAACAAGACCTGGGTCAAATATCAGATGCAAACTTAAGACTCTGAACTTCCCATTCGCTTGATGGACAAGTGGTACTTGTGACTACAGAACTCATTTGGAAATCTCTCCCGGCTACTGCTGCTGGGTGAGACAACTGGCAGCAGGTTAAGAACTAAGATCTAGAGAAACCTGTTTGCGCTCATTTATGAGTAGTTTCAAAACTAGTTTCAAAAGTAGTTTAATAACCCTTTATCTATTTGAAGCATAAATCTAAAGCTCTTAGATAGGTCTCTTCCTTTCCTAATATCTTCTCAGAGCTGTGAATCATCCCTGTGCTGAAGAACAGGAATTAGATCTTGCATGTCCTCACACAGATTTAGCAATTTTACAATAAACCTTAATCCGTTTCTCACCCTTCCAATCTTCCTTCAGACCCAAATCAGCATCCAGCACTGCTGTAATATATAACTGTTCTAAATTTATATTGCTGTAGGCAGCAGTTCTAACAGTGAAGACCTGATTGAAAGCCACCAGTCCAGCCCACACTACATTGCATTTCTTCGCTCTCTACAGCAGCAGGAGCAAGGTATATAGAGCTGCACCCACTCACAGCCTTCCTTGGATATCCGGTGACTTGCCAAAGCAGTACTTACACTGTCTCACATGCTGCAAAAGTTCCTAGCACTCCTGAGCAACTGGGCCAAAATATGAGGGTGGTTAAGAATGCCTGGAAGAGACTGAGCAGAGAGACATACAAGAATCCATACTACTTTGAGTTTAAACCATGTAATTTTACTCCCACATTTTGAATCTCAAGCACCAACAGTTGGGTACTTTAAAGCCATTAGTCTCAAAAGAGGAAGGAATGATGAGTGTCTGACAGCTGCAAAGTAACTTTGCAAGCAAGTCCAACTCACAAATTGATCTCCAGAGAGAAAAGTAGTAAGTAGGTCTGAATGGAACTGGACTATCATCTCTTTAGCTATCTCAACACAGAGAAACACACACCATGCACATTTCCATCATGGACCTGTGGATCAAAACAGTACAACTTAAATGGCAGGTTCTGTTCAGACACTGTTCACAACACTGCATATCTGATGGACACTTCCCAGAAATACATTTTTGGTGGCAATCACTGATATCACCCCAGTCTTTAATCATTGCCTTCAAAGGTTTGCCTGGAGTATGAAATCAGGAAAGTACCAGAAATACTAAAAGGAGAATTTTCAATGAAAAGAGAAGGCTGGCAGTGCAGTAACAATACAACAGTTGTCCTTTTCTGTATCAGATTAAAAATGCTGGGTACCTGCAGGGAATTTTGTAGGTTGCTCCAGGAGTTGGCTGGGCTTCTGTAGAACTGAATTTTCATATGTCTCCACCACACTTTTTGTTGTCAGTGGTGTCTGCTTACTTACACATGCTTTCCTGAACTGTTGCTCGTTTTACACAGCCTGGTTCCAGACAACAAGGACACCATCACTACAGATGAAGCTGAAGAATTTTCAGCATGAGCAGAGCTACATGCAGTAGCAGTGTTATCAGGAAATGCCATGACACATTCAGAAAGCTGCTAATGATATCCCTGTCCACATTCAAGGCTTTAAAAAAACCTGCCAGACTGAAGTACAATACAAGAATAAGCTCACTTCTGTCCTAAACATCCTCTTCTACTTCAGGGCACAATGTCTGGCCAAAATCAGACCCTGTATCTGATTTGGGGCTAAAAATCAATAAGCACACACACACAAAAATCTCCTTAGCCACATTTTTGCTCAGCTTTGATGCTCTAAGACATATGCAAAACAAGTTCAAAGACACCAATGCAAAAACAAAGAAAAGGAGTCTGGCTCATAAACAAAGGACTGCAGCTAAGGGCGTTTAAAGCACATATGTATGGCTGAATATTTTATTTTCATTTCAGATGCCAATATTCAGCCATCTGGCTTTCCTTGAGGCATTTCTTTTGTGGTTTGTTTTTTCTTAATAAATACTTTCCAGTAGCAAGGCATAAAAAATATAAAAGAAAACTAAGTTCTTCAGTGTGAACCACTGTGGGCTACCAAACACTACTCCATTGTTAAACCTACATGAAACACAACATCAAAAGAGTTTCTACTCTCTAAAACAGTTCATTATTGTCTAAAAGATTCATTCCCTCTTCATCCTATTAAATGTTAGTCTTAATGACCATATGGTTGGACATTTATAATTAACAGCTTTTATCTAAATAAATACAGAGCTTTGAATTTTTAATAGGTTCATCCATTAAGAGCCTTCAATGAAAGGTTAAAAAAGAGCTCTTTCTGAAGAGCAGAGGGACATGAACTTCATGATGAGCCTGCAGGCCAGTTGTATGTGATATTGACTGTTCAGAATGAACAACCACTACATACCTGCAAGGAGACTTCAGTGTCAAGTAGGTAAAATGTTGGATGGATGAACAGGAGGTCCACTGGATGAGCAAACCACAGACCTGCTGCTTGTGAAGTGTGGGAAATCTGCTAGCTTCAATGAACATCACAGACATCTGGACCCAACAACACAGCACCAAGACTTCTGTTTTTATGTGACTTTACAATCTAACAGTGCTGATCAAGTGTGTTCCCTGTTTTCAATACAATTGTATAATATTTTGGATTGGAAGGCACCTTGAAGTTTAACCCCACTGCCATGGGCAGGAATATTTCCTGTTAGTCCTGCTTGCTGAAGGTCCCATCCAAGCTGACTTTGGACATTTCCAGGCTTGAAGCCTCCACAACTTCTCTGAGCAACATGTTCCAGTGCCTCACTACACTCACACTGAAGAATTTCTTCATAATGTAAATCAAGTTTCTCACAGTTTGAACCCATTATCCCTCATCCTATCACTGCATTCCTTTATAACAAGTTCCTCACCTGCTATCCTGTTGATCTCCTTCAAATACTGGAAGGTTGCTCTAAGGTGTGCCTGGAGCCTTCTCTTCTCCAGGCTGAACTCCCTCAACCTGTCTTCATGGGAGAGGTGCTTTAGCCCTCAGATCACCTTCATGGCCCTCATTTAGGCCCACACTAACAGTTTCACATTTTTCTTGTGCTGAGGACACAGGGTTGCACCAGAGCAGTGCAGGAGAATCACTTCCCTCAACCTGCTGGCCACGCTGCTGTTGATGCAGCCCAGGATACACCTGGCTTCTTGGTTGGAAATGCACATTACTGGATCAAGTTGAGATTCTTATCAGCACCCTGAAGTCCTTCTCCTCAGGACCATAGGGTCTATCCATTCTCCACCCAGCCTGCATCTGTGCTTGGTGTGAAAAGCAGAGAACCCAGACCTTCCTCCAGCCCTCCCACAGTGGCCCACCTCTGTGACCCTTTCCAGCAGGGCACCGCACATTAGCACTGCCTCATTACTCCAGGGACTCTCAGATTTTCCTATCCACATTACCCATAGTGGTTTGCCCTGCACTAACAACCACATTCTTGTTAGATTTCCACATCCACTCCTTATTTCCTTTCCTTGTTTATATAAATTACCATGGCTTGTTATTTGCCAGGATTCGTATCTGTGAATTTAATGGAACTGCACTTCTCAAAATCACCCACTGTCAACAGCTCTAATTTGTTTATGTCAAATCAGTCTTTTTTTTCCCCATTTACCCTTCTGTTTCATACCATTTATATTAGCTTGTCAGCTGGGATTTTATTTATTTATTTGCTTTGGAAGGTTTGCTCTGTGAAACCCTGATGGCAGAACTGCACAACTCAAGGGACAAGTAATAAGATATAAATGCTTTAACACCAAGTTGTTACTTCAAATTTTGGCCCTGGTCAAGGGCAACAGAAGTTCTGGACAGTTTTTGCATTTACAAGGGAAACAGACAGGAGGTAGCTTTGTTGGCTGAGGTTTTTTGAAAATGCTTAAGAACATGCAAATATTCTTTCAGGAAGTGTTTCCATATAGAACTTTGCAAAGATGTTACTATAGATCTTGTACTTCAGTTGCACCACCTATAAAACTTCAGGACCAGGGGAGAGCATGTGGGAACTGCCCAAAAGAGAAAGACCTAGGGATGTTGGTTGACAGCTAGGTGAATGAGACCACATGGCCAAGAAGGCCAACAGCAGCCTGGTCTGTATCAGCAATAACATGTCCGGCAGGACCTGGAAAGTGATTATTCCCCATACGCAACATTGATAAAGCCACACCCTGAGTACAGGATTCAGTTTTGGGGTCCTCTCTACAGAACAGATATTGAGTTGCTGAACTGGGTCCAGAGTAGGGAAAAAAAGCTGGTAAAGGGTCTGAAAAACAGCTCTTCTGAGGAGAACCTGAGAGAATTAGAAGTCATTCAGTGTGGAGGAAAGGAGCCTGAGATAAGACCTCAATCTGCAACTCCTTGAAAGGAGGTAGGAGTGAGGTGGATGCCATTTTCTTCTCCCAGGTAATAAGTGACAGGATGAGAAGAAATGTCTACAAGTTGCACCAGAGGAGGTTTAGAACAGATAGTAGAAAAAACTTCTTCACTGAAAGGGTTATCGAAACACTGGAATAGGCTCCCTAGAGAGGTGGTTGAATCCCATCCTCAGAGTGGTTTAAAAGAGGCAGAGATATGGTGTTGAGGGACATGGTTTAGCACCAGCCTTGGCAGAGTTATATAATGGTTGGACATAATGGCCTTAAGGGTCTTTTCCAAGCAAAGTGACTCTATGACTAAAATATCAAAGCATATATGAATTTTCAGGTATAATGAGAAGAAATGAAAACCATTGCTCACACACAGTATTTACCTTGCAGCGTTGTCCAAGCTGTGATATTGTACAGTACCTGCACTGTGCTTGGTGCTGCAGAATCCCAAAGCAAAGAAACACTCACAACTTAATACTCATCATTTAGGAAGGACTGAAATAAACTGCAGAACAGCAAAGCAAAACTCACTTGAAAAATGAAATGAATACTTAAAACAGTGTCTTTCTGTCTAGCTTTACAACAAGTTTTGGCAAACATTTTAAGTCTCTAATGGAGATAAGGTGGCAAGAGAGAATCTCCAGTGTTTGGCTCAGCTGGATCCCTGATAACTAAAGAACCAATCATTGATTACAAAGGTGGTTCTGGTGGTTATGCCGTGCTCAGTATCAAAAAACTCAAACCAAACCAACAAACAAACCAAACAAACCATACACCTGACTCAGGCCATGGTTTTGAAGGGGCTTGGTCCATAATGCTATCAACTCCATAGAGTGGCAGAGGCTGCATCACTTCTCTCAATCATTCCCCATCTGCTCACTGTGGTGTCTTCCTCAGCTCCATCAGCACTCAAAGGAGTGGGTTCTATCTGGGTTCCACAGGCAGGCACAAAACCAGCTCTTTTTTTTCCCACCCCTTTTTGTTCTGTAACAATTTAATCAAGCAGGCAAGCTACTGTTGTCAATGATCATAGCAGCAGCCTGGCATACCGGCTCATTCGCTGGCCAACCTGCTTTTCAAACTATAGCTCAGTGTTCTGAATGCTCAACACATCACATATTGCTGTTGTAATGCTTCATTTAGGGTACTGATTTTCTCCAGTCATGGCAGGATTTACATTCTGGTAAAGCCTTAATGATGATTAATGGGAAGTATTTCTGGATATTATGGCAGAGTTCTCTTTAGGAAGAGAACGGCTGTTCTAAAATCCACAAACTCTTTTTTTTTTTTTTCCTGATAGAACACATAGTAGAACATTGGTATTTTTACTTTCTGTAGTTTTCCTCCTTAAGACTGTATTAGACTTCACAGTAGCAATATTAGTGCAAGTAGCATGGCATCCAGAACAAAAAGAAGGTACTATTTTAGGAGTTACTAGATCTTCTCACCTTTAAAAAAAATGCCTTCAGCTAAATTTATCTCTCAAGATTTTAGGGAAGGACAGGACCAAAATCCTGGTGCATCTGAACTCAGTGTGTACACTTTCCAAATTTTAACAGAACAGAGTTTATTTTGCTCTCATTTGCTGAGTTGAGGGAAAAAAACCCTCCCTAATAACAACAAGTATCTTCTCAATCATTCAAACAACATGCCTTCAGCTGCACAGAAGCATGACTTGCACTAATTTTACAAACAATTTGAAACTAATTTAAGCTCTGAATGAGAAATATTCTGAGTACCTCAACGGAGAGTTGCAATTATCGTTATTCTCCTTGCAGCATACTGAGATGGAACTGATCCCATCTGCTCAGTCAATGAAGCCAGAAATCAAAGTTGAGATAAACAGGCCAAATGCTGTATTATTTCTGCTTTTGTCAAAGTGATCTAATCCTTAGGACAAAACCCAAGGTGGTTCTTAATCTTTAAGTTTACTTTCGTAAGGTTATAGTTTAGACTTGAAAATCCCTCCCAACAATTTGGCTAGACATTGAGACCATCACTTTCAGAGATTCCACAAGCTAAATGTTTCACAGGAAACACTCCTAGGAAAAAAACTGTCCTCCATTGCCCTGCTCTGAGTCAAAAGAGGGATACATAATCCAACCCACGGAGCTACTTTTAACTCATCATTAAAGGTTTTCAAATATGGAGAACAGACCATCTCCTTATGTAACCTGCTCCAGCCTGGGTACTCAGCTAACTCCTTATTCTGCTCCCAGTGGAAGGCAGAGAACCACAGATCAACTTTCTATGTACAAAAAACACTCATATGCTGTAAATTAATTACCTCAATGTCACATAGCTGGTGTTATCTAAGAGAGAACAATGGTAACACAGAGAGCAAGAGGTTGTATCTCCATCTTCATCAAAACACAACTTCCAAAAGAAAACTTCAAGGACAGTAATTATACCTTGCATACGAAGCTCCTACTTATTCACCCCAGAGAAATTTGTTTGCCTTCAAGTAGCAGCATGGTCCTGGAGTTTTATGTTCAGTTTGTGGTCTGCTATTGAGTATTTTTGGCAGTGCCATGGCCTACATGATGTTTGTTCACTCTTTTATGTAGTAACAGAACAAGGGGCAAGCTTCAGACTGGGAGAAGTTACATTTAGATTAGACATTAGGAAGAAATTCTTTACCATGAGTGTGGTTGGGCATTGGAACAGGTTGCCCAGAGAAGTTGTCGAGGCTGCAACCCTGGAAGTATTGAGTCAGATTGGATGTGGCCTTGAACAGCCTTGTTTAGTAGGAGATAGATGATTTCTAAAGTCCCTTCTAAACAAAATCATTCTGTGTCTACATTTTATCATTAATGTCTTTTTTGTTTTGTTTTTGTTGTTTTTTTTCTTTTTGTTTTTGTACATGCAGCACAACTTGGGTGAATCTAGCAAATGCATCACCGTTGGTCATTGGTTCCTTTTTGCTGTTGTAGGGGAGATCACCACTCTTGTAAGTAAACCTGGACACTTTGCATCAGAAACCAATGGTCCAGACAGAAAAGTAAACAGCAATAATGCTGTTACCGCAATAGCTTTACTACTAATTAACATCAGTCATAGTAATGACTTCATTGTTACTGTTCAATTTAACACAAGTCCTGTGAGGAGCAGCTGAGGGAACTTGGGTTGCTTAGTCTGGAGAGAAGGAGGCTCAGAGGACACCATGTTGCTTTCTCTCTTGAAAGGAGGTTGGAATGAAGCAGAGGTCAGCCTCATCTCCCAAGATACAAGTGAGAGAAAATGGCCTCGGTTTTTTCACCAGGAGAAGTTTAGGTTGGACATTTGCACTGATTTGAGGCTAATTGGAATATTTTAATGATGGAAATTAGATAATTTGCTGTGGAAAGAAAATAATGATGATGTCTATATCATTCATTCATTTGCTGAGAAGAATAAAAAGTCAAAATATAAACAATCTTCCCTCACTTCATCTTGGGAGATTGCCCTATTCATTTCTCCTTTGATCTGCTCTACTATCTCTGCTCTAATCTCTCCACTAACAACTAATATGTAAGCTTTGTTGACTTGACTTGTTTTGGTTTCTGGCTGGGAAGGGAAATAAAGAGGGAGAAAAAGGAGGGAGTAGCTTTGAGTACTTCTGGGCAGTTTCTTTGTCTGGGAGGGAGTTTGGATTTCTGTATTATTTATAACTATATACAAATTGGAAATATGGTGTATATATGCTTGCAAATTTTGCCATGCTGTAAATACAGCTTATTTCCAAATCATATGAGTTGGTCTGGTAAATTGCAAGTAGTGGGGGGGAGGAGTTCCTAACCTATGTCAACATTAGGAGCAACTTCATCCCCAAAGGGTTGTCAAGACCTGGAAGAGGTTGCCCAGGAAAGTGGGGGAATCACCATCTCTGAAGGTACTTAAAAGACACAAATGTGTTGCTGAGCGACATGGTTTAGCAGTGGGTTTGGCAGCATTATCAGTTAAGCTCAATGATCTTAAAGATCTTTTCCAGCTTAAACGATTTTATTATTTCTATTAAGCATCAGTAAGCCTCATTTTTTCAGCAGCAGAAGCCTGAGCAGACACGTGGGGACAAGCCAAGTGGTAAGCCCAGAGATGGAGGTTCTGAGTTACAAACCATATTCTAGGATAATCACAAAAAGGAAAAACTGCATTTGTTGTCTATGACTTCTGTTCTTCAGAGGGGAGTAACTGGGTGTACTCTGTTCAAATTGAGACGAGAAGCCACTGGAATAAATTAATTATACTTGTGCATATAACCAGACTAATTAAGCCAACAAACTAATATGAAGGAGCCTCAGAAGTGAAAGTCTTTGATTTCTTCCATAAACAAGAACCAGAAGTGTTACACAAGATTTATGAAAGAGCAAACCTAGGTCGTTCACTTGGTGCCGTGGCAGAGACCTGATGACCAGGAACAGCAAGGTGATCAAAGTGTCATAGCAGGGAAATGTGATCTCAAGCCTTGCCCTGCAAATCTTCCCCTTCCAACCTGGTTACAAGAGGCCTTTTTAAATAGAAAAATCAAGTGACTGGAAACTATGTTAATTACAGCAATTCTTTGGCTTCTACCAACTGTAGACCTTGGCCAGCTCTGACCAAGAAAAGGCATCTACCTAGGGGACAACCTTGGCTTCCCCTGGCTGAGGCCATAAAGCATTTTCCTCTTCCTTCCTTCACCCCTGAGTACCGACAAATAAATCACTGTTGCAGAGTCACATTTATATCTCAAATCTATACTGACTGCTAACACAGGTGTTGAAATCTGAGAGGTTCATGAAGCCTTTTAAAATAAAAAGATAAACATATTCAAATGAGAGAATGTGATTTTTGACCTCTGTGAACAGGAGAGGATGCATTTTACACTTCACCAAAGCTACTGGATTATACATCCCCATAGCACCATTAAGAGTTTGAGCGCACTCACTCTGTTACATTTCTGATGTTGCTGTTAGCTTACATGGAGTCAAATAGAATGATGAAACAGGATGATCTGGCTTCTCATTGCAGTGATGACACAGCAGCAGTCCAAATATTTGCTTTGCTACCTGTAATCAGGCATTTCAACAAACAACTGAAGGTATGTAGCACAGCTGGCAGACAACACTTGTGTCCAATACCCCATGCTGGTTACAGAGCCCTGTGTTTGCAGGAAAAGCTTCTGAACTTTGACAGCAGGGGAGTGGGGAAAAGGATTGTTTCTTTTATAGGAACACATTCACTCACATCACTATGAGAACAGCATCCTGGTTTTCTTGGTATCTGTGAACTATTATATCTAGATCTATGCTCATGTTTTAGATGCAAACAATTACCCCTGTACCTTCACAAGTTTGAGGGGTAAGAGAATTGAGGAGGGTATTTCAGATAGTCCACCAATCAAAAAACACCAGGACAGAACATGAGTATTTACCTTTTAAAGTATAAATTAGTTAACAGTAACTAGACGCATACCTCAATACTATTTTTCAGTAGCTCCATTTAAAACACTGAAAGACCAAAGACTTACGCCTTGGTCCTAGCTGGGATCAATGCTTTCTCTGACTAAATGTATGCAATGTGTTCCATAATCTGATTTCTCCCCCCTTCAGTATACTACCTGGGCTAACACAGGACCTCTTCAAAACATTATATTTGATAACAATCGTAAGGATTGACTAGATTGCCTCAGAGAAGATTATCTGTTTCCATCAAGTTAGCTGGCTTTGCTCACACCATGTGGCAGCAATTGCAAAGCAGATGAATTTGTGAGACTCCTTACAGAAATTCCGAGGATATAATGGCACATTCATACTGACTCTTCAGATTAACACACTTTCCCCCTTTCCAACTGCTGAAAAGCAGAGATGCATGAATACTTTCAAGTCAACAATTTCTAGCTCCTCTTTTTATTTAAAATTTGCTTAATTAAGGCATTTTATTTCTGCAAATTACTGCAAAGTGATTGACCTAGAGGTTGCTCTGAACCTTACAGATGAAAGAATTTATAGGAACTTCTTCTCATCAGCTTTTTCTCAAGTTCATTTGGTTTAAAAATCTTTTCAAAAGGTTTCTTTTGATCATTATCTCTAAATGAAACTTCTTTAACTGGCCAGAACAGGAAAATACTCGACTATCTCACCATGAATCTCTTCCTTAAAGCTGATTAACTCCTATTTCATAGCAGCTCTAAGAATTCCCTTATCAGCAGTGACTCCCAAATAATCATATTGGACACTTAAAATGAAGCATAATTTACTTTAAAGCAAACAAATGTAGCATGGTTCAGATTTCTTAATGTCCTTTTAAGTATTATTGCCTATTAACAACAACAGCAGCACAGCTGAAGCAGTTAACAGACATGAACACAAGTTGATTTTAATTGCAGGCTTTGAGCCACGTTAATTAGAAATGAGTATATCTCCTTCACATCACAAGCAGCACGGCTGCATATATGACCTCAAAAGAGATGAATATCTGCACAAAATACGAATCTTGTCTTCCCACACCTATCTGCTATCTCTGCTGATGAGAATGCTTCTCCCCTGAACTAACCATCTGTGTAATGTAAAACAGTGCACATCTAACAAAGAAAAGGAAATTATACTTTTGTATTTCTTAAAACAGGGTTTTAGAATGAGATGTAATTTAGAACAAGATGTAATTTGAAGTAACAGATACACAGAAATGTACCCACATGCTATTCTTGCTTGGAAAACAACTATATATTTGCAGTGCCAGATTTAAGAAAAAAAATCTACCTGCTAAGGAAAAAAGCTCCTCAAACTCTCAATATTATCCTTTGGAAACACAAGAAGACCTTACTTGATGTTATTTCCTGTGCTGGTAGAGGTCAGCTATTGCACAGAGATCATTGACATCTCTGGAGGGAAAATAGCGCTTGTAGAGCTACTGACACCACCCTGATCATGGCATTTCATGCACATTGGAAGAAACATTTTGAAAGTCTCCTCAGAAGTCCTAAAGTCGAGTTCTAGAACTACAGCTGATAACAAAGAAGCTCATTGGGTAGCACAAATCCAGGGAAGACTGAATAAACTTGAAAAGGATCCAGTAAAGGTTCAAAGGGAATGGAGTTGGAAAAGGAATGTTTGGCTGTCCTGAAAGTAAGAATATCAGTTCATGATATCTGTCTAAAGAAGTTAAAAATGAAGATTTGGAACTCAGCACTTCTTGCTGTGAGCTGTTTGGTGCCTGCAAGCATTTCTCAGCCTTCCAATCACTGGGTTTTAGGAAACATAACTCACAGTGGATGCAGGAAAAGTACTGGACTGTCAGGTTCTTCAAATGAGGAGATGAAACACTAAGGGTACCAACTCACAAGCAGAATAAAAGACTGCAATCACCACAGGGCAGAGATTCGTTCCACCCCTCCAGGCTTTAAAAAGCCAGGCTGAAACTCTAGTGACCAAGGGATTCTTGAATCTCACTTCACTATTTACCTGCCAGTTATAAAAGCTCAAGCACGTTACTCTGCAAAAGTCAAGTGTTTCACATACTCAGAGAAGTAGAAGAGGCTGACAGAAAACATTCACATCACATGTGTTAGTCATGTTATATTCCTGAAACTTGTTCAAGAGGAAGTATTATATAAACAAAGAAAAAACAATTAATCCATGCAAGGCTTTGTAATAAAAATACGTATTTCTACAGTATAGTCTACATTTGAATATACTGTATATCCAAAAAAAGGATTCCTCTTGTATGATTTACTTTGCCTTTTCTGCTCACAGACATGACTGGATAGCTGGTAAGGGTCAGTGCAGTCTGATCAGTTGCATTACCAATTAGAGCACGCTATATTAATATGTCATCCACATAACACATCCTTTAAGGTTCATACAGTACCAGTAGTGATTTATTAATTAGCAGATATATTGAATAATTTTATTGCTTCAGAATTAATCCTGGTTTTCACATCTGAAAGTCAGTACAAACATAAAAAAGACAATACAGACTAAATATGCAACATATGCCGAAAAGAAGTTTGGCTTCACTGCCAAAAGATTTCACTGACTTGAAATTCGCTGTGGAGAGCAACTGCCAATTTCACCTGCTCAAATTAATTCTCTTGCTGGTACATTCTCAGTTGACAGCTGTATGGGATTCACAGCTCCTGCTTATGTCCAGGCTTTGCCTTCAACCTCACCAACCTCTAAAGTGTGGTCTCTTAGGAAACAAAGGTCTTTTCAATTAACTGCAGTTTTTCATCTTTGTTTATCCATAATGCATCTCGGCCTGAACTGCTGAACAAGGAAATTACACCAACACTAACAACACCACACAGAAAATGTCAGAAACAGACTGCAGCCCAGCCAGAGCTTTGTTCCTGAGCCCCTTGCCCTTGCTTTCTATCTTTTTATTGCAGCTCCCAAAAAAAAAAAAAA